>VXBZ01001204.1:133662-161541 GCA_013399135.1 Heliornis fulica | reverse complement strand
TTATATATATATATATATATATATATATATAAAACAAATTAATATCAGAATAAAAGAGAGAGATGAAAAAAAATCTAATTTATAATATTTTCTAAAAAATTAAGCTCATCTGTGGTGAAGAACTGGGAAATGTAATCTAATCTCAGTGGAATCTGTTCAAGAAAATGATGGACAGTGAAAGCAAAACTTGGTTTATTATCTGAACTGTGTCTGAATTAGAGCTTATCCTACATGACAATATCACAGAGTTACAGGAAGATACTGCAGCCTCTGAATACATAAAGACCATTGCTGTTACTCATATAACATTCAAATTGTCAGAAACCATCAATTTTGTCAATCACGTCTTACTAGATGGCTGTACAATGCAAAGCAAAACCCACCCAAACTAGCAAAACCAAGTTAAAAAAGATCCTTTTCCGTTTTATACTTCTTGTACAGTTAAAATAGTTTAAAGTTTAAAATAAGCTCATTTAAAACTCTTGTTTAATTTGCTCTTAATCTGATATAATGCTCTAAAATTCCTTCTAAGTATAAAAAATACTTGGTGGCTTAAGGGAATACCAATTGAGTATGGGTTTTTATCAGAAATATTGCTTCTAATTCATTATAAGTGCTTAATAAACTCTACCTACTTCTTAGGTTTTTCAGGTCTTTATGTGATCTGTAGAATATAAATCATCAGTCCTACAATGATTCCTACTACAGCAAATATGTATGTGTTTAGTGACTTGCGTGGCACAAAGAGAGAGGGGCCAGACAGTACCCAGCCTCATCCCCTGCTGCTCCTCACTTGGCTGAACCATCAGCATGACAGAATCACAGAATCACAGAAATATAGGAGTTGGAAGGGACCTCAAGAGATCACCAAGTCCAACCTCCCTGCTAAAGCAGGTTCCCTAAAGCAGGTCACACAGGTCGATGTCCAGATGGGTCTTGAATATCTCCAGAGAAGGAGACTTCACAACCCCCTGGGCAGCCTGTTCCAGGGCTCCATCACCCTCACCGTGAAGAAGTTCTTTCTCGCATTGGTGCAGAACCTCCTGTGGTCCAACTTGTGGCCATTGCCCCTTGTCCTGTCCCCACAGGCCACTGAGAAGAGGTGGGCCATCTACCTTTGTCTCCCACACTTCAAATAAACATTTATGAGATCGCCTCTCAGTCTTTTCTTCTCAAGGCTGAACAGCCCCAGATCATTCAGCCTTTCCTCACAGGGGAGATGCTCCAGGCCCGTAATCATCTTTGTGGCCTCCACTGGACTCTATCCAGGAGATCCCTATCTTTTCATGTACTGGGGAGCCCAGAACTGGACACAGGACTCCAGGTGAGGCCCGACCAGGGAAGAGTAGAGGGAGACCTGCTAGCTATGCTCCTCTTCATGCACCCCAGGATCCCATTGGCCTTCTTGGCCATCAGGGCACACTGCTGGCTCATGGCCAACCTGTCACCCACCAGGACCCCGAGGGCCTTCTCTGCAGAGCTCCTCTCCAGCAGGTCATCCCCCAGCCTGTACTTATACCTGTGATTGTTCCTTCCCAGGTGCAAGACCCTACACTTGCTTTTATTGAACCCCAAACCTGGGACTTAATCCTTCCCTTTGTCTTTGCCTGCTGGTTGTGGACCTTTGGCGGGACCTGTTTCCATCACCATCCTGACAATGCTCCCCTTGTGCAGGTGCTTTTGGACTGAGTACTTCCAGACTTGGGTTGGCGGCCAGCTTGGGCAAGGCTTAGCTTGATTCAACCCTCATCTTGTCACCCTTTGTGAAGCATCCTTGGTTTGGCTTTTTCCTGAGATGTGACACCTTCCACATGTTTATACTTATCAGGTGTTGGGAAACAGATAAATTTTGCTAGGGTTTGTGGTTTGTTTTTTTTTTTTTTTTCCCCCAACTAGTCCAGGTCATCTTGTCATTGTCAAAATAATGCTTTATGTGTGTAGAACGCTCCCTGCTGGAAGGACGTGCATCCCATGTGTCCTGACATGCTTTATCTGAACTTTTAGTATGCGACTTATACTTGGTACTAGTGGGAGAAGAACAGCCTTGAGCATACACATGATCACCTCTGTGCATGCCACATGACTAACTACAGACATAGGATAAAATCGTCCCAAAAAGAATCTTTCTCATTTGCTAACATAAGCAGACTTCTGAGGTCCCGTCATAAAGACAGTCCAAAATCATAACTGATCACTGTAGAAATCACAGCAGATAAGACTAATATGAAGAAGCACAGATAGTGAACTCTTTTCTGATTCTTTGGCATGGGAGAAGAACTTAGCAAGGAAAAATATGACGGCTTTAGATGCAAACAGGAATTAGAAGTGCTAAGGCCAACCTTACTGTTACTTAAATGAGACTATAACCTATATATACTGTACACAGCATGCCGTGTGATACTGCTTTTCCACCAGCACACACTTTAAGGGATGGAAAATAATTATGTATTTTGCATAGTCAAAACCTGCTCATTCAACCTACAACTTCATCAATTAAATTGCATACAGATACTTAAGTATCTCTTATTCTTACAAAATTAATATTGAATTGCCCCCCCACACACACACTCTAAAACTCCATGCACACTCTAAGAGGTTTTGGTTACAAGGGAAAAGGTTGAGTTTTCAGTAAGTCTCACCCTTATGTGCACCTTCCTGCACACCTTTACTCATTGTAACAGTCTGTGCAACACTGTAGCCAGGTTAATGAAAGATCAGGAGGAGAAACAATAGACTTTTTGTATGAATACTACTGCAAATATGTGGGCATCCACCTGACTACATGATCTTTGAGCACACTTCACATAGTTCTGAAAGTTCATCTGTCTTCAGCCACCCACAGTGATTTTCTGAGGTGAGCTGCATTTTTTATCTTTCTGTTTAACAAAGATCACACACTAGCCAACATACTATCACAATCAGGAGACAAATCAATGTGTGTCTGACCTCCCAAAGTCTACCCTTTAGCTTATTACAAACAGCAATGAAAGATGGGAAGCTGGAACAGTGTGAGACAGTCTGTTCACACTGTGCTCTTTTAAACAGCACCTTCACCTGCTGTTGTATGATTTTCCTTAGAGTGGTGATAGTGTTAGACACAGAAAAAACTCTAAACTATTTAGTCACTTAATAAAAGACAATACAATTCTAGGGAATTTCAGCTCAGTAATTCAGACAAAAATGGAAAACTAAAGAAGGGAAAGCACAAAGAAAGTCTACGTATCAACTTGCCAGTCCTTTAAGTAAAACATAGAAAAAATATTAAAAAATTAATATTTAAAGGGAATCTATGTTTTTGCTGGTATTTACAGATATTTAAAACTTCCTATGTCTGCTTCTGAAAATCTTGATATGAGAGAAAAGCAATCTTTCCTTTATAAGGTATCAACCCTCTTAAAGATCTTGGGTTGTGTCTAGACCTTCCTGTTCAGGTACACTATGGAAAGCTTCAAATATCTTTCCTTCCTCCTCCCCTCACAACTAAGCAAAACCGAAACCATAATGTCTAACCTCACAGAATCACAGTATGGCTGAGGTAGGAAAGAACCTCTGGAGGTCATCAGATCTATCCTCCTCTGTTCAAGTTGGGCCACCTAGAGCCAGTAGCCCAGGACAATGTCCAGATGGCTTTTCAGTATCTGTCAGGATGGCAGACTGTACTAGTGCTTAGTTAGCCTAACAGAAAAAAAAACAACAAACAAACAAAAAAAAAACCCACAAACACTTCCTTATGTTCAGATGATATCTCCTGTGTTTCAATTTGTGCCCGTTGTCCCTGGATACCCCAGCTCAGAACTGGATGCAAACTCCAGTTGTTCCCTCACCACTGCTAAGAAGTGGAGAAGGGCCTCTCTCAACCTGCTAGCAACACTCCTTCTAATGCAGACTGTGATACCATTAACATTCTTTGAGGCAAGAGCACATTGCTGGCTCATGTTCAACATATTCATCAGGAATCCCAGGGCATTTGCTGCGAAGCTGACTCCAGGTGCTTAGCCCCAGTCATATACTAGTATCTGGGGTTGTTCCACAGGCAAAGAAGTTTGCACTTTGTATTGAAATTCAAGGCATTGTCAGCCCATTTCTCCACTCTAGTAAGGTCCCCAATATCAGTACAGATTGGGATAATGGCATTGATAATTCATTATCACCAGTACCTCATGACATGTTTATGAGATAAGCCAAAACATGATCGCACTTGATCTCCCATAAGCAGCTGGTGAGAAGATAGCATGGTGAGTTTGGACTTGCAAGGTGCCCAGGGTGTATTACTTTCTGCAGAAAGGCAGAACTCACTTCTCTTTGCTATTTTAAACAGCACTGTCAAAATTATTGATTTGAACAGGTAAGAGGCAATGTTTGTTTATGTCAGAAGGAACACAAGAAAAATATCAGAAATAAAAATTTTCTGTCAGACATAAGGCATAAAACTTTTTGTCACTTTATTACTGCCTGCTTAAAGATAAATGTTCTATGATCCTCAGTGGTCATGCGCTAGAAGTCAAACACCAGTCCTTGCTTTTTTTTCTTCTTTCATTAGAAACACTTCAAACAGGTTTACAATTTTAGCATGTATGTGGCAAGAAACTTCACTGAGATAATGAACTGGGAATAACCTGATAAGAATTGATATCAGACTTTCAGTGATGTTAAAGGGTCATGTAGTGAGTACTACGTGATTTTAGTAGCTTTCTAATAGTGTAAAAATTTTGTTCCCGTTGTGTTGCTGAGTTGGGACAGTTGAAAAGGTCTGGTTCTACTTTTAGGTAGCTGCCATTGGTACAATTTTAAACCTGTCATTTACCACATTCACTGACTGTGAGATTTCTGTATTTTGAATAAGATACCACAGATATAAAGAATAATCCTAGTACTGGACTAGCAAATATTATGACCTACAATGCCAGGTGTAGACGTTTGCTGCATGAAAAGCATTCTCTGAGCATGAAAAGCGTTCTCTGAGCATGAAAAGCCAACTATCTATTGAGCTGTGTTTATTTCTAAAATGAAAATGATACAAAGGACCTGAACAATAACATTTCAGTAGAGAGACATACACTTTTCTTTTTCCAGAATTGAAGGCAACATACAAGGAGGGTTATTTACAAATGTTAGGCTTGTTTTTGCTTTTGTTAAGTCTCCCAGTGACTTTGTTAAGTCTCCTAGCTGTGTACTAGACATAGATTCATAGAAATGAAAGGGCTCACCTAAGCTTCCATATCACCCCTCTAGGTACAGGTCCGCTACCTTACTCGCTTAAAATAAATCTTCCAAGCTGTTAAGCTTACAAATTCCTTGTAATTTACTGTTGCATGTAGTCCCTGCCAAATGACACATCATTGAAGGCTAATTGAATGCTCAATACATATCATACAAACTCCTATCAGTAAGGTATAGGAATACCATATGTTTTGGAACAGGTCATAATGAACATAAAATTGAAAGTAGAATAGAATAGTTCCAGTTGTCAGGGACCTACAATGATCATCTAGTCCACTGATTGACCACTAAGGGCTGATCAAAAATTAAAGCCCATTGTTAAAGGCATTGTCCAAATGACTGTCAGTGCTGAAACGCATGTGGCATCTTCTGCCAATAGTCTGTTCCAATGTTTGGCAATCCTCTTGATATAGAAATTCTTCCTTATGTCCATTCTAAATTCTTCTCATGCGGCTTTGAACCACTCCCACATATCCTGGCACATGATCTTAAAGAGAAGTGCTCACAAAATTGTAGATGATGTCACTCCTCAGCTTCCTTTTCTCCAAACTAAGCGGTGTCCTCAACCAATCCTCATAGGACGTTCCATCCCTTCCACCAGCTTAGTTTCCTCACTCTGGGCACATTCAGGATTCTTAGCAACCTTCTAAAATTGTCGTGCCCAGAACATACAATGCTCAGGATGAAGCCACACCAATGCTGAATACAGCAGGACAATCACCTCTTCTGACCAACTGGTTAGACTGTGTTTGATGCATCCCAGGATGCCTTCTGCCCTCTTGGCTGTCAGGGCACACTGCTGACTCAGCAAGACTGCTGTCAACCACTACCCACAAATCCCTTCTTATAGGGCTGCTCTCCAGCCACTCCTCTCCAAATTTATACTTGTACCTGGTGTGACCCTATTCTAGGTTCAGAATTTGAATATAATTGTAATTCCTACACCGTCACAAAGGAAGAAGACTGGATATTACATACCGAGCATGTATTTTGAAATAGTCATCTTACTTCACTGTCTTCCATTCAGGAAACTTCTGACATGTTCTAATAGATTATAAAGGCATTTTAAGAACCTATATATCCCTCGGCTGTAAATATCAGGTGATTGCTGCAGGTCAGCACATCTGCTATATCAATACCAGATACTGAAATAACATCATCTTTACTTGTCAGTAAAATCACATAAACATTTTTACTCCTACCTACACATAGCTGAATTCAGTTAGGCTTTCAGACTATTTCTTCTCCAAAGCATTGCATCCATTCTCAAAAAATGTACTCAATCTTCTTGTGTCCTGAAATCTGAAATCTGACTCCAGCTGATTTTTCACTGAAGCTGAAGAAGTCATCTATTTCCCCTCTATCAGGATGTATTTGAGAACTAAATTTCTCCCGCTCTCTGCACATGCACAAGCACACATAGATGTCCTGATTTTAGATGAGAACAGCCTTAAACTGTATTATGACAATTGCTAAATAACCCTGCCATTATATGTTATCAATGCCACAACTGCCATATGCTGTAGCAGCGGTATTACCGTAAGAATCACCCTAATGAACTTTGGTGAAACTGAACAAAAGGCTGTGATGACAGGACTAGAATTGTCTTCAGCAACCAGCNAGATGGTATGGAGTAAGGGGTGGAATAAGGTACTTAGTGGTGTGTAGCCTCTATATCTTCTACCTTTAGCAGAGAAATGCTTACTCCTAATAAGCATCCAATGCAAACTTCCACCACATGGGTCAGGTACATTGGACCTCATCTGGATCTGTGGGTAACTGCATGGGTGTCATAAAAAAANAGCACACATAGATGTCCTGATTTTAGATGAGAACAGCCTTAAACTGTATTATGACAATTGCTAAATAACCCTGCCATTATATGTTATCAATGCCACAACTGCCATATGCTGTAGCAGCGGTATTACCGTAAGAATCACCCTAATGAACTTTGGTGAAACTGAACAAAAGGCTGTGATGACAGGACTAGAATTGTCTTCAGCAACCAGCGCCCAGCAACTTCCTTGAAATCAACATCTTCAATGCCCAGACTGCAAGCATGGACCACTCCAGTTGTGCCAGCTGCAGATTCCAAATACAACGTAAAACAATGCAACAACACACAGTTTCTCCTGTCCTTAGAGACTGTTATGACCAAGGGAGGCCCAAGTCATGAACTTAATTAATTCAACAGATATTTAGAGGGAGGGTCCATAGACTAAGAAAAATATATCTCTGTATGCATGTATACATACATACATACATATATATATATATATATATGTCAAAGATGGGGAAAGTGGTAGTGATTAATTGGAAGTGTATCATCTAGGCATGATATAGATGGTATGGAGTAAGGGGTGGAATAAGGTACTTAGTGGTGTGTAGCCTCTATATCTTCTACCTTTAGCAGAGAAATGCTTACTCCTAATAAGCATCCAATGCAAACTTCCACCACATGGGTCAGGTACATTGGACCTCATCTGGATCTGTGGGTAACTGCATGGGTGTCATAAAAAAAAACATCTCCAGCATGACTAATCCCCTCAGGTACTGGATAGTTCTTGTTTCATGGTGGCACATAACAGCAGGACTTTGAATACACAAAATGGGTGATAAAACAAAACAGTTTAGGAACCCAACAACCTGCCAGACACTCAGCCCACACTAAGACCATCTTGGAGCTGCATATAAAGCTGCCCCTTCCTGTGTATCCCCATTTTATGGCATGATGTCAGATGGTATGGAATATCCCCTTGACCAGTTTGGGTCATCTGTCCTGGCTCCTTGTGAAAATTAACACTATCCTAGCCAAAATCTGGACAGCTCCTTCCTTTCCAGCTAGTTCCCAGGCTATGGTCACCCCTGGACAGCTTCTCCCAAGTTATATACCAAGAGTTAGAACATAAGGTATGGAATATCCTTTTGGTCACCATCCCGTTTATGTCCCCTCCCAGCTTCTTGTGCACTCTCAGCCTACTTCCTGGCAGAGCACTGTGAAAGCTGGAAAGTCCTTGACATGGTGTAAGGTTGACTAGCATCAACCAAAATATCAGTGTGTTATCAACATTGTTCTTATCCTAAATCCAAAACACAGCACTATACCAGATAGTAGGAAGAAAACCCTGTCTCAGCCGAATTTTAACACAACAGTGCTAAAAGATTATTTGCCGGAGGAAAAGAAACAAACAAACCCCACAACCCACATGCACATACACATTCTTACTTACATATTTATACACTTTGCTTAACATGAGTAAACTATACATGACAGGGTTTTTAAAAAAATAAAAATCCTAAATCAAAACTTTTTATAGCTTTTTTTTCTTTTATGAGGAATGGAACAAAAAATGAGACATGATCCTCTCTGTGACTATATAGGAAAAATTCTCTAATTCTTTTTAATTTTTTTTCTAAGCATTGCTTATAGGCCTGTACCTCTAGAATGTACTTCTCTCGTACAATAGAAAGAAGAAAAAAAATAGAGAAATTGAATAACTTCACCTTGTTAAGATCTGATTAGACAGAAAAGGCAGAAGTGACCATATCTCATATTACATATGTAATCTTAGCCATTTTGACAGTTAGATACAGTTTAGAGCTAGTGGTACAGACTAAATTTGAACCTGCCTGATCAAAATTTTTTTGAAAGATCCTCACAACAAAGAGTATATTGAAGTGCTATACCACTTGTCATTGCTTCCGAAACACAGTCTTCCCTTCTAACAAACTTTGGCACAGCACCATGAAGGAAGCAGAGGGCAGCTGTATCTTGGTATAAGACACCTGTGAAGCCAGTAAGGAAATATCATGAAGACATTTGACTAGAAGGTGAAGTCCTGTCTTTTGATAATGCTGAGAATATCAGAATCACAGATTCACAGAACTGTAGTGGTTGGAAGGGAACTCAAGAGATTGAGTCCAACCTCCCTGCTAAAGCAGGTTCCCTAAAGCAGGTCACACAAGTGGGAGTCCAGATGGGTCTTGAATATCTCCAGAGAAGGAGCCCCCACAACCCCCCTGGGCAGACTGGTCCAGTGCTCTTTCACCCTCACCGTGAAGAAGTTCATCCTCACCTCAGTGTGGAACCTCCTGGGGTCCAACTTGTGACCACTGCCTCTTGTCCTGTCCCCACAGGACACTGAGAACAGGTTGGCCATCTCTCTTTGTCTCCCACATTTCAAATATTCATAAACATTGATGAGATCCCCTCTCCCTCTTCTCAAGGCTAAACAGCCCCAGCTCATTCAGCCTTTCCTTATAGGGGAGATGCTCCAGACTCTTAATTATTTTTGTGTCCCTCTGCTGGACTCTCTCCAGGAGATCCACTGCTGGCTCATGGCCAACCTGTCATCCACCAAAATTCCACAAAAATCAGCTGGGTTGCACACATATTGCTGAAGTAGACTAGCTTTCCTTGTTGGATATTTTAGCCAGTAATATTAAAAAAAAAATTAAGAACAAGAAAGAAAAAAAATTATTAATATGATACACAAATCAAACTCCTAGGTAATATTTTATTTTCTTTTTTAGATAACAGATGCAATCATTCTTACAATAAAAAATTAACTACGATCAGCCTGTATCACTGCAGTATTATTTAAAAATTTTCAACAATCACACAGCTTTAACTTGTATGTTTGCAATGAGACCCTCTAAAGAGATTTACGTGTACTGCAGCCATTTCTATAAATCATTCTTACCATTTTACAATATGGTGCCTAAAGTTCCAATTTTAAATCACATTAAACTTATATAAAAAAGATTATTTTTTTCTGAAATCCCATGATTACACCACATCACCTCTAAGACTGCAAAATTCTAGATTTTGATGGCCAAGTTATGCAGTTAAAATGCATTACTGCATGATACATACTGAGAAACCGGTAAAATTGTTCTGGTTCTTAAAGTTTGTGGCATATTCCAGTGAATCATGCTATAATTGTCATAGCATGTATTTCTGAATCCTAGTTGTAAATATTTTAATAGCACAGGAGCATATTAGCACTCATATATATATGTGAACAGTTGATTCTTTTAACTTCACAGTAAAAGACAAGGAAAAACTATTACTAGAGACTGAAATAGAAGATCTATGATATGTCACTCCAAGCAACTATTAAGACATATTATAGCTGCATGCACAAGAGGAGAGAAAATCATTTTACAGTGTAATCAGTTTAGAGGACTGCACAGATGCTTCTATCAGGACCAACAATTGCGACCATCAAACTGGAGATATTCCTTTCATGACATAGACCACTGTTCCAGGGAATTTTCATTTCCCAGTTGTCTTAATAGAATAGTTAACCAGAGACCAGTCTTCATCATTTAAATTTTTAATATGTTAGAGCAACAGCCAAAAACTCATGCAGACATAAACGTGTGTTTCTAGCATTATCTCACATTAGAGGGTTAATTACTTTCTCATTCTTAATATAGAACTGCATTCAGTTTCTAAGGAAACCAATGATTTCTTCATGTCTACAAGTACTCGAATCATGTTTTTTGTTTCTTTCTTTTCAGTTTGTTTGTTTTGTTGTTTTTTGTTTTTTGTTTTTTTTTTTTCTGGAAGGTTTTGTTACTGTTGCTGCCGTTTTTTTTCACTAACGTTAAATTGGAAAAAGAGAAATAACACCAAAGGCTTAACAATGGAAAATGCAGGCTGACCTATTAGTGGCTGGATTTGTGATGGTGAGGCAGAACAGTGTGTTGCTTGTGTGGAAAACAGCTGTAGGCTTTGTCTTTAACTGTTTCCTCCCAGAAAGCAAAGCGAGAAGCAGTGTGCATGCCCTGACTTTAAATCCCAAAACTGGCAGTGGCTCACCTTCAGCCAGATCAAGCTATTCTGCCCATTGACTCCAGCCAAGCATCTTTCCTCCCTCATGTGTTAGATGTGACAAAAGTGTATATATCCATAAATATATACATCATGGTGGAAAACCTGGAACCAGGGAACCTGACTGTACAGAATAGTCCTGCAGCACCTACTCTAGTAACATCTAAATTATCTCAAACTCAGAAATAGGTCATAACAATGCACCTAACTAAATACTCCCCCCAAAACCCTACATACTGCAGGCTACTAAAGACCTGATTAAGCTGAAAAATTGTTTTGATACTGAAAGAAAAAAAAGGACTGGAGAAGGAGAAAAACTAGGAAATCCCTTTGAAGAATATTCCATTGAACACTGATCTTGGAAATGGAAATTTTTACAATGTTTTACGTTATTTTGAGCCAAATTTAATTCTTTGATGTCTCTTATGTTCCAGTACTTAAAGTATTATATTGCCCACATTTCCACAAGGCAAAGAATATTATTCAACATTGCAATGTGTAATAAAATCAGATCACTTTAATTTTATTATAATTTTGCCTGGCAAGCTGTAACTGCTATTTAGTGGTAAAACTGGCAACTGAAGGACTTCAGAATCTGTCCACAAGTGGTTCTAAAATAAGTATGCTTATTTCTATCTCTTACAAGGAATGTTATGAATATGCTTAACTGCAGGAACATATCATCATAAAGGGAGAAGAAGTGAATAATAAAAAACCCCTTAGATTTCTTCTATGAAAAGGTTCATTGAATTAGAATTAGGTAGGCATGATTTAGCAGTTTAACTGCATTTTAAGGCCCTTAAACCTTTGTCTTTCAGTCCTACCCTCTATGTGGGGTTGCACTGACTGGGTTGCACTGCTGTGCTTGGTGACCTTTTTACAGACATGCATGTATGTTGTAGCTCAAGGGCAAACCCTTTCAAGGCCTCTAGTTAACTGTTCATCTATCAGTTTCTCCTGTTAACACCTTTTTCAACAGTAGTCTCCATGCAGGTCTACTTACTGTGCTCTATCCTGGAGACATCCAGGGAATAAAAAGTGCTCTACTAAGCACTCACTCCATCTACATTAACTAGCACATCACAAGAGAAGTAAATATCCAAATGTAGCAAGAGTGAGTTGTTTTATCTTTTTTATATATAATTAAAATATTTTTATCACAGTCTGTAACTAGTTTATAGTATATTCTGCCTGACATAGAGCAATCTGAATAGCTACTACAGAAAGAGATCTGAGGGTTTGGGTTGGCACTGGCAGCCAAAAGGTCCAACCGTGTCCTGGGGTGCATCAAGCATGCCACAGCTTTGTTGAGGAAACTGATTGTTCCACTCCATACTACAATGGTGTAGCCACACCTCAAGTCCTGTAAGCAGTTTTAACATCCCAATACAAAAACCACATCACCATGTGTGTGCCTAGAGGAAGGCAACAAAAATGGTGAAAAGTCACAAGGGGAAGACTTAAAAGGAGCAGCTGAAGTCACTTGATAGTTCAGCTTGGAGAAGAGAAGTCTGCTGGGTGATCTCTTTGCAGTTTACAACTTCATCAAGGTGGGTAACAGAAGGAAGGTGTTGGCTGATCTTCTCTCTGTGGTAACTGGTGACCAGTGACAGGACGAGAGGAAATGAAATGAAGCTGTATCAGGGGCAGTTCAGATTGGACATTAGGAAAAGTTTTCTCACAGAGAGGATGGGTGGTCACTGAAAAACACCTCCCAAGGAAGTGGTTACAGCACCAAGCCTACCAGAGCTTAAGTTGCATCTGGACAATGCTTTAGTCATTCAGTTTAGTTTTAGTTAGTCCTGTGATAAGCAGGGAGTTGGATGTGATGATCCTTATGGGTCCCTTTCAATTTGGGATATTCTCAGATTTTGTGATACTATCATTCTGAGTAATTTCACTTGTGGAATAGTTAAATGTGGCACATGAGGCCTGGAGCATAAGCAGTGCAAGACAGGAATCGACTTTATTGGTGTGCACACTCAAACTTCGAGTTTTCTGCAAAGCCAGGAGTGACAATAATGATCAGCAGCTCAAGGAAGAGGCAGCAGGTCCCATGTTTTTGTGCACATTGCGTGCAAACGGCAGCTGCACACAACTTGTCTCAGGACATGTTCCTCTTCCATCAGTTAAACATCTGCGTCCTTGCTAACCGGATACATTTCACCGCACCTATCCAGTGCCTCATCTCCCTCAACAGTTAAATATTTTCTTGGAAAATTAGGAAGATAGTAAATGTGAAACCAAGTCACTAAGCAGTTTTATCAATTGCAGTTGAAGGTATTTTTTGATGCTCAGGATCCATGCTAGGAAAAGAATAATTTTAGAAATGGGATTTTTCCAGTAACCAGTAGGTACTGCCCAGGGAATTGCTCAATAGATAAGATTTTTTTAAACTCTTATTTAATTAATAATTTGCTATATTTTATTAATTAATAATTTGATATGTTTTTCATTATTCTATTCAGAATTGTTACTTGTAATGAAAGGCTTAGTTTTTAGGAAGAATCTGCTTCAGAGTTTGATCCTTTTAGGACCAAACTCCTTCTGCTCTGGTCCCTAGCTACTGTTTATAGTGCTAGTGAGAATAACTCCACCTAGTCATGACATTTTCTTGGTATAGTATGCATTATAAGGTTATAATTATTTTTCCTCTGATGTTCTTACTTTTTTTCTAACTTTACTTTGTATTTTAGTAGCTTACTAGGTCTATTTATACATAATTATATATCAAATAATGCATCTCTCATCATTAGTCCTTTTAATGTATTAACACATTCTTCAGATCGTATGTCACAAATGCCTGGGTTGTGTTTTGTTGTTGTTTTGTTTTTGTTGTTTTTTTTTTTTTTTTAAAGTCATTACAATAATGTATTGGGCAGGAGGGGGGTGAGGGTGGGAGGCTTGGCTGTGTTTTTTCATATATTTTGATACTGAATTAAGAAACTGCAGTGACTTTAGTTCTGTTTTTAATATCTTCATATAGTGTAAAACAAAACAAGTAAAAAACTTTAATTAGCATGAGTTGATTCCTGTTTCAAGAACATGATAAGGAAACGGCTAAATAATATGCATGCTTTGGCTTTCATGCCTTCCAGGACAGATAAACATGTTTTCAATCCTCTGCAAGGAAAAAAAAAAAAAATTCCTCAAACTATGGTATTCTGTTTGCCACCAAAAAAACCAAATATACACTGAAGCAGTATAAAAGTCTTCTAATTCTAAATTGACAAAGTGTGGGAGACTTAAACCTGACATACTGTTTTAACTCAACCATTACTTAATTTTTCTCCATCTGTAGCATGGACTAAATGAAGCATCTACCCCAGCTGTGAATTTCATTGGTCTTTTCTGTTCAGGGACCGAGCAATCTTAATTTTATTTAACCTTCTTATTTATTGGATTGACCACAGCCACAGCGGAGAACTGCACTTGCCATCTTACAGAAATATTGAAAGAAGAGAGTTCCTTAGCTTGCACCCAATCTACTAATCCAGTCAATAATTCAGGCTGGCCAATAGGCAAAGCAATTGCCTGCAGCTATTGTGGTCATGATTGAACAGGACAAGCAAGATCCTTACTTCAAATAACTGCTCTCACTATGTCTAGCAGGTGTGTTACATATGGAATGCATTTTGAAAATTTAATAAACCATCATCCTTCATGTACAGCTTGACACTTCTGAATTATGGACTCAGAGACTTCAGATCTGAAAAGAGGAAAGGTGGATTCTGCAAGCAAAATAGGTTCAGGGTAGACAATGCGTGTATTCATTCAACTATACAGAAAGTGTTTGCAGCAAATTGCCTCTACATTCAAAGCAAATAATAGTTTTGTGCCAAACAAAGTATGTATGTACTGCTGTTCACTCTGTTCTAACACAACACCTGGAAGTCCAATAATAGAAAAGCAACAGAAACACATAGCATTAAAATGTAAGATGCTTAAAAATAAGGAATAAGAAACAGTCCACTTAAAATGGGACAAGTTTTCCAAGGATTTTCTAGGTTACTTCTCAATGATTTGAGTACCTGAGGTGGAAGATATCCAAATTACATGCAGCATACATCTCCCATTGCAGCAAATAGAGCAGACACAGAGATCCAGCTGATGAGTCATGAGATAATGGTTGAACTGGATGATCTTAACGGTCTCTTCCAACCTTAAAAATTCTATGATTCTATGATTTTTGGCAAAATGAACCAAATCACTCAAAGTTAGCCATGCAAATCAAACAACATTGTTATCCTTTCAATTATTTTCTTTCTTTTTAGACCTCATGCCAAAATTAAGCACCTGAATTGCCAACTCATGCTTCCAAACACTGAAATGGCTTTATTTCGCGTATCATCCCAGATAAAATGGACACTTTCAAACGTGTTGCCTTTGCTTTTCCCTCTTTTAAAGAATATGCTTACAGATTCACAGAATCACAAAATGTTAGTAGTTGGAAGGGACTTTGAAAGACCATCCATTCCAAATCCCCTGCCTGAGCAGGATCACCTAGATTAAATCACACAAGAACATATCCAGATTGGTCTTGAATGTCTCCAGAGAAGGGGACCCCACAACCTCTCTGGGCAGCCTGTTCCTGTGATCTGTCACCCGCACAGTGAAAAAGGTTTTCCTTACATTCACATCGAACTTCCTCCTGTTCTGGTGTGGACCCATTGCCCCTTGTCCTATCCCTGGCCATCACTGAGAATAGTCTGGATCCATCTTCCTGACACTCACCCTTTTACATATTGATAAACATTAATGAGGTCACCCCTCAGTCTCCTCTTCTCCAAACTAAAGAGACCAAGCTACCTCAGCTTTTCCTCATAAGGAAGATGTTCCACTCCCTTCATCATCTTGGTGGCCCTGCGCTGGACTCTCCCAAGGAGTTCTGTGTCCTTCTGGAACTGAGGGGCCCAGAACTGGACACAACACTCCAGGTGCGGTCTTACCAGGGCAGAGTAGAGAGGGAGAAAGACCTCTCTTGACCTACTAGTCACTCCCCTTCATTAGAAGGGGAGTGACTAGTAGGTCACTCCCCTTGTGGCCAGGATGCCATTGGCCCTCTTGGCCACAAGGGCACACTGCTGGCTCATGGTCACCCTGCTGTCCCCCAGGACCCCCAGGTCCCTCTCACCTACACTGCTCTCCAACAGGCCAGTCTCCAACCTATATTGGTTCCTGTGGATGTTCCTCCCCAGATACAATACACTACACTGCTCTTGTTAAATCTCATTCAATTTCTCCCTGCCCAGCTCGCCAGTCTGTCTAAACCTTGTTGAACGGCAGCACAACCTTCTGGTGTGTCAGTCACCTCTCCCAGCTTATCTCAATAGAGAGAAGTTTCATCCAGCTGTTGTGGGTTTGTTTTGGGGTTGTTTTTTTTTTGCCAGCAGGTTAAATTTTGATCTCTTGGTAGCATCTAGGTTTTTTCTGATGTCATCAACAAAAAGCATCACTGTAAAGTCCTCTGGATTGGTTTACCTATATGCTGTAAGGTCTGGGTGCTATCACAGACTGTGATCTGGTTCATAGAAGGAAATGAATGTTTTACTCCAGAATGGTATAAATGAATGTATAAGCAAATAATCAAGCAGGGTACCAGCAAAAAATCGGGAAAAGACCGAATCAACTGAATAGTACTGGTGAACATGCACACAAACCATTTTAAATTCTCATAAATGTAGTCATGTAAGTAAAGTGCATGTGACTAGACTGTGATCGTTCCCAACTGAATGTGCACTCAGTGAGGAAAAGCTGACAACTACCAGAGAGGATTTTGTCCACTGAAATTCATCTTAAAAGGCTGACCTTTCCCTCCAGGTGACACAAGGAGTTAAGGCTGACAGGTCCTCTGACACTCCCATCTCAGTTTACTGCCTGAACAGCTTAGGGTATGAGTAACAGTTCTTCTCAGCACATGACCCTTTCTTTAAAATATGTTTTATTAAAAAATAAACTTTCATCTTTGTCCAATGACTATGACTACATACATACTCCTATTTGTGGAATTACATTCTGAGCACACTGGAGGTAAGCCTCAAAACTCTCAAGAATTCATTAGGACCAGAGTATTGAATTCTACGTGAACAATATTAAGGCATATTCTGAAGAGTAGCAACACATTACCCTAATAATTTATTCATTGTGATTATGTGATATAGCTTTTCCATTGACTGTTTAAATTTAATTTGCATAAAAATAAAAAAAAAAATCTTAAAATATATATAGACTTGTCCCAAATACCAAATCTCACCTTGGGAAGTTCTGAAATCCTGAGCCATGAAAAATAGCTGCTAGCTAATAATGTCCTTCTGGCAAGACTCAGTAATACAGTGAAGATGTGCTTGAGATATCATTAAAAGTCTGCGCACTAGTTCTGGGAAGTTATTCTCCTATTTAAACAGTCTGAAAGGAAGACTTGAAAATCCTTATTTCTTGTTGTACCTCTTTTATATTATACTGTAGAAATGGACTGGGAATAATAATCTGAAACAATTTTCTGTTTGATTTTTTTTTTTCCAAGTAAAGAATTTCACGAAATTCAAGAAGTCTTGGACTATATTATATACATAGCTATTTTGCTTTGCAACTGCTTGTCATGACACAACATGCCAGAAGTGTGCCCTTCTAAGTGAATCATAAATATAAATGGAAGACTGATTGGGAAAGAGCTATTAAATTTCTATACCTAAAAGATGAAAAAATAGGTTTAGAAAAGCATCATGAGATAATTTTTGATTTGCATAATTTAGCATACAGTTATCCATAAAAATTTGAGTAAGAAATATGTGTCTCATTGTATTAGAAAGCAAATATAATGCAATAATACTTACCTTTCATTCTCAAAAGAACTATTTTAAAGACAGATCCTCTATTGTATAATTACAAATCGAAATACTGAAAATTACATACACTCCTATTAAATGTGAGTGTATTTTCCCTACTACCTTAAAAGTAGTCAAAGACACTATTTGTAAATGGAAAATAGAAGGGGAAAAAATATCTTTTACCTTTATATGCTATTCCATTAAGATGTAAACATTTACTACTTCTTTCCCTAAAACACACATAACAGAAAGTGACATTATTTGTCATGTTCTTCTTTGTCAAACCTGACTGTTAAGCACTTAATGTGTGTAGCAGTAACCTGAGACCTGACAGAAAAATGACTTAACACAGGGTAGGGGATTGTGGTGATATTTTGTTTGTAGCATGGCTTTTCCTATTAATTTATCTTCTGGAAAAAAATAAAAGCACTTATTTTGAATTCAAGCATGGAAAGAATAGAAATATGCCTTGCTTGCTTTTAGTAGGAGGGAGGAAAAACAAAGCAGTAGCACAGCACCACAGTTTTACCAGTAAAAATATGCTTCTCACGGGATGAGACCTACTATAAAATTGAAGCACAGCTTTCAAATGGATTCTGAGTTTAACCTAAAATGTTTTCCTTCCTATCCTCTGTCCTGGATACAGAGTAGCCACCAAAGACTTATGATTCCCTCAGACATCTTGCTTCTACTGTTTGGAATTACACAAAAAAAATGTAAAAACGTGAATCTTGGGGAAAAGTAACAGATAAATACTTCTGGTGCACTAGTAATATTTGTGCAGACTTCACTGAATATAAGATGAGCTCAAGCTGTCACGCTCTGCAATAAGTTTTGTACCCACAAGACTCTCTATATTGTTTGATTTTATTGCAGTTAATAATCGGGAGAATTTATATTAAATAAATAATCCTGAGTTATAGGGTTGTTCAGGGGGTTTTGTGTTGTATTTGGTTTGTGGTTTGTTGTTTGTTTTTCCCCAGAATGGTCATTAGCTTTTTACTGTGGTGAAAAAAAAAAAAAAACCAAAAAAAAAAACCCAACGTTTTAACATTGCTTAAAAGAAATTGCACTATGAGCTAACAGCTAGAAACAACAAAGTTTGAGCTACATTGCTCAATTTTCTCTGGACCCTCAAGTTACCAGCCAACCTGGTAGATGGGTTCTAGATCCATTTCATCAGCAGTTGCTGCAAATAAGTTTATCTAAAGGGCCTATTAACTGATCATCTTGAATAAAAATGCAACCACGCAGGGCCAAAGGTTTTATTCCAATAGCGCAAATATAATTTCAGAAGTACAGCTAAATATCTGCTCCATGTAAATCTGCAACTGAACTAAACAGATATCCATGTAAGATTGCCCAATATATTTTTTGAAGCATTATTCTCCTAGTTTTGATGTAAAGGGCATCTCAAGATCTTTGAAAAACTGTTTGTAACCATGCAATTAACCCTAAAGAAATTTTATGGGACAAAAAAAAAAAAACTTGCATAGCTTCATTAAGTGATTATGACTAATGCAGACTCTTTACAAATGCATTTAGGCAACTGAATAGTAGAAACACCAAAAAATAAGGACAGCCTTTGATACCAATCATGTTTAGAAAGGATAGTTCTTATAGTAAAAAGTACACTTTCAAAACTTTCATTATGCATTGTATTGTGTTCCTGACCTTTGTTCTGATAACCGTCTAAGCATTTACATTAGCTAATATACTCTTACCTTTACTTAAGTGGTAATTGCAATAAACTATTTATAGTCACTAAGTACCTACCATTTATATTCTACTTGAGCTTTTTATTGTTTTCATAAAAGATCAACAAAAAGAAAAAAAAAAGAAATTAAGTAAGATTCAGGCTAAATAAAAAGAACCTGGCAACAATCACATAAATCTAGGTATTGGAAGCTACAGTAGTACAACGCATTTTAAAGACAAGTAAAAGCAACAGTCTGCCTTTTAGGGGTGCTTCTGATCTATTAAATTTATAACAGACAACAGGGTTTAAAGATTCACAACACCTTTCAAAATCACTCTGCTTTTACCTGGGTGCCCAAGATGAAGATTAAGGAATGCAACTTCAGGCATCCCGCTGTGACAATTTTCACTTCTGTCCTTTTTTCTCTCTCTTGTTATGCCTAATTCCAGATAAAACCTGGTGGAAATATAACAATTTAATAAAGATAAAGTACAGAAAAAAGAAATTGCTCAGAATTCCAGCTGGGTTTTCCACTTTGTTGGTAATTATCGTAAGTGCCTTCCCACGACTGGAAATGAGAAGAGAAACTGCTGTTATTGCCACTTCCCTGCTCTCTATGTTGCTTTTTTTATCCACAGTAGCCCCCTAAACAAGTTATCCAAAACCAACAAGCTGTGAGGTTCAGCTGCTATGCACTCATTTCAGAAGCACTTTTGAACGCAACAGTACCCACACTCTGCTCTTCTCAGCTATTAACTTCTCTGCCACCGGAAAAATGCCAAAGGAAAGGTGGCATTTCACAGAAACTGGCAAAAAAAAAGAAAAGGGACAGCAGAAACAATGAAGTATTCCTGCAAAAATGCTCAGGGTCCTAGCTACTTTGCATTCCATGTATTCCAGTTAATACATTATAGCTTCTTTTCCTGAGCCTTGGCATTTCTTGGCGAAGAACAGTGTAGGAGCTGAAGAGGTTCTTAGGAGGTGCAGAATCATAAACTAGTTTTTGGTTGGAACAGACCTTTAAGATCATCCAGTCCAACCATTATGGGGACCACAAAAATACAATAATGAATACTCTACTGTCATACAAGAACTGGGCATGTAGAAGAATTAAAATTAGAGCACAGAGATAAGCAGCTTGAAAGCCCAAGCGAAGCATCCCCTGGAGATTAGTCACCTCCCAACCCAGATCAGAGGTGCTTTGAAGACCCAGTCAACCCAAGGTCACAAGCAAAGTGGAAGGCCAGTTCTGAGAATCACTGTGCTGTTTTTAGTAGCACTTCCACTCTGCATGGACCGCAGGCAGGCACTCCTCTGAAAGGCTTGATGATGCATCAGAGTAAACTACACTACTGACCACAAAATATTCCTGCCTGACTAAGGAAGCTAACTGTGCAGCCCAGACAGCTTATGCCGCCTTTCATGTCAATGGGGAGAGATAAGCACATTGAAGAAACAGTTCAGATCGCACGTGAGATAAAAGTACCTTCTGGATAGTCTCTCTCTACCTATTTCCATTAACTAGAGAGGAAACCTAAGATGGCAAGGCTTCTAATTTAGGTATTAAGTCTACAGATGAGTAGGAATAATTCCAGCTCCATGTTTGTACTATATCATGTTTGAACCGAAAAGTAGGAGTACCACTGTTGCAATAAGATAAAAATATTGCATTGTTCTCTATTAAAAAAAGAAAAAAATATTTCACATAGAAATTCATTGCATTAGATTAAAATGAAACAGCAACATCCACTGTTATCTGAAAAAATAAAACAAGGAGAGAAAACTAGAGCTCCCTGCTGTATGCAGAGCTTACTCTGCATTCCGTTTTAAAAGTATGATGATGTTGGACCTAATTTTGGTTTTGCCAAAGCAAGTTAGTCCTGATTTTTTAATAATGCAAATGAAAAGAAATTATTGTCATGAAAGATCTATCAAGAAGGACACAAAGGAAAATGTTAGATGACAGTCCACACAATCATCTATTTAATTGCAGTGTCATTATATATAAAGAAATATATATTTAGACAGTGGTCTAAAGTTACCTATACAAGCTTTATACAAATAAATAGCTTTATAAATACAACTATCTTCTAGCATTCAGTATTCAAAAGGATAGCTGATGTCCTATAAATTAATTTAAAAACACCAATGAATGAGCCTCTTCAGTTAAATCAAGATAAAATGATTTTATAAAGAATGACTGATCAAATTAGAAGTGTATTATAGGCATGACACATTTTAGGATTCTTATTTTTGCACATGTTCACTACTGAAGTAAGTGAGGATAATGAAAACATGAAAAATAGTCAATATTTTCTAATAAACACTGAAATTTTTTACAAGCAAACCATGAGTGCTTTTTTTTTTGTATAATTGGTGACTGAAAAGAATGAAGTTCTGCAAATGTAACAAATACACATTTTAGCAAAACATTTTGTAGTCTCATGAAATATTACTCTGAAAAATCAGATTTCCTTGCGTACAAACCGTATGATGGAGCATGAAAAGTTGCTCAATAGCCATAAACAGTAGTTAATGATGAACGACAACTTATCAGATAGGGAGAGATGTCTAGGAGCATACTAGCGTAGAAGGTTTCAGCCTCCTCCTTTATCTGATATCTTCATTAATAATTTAGAAGAGAGTTCAAATATCATGTTAATGAAACTTGCAGATGATGCTAAATAGAGATGTGCTGCAAATATAGAAATGACAAAGAATAAAGTAGTAGGACACTAGGTATGAATCCACATAGATACATGTGTCTGGCACTTTCACTGACTTCACTGGCACCCACGTACAACTATCACTTTCAGTCAGGTTTGCTGGGGAAGCAAAATCACCTTTCCTTTTTTCAATCATTCCTCCTTTCCCATGAGTATCATATTGCAGGATCAGACACTGTTATCTTATAATACAAAATCAGCACAGCAGCTGAAATGAAATGCTGTTCTTAACTAAGAGAACGGAGGTATTGAACATTACATGAAGTACACTGAATTCCAGCATGACTGTTTTCATTTGTGAATGTTCAGATTTAATGGGGTTTGTATAAATTTAGATTTTGGGTTTTAGAGTCATTAAGTTTGCTTTGCATTTTTGCATATTTTAATACCTTTCTCAATTAAAAAAGTTCCAAACTTTTTGTCTCTGCCCTGCTCTTGAAAACTTTCAGTTAATTTAGAACTACTGTTGTGACACTACATGAAACTCTTTCAAACGTAAACAAGCCTATCATTTTTAAGAATAAAAGGGGAAAAAAAGCAATATTTATCTAACAGGTCCACTGATTCTGTTTTGTATTAATCTTGTGAATTCCAAGGATTCTGGAGGGGGAAAAATACCTAAAATGGAAGAAAAATGTGAAGGATTTTAGAAGGAAATTACAATTTCAGTGATGGAATTTTTCTTTTTGGTTCATACAGTGCAGTGCAAACTGGTACACAGAGCACATGCTTTTGAATCAGAAATAATTACTTTCATCTTTCATCTACTCAGTGAAATACACAAAATAATTAACCTTGTAAATATACATGTTGATTGACAGTGGCTAATGCAATATCACAAGTCCCATATTTAAGGGGCAACGTGAGCAAAAGAAGGTGTCCCAGTGTAAAGTAAAACCTCTTTTTTTTCCATTTCTTTCCTGATTTGATCTTTTGCTTCAGAAAATCCTGAAGACTTCTCTGTATCAAGCATTCAGTGTATCCAAGAAACTGAAACAAAAGTTTAAAATTGTTGTGAAAGATAGAAAGGAACTCCCTAAATTACTTCTTTACTGTATTTTCACTGGCATTTTAGGCACTGCTCCATATCAAGTTATACAAAGCCTATGGATTCTGCTTCAGCAGTAACTTGATGCAAATGGAGGGATAACTACATCTCAGTAACCTCATTCCAAATTTCATTCCAATGTTTGCAAAATCTCATTCCAATGTTTGCAAGATTCCACTCTACAGAATAAAATAGTAGCAAAGGTTTAGAAGTTCCCTGAACTGGTGATCTCTTGTGGATTCATGTGCTGCATTAGCAATTTATGTTACAGAGATGAATGTCTTTTTAATTTCTTAATTCCGGTTTGTTTGTAAACCAGAGCCCCTTTGGTTTACATTCCTTAAAACACCTCATCTCAAAAAGAGATCTAAAATTATAGCTGACACACTATGTTGAAATTTGAATTCTGAACATGTAGATTAGAGGAAAATCATAGTCACATCTCTATGAAGGTTCATATAGAAAAGGATTAGACCCTGAGATGGCTAAACACATTGAGGTATTAGAACCTGAGAGAAGACATAAAGATTCATCTAGTCAGTTTTATGTTTTATTCTGTTGCCAGTAGCTGACAGAAAAATGCAATAGATGCAAGTAACATAAATTTAATTTATATATACAATTAATAACTCTGGGGGATTATTTGAAATTAACAATCTTTATCAATCACACAATGTCATTAGCTGCACTGCTTCCAAGTATTTTTTTGCTCACTTTCACAGACCATTTGTATAGAAAGAATCTTCTGTTAGGATCTGTATTTTGGAGAAGACAAAATGAAATAGAGAAATATATATATATGGCATTTACAGCAAGTTAAATTATGTAATTTAATATATTTAACAAAATTCTCCTGGTTTGTTTTCTCACAAAAAACTTTTGAAAGAACCCACTGGCTTTTCAAACTGCCCAGTCTCTCCCAATGAGGAAAAAGCCTCATTTACATAAGGTTATTGTAGCAAAAGATTATTCTGTCTGAAGGATTAGAAAATCTTTTCCTGTACGGTGGAAAAATTAGCGTACACTATTTTGGAAAGTTACTAGAAAAGAATATGTTCTTTGTAAAACAAGCATTAAATTTCACAAATTTTTGTGAAGAATACCACATACATAAGTAATCATGAGTGCTTATCCTAAGCTGTATTCAAAACAGAGGTGGACCATAAAATCTATCATGATGGGATGTTTAAAGGACTGACTGAGGTAGAAAAATGGTTGCTATATGCACTAGGTTTGACATTTATAGCATTTGTTCATTGTGTGCCACCAAGAGAAATTCTTGTAGAGATAGAAGATTGAAACAAGAGCCAGCTCCAGAATTCATCTCGAACTTTGGAAGTTTTATTTAAGTCACAGTAAATGTTAGACAATTGTTAGAGGTTCCAGTGAAAATAAGTAAAAGAAATTAACTAATGAAAAACAAAACAAACAATAATTGATACATGGTGACAAAATAGTTTGGAAATTAGGTATTTTGAGGTGGGTTTGTTTGTTTGCTTTTCCTCTCTGTGTCTTTATATATTTGTGGTGACAATGTAAGCAAACAAGTGACCTTCTGAACACTGTGAGTTACCAGGTAGATTAGATACAGATATGAGCTGGACAAATGAAACAGCAAGAACTGCTTGGACTGGGATAGATTCATTGGAAATTCCCTGAGCAGATGTCAATTTCTTTGACTCTGTTCATTGACATAAAGAATACATGTTTCTGCACAGTGGAATACATCTGTATTCCACTATTCATAAAACTATCCAGGTCATTTACATACACTGCTTTCACTCGGGGTTGGCTCTGATGTAACTTTAGGTTCAGCTTCACCAGATTTTATGTAAAGAAGCTTTGCACTTTGTCAGAACCTCTGTAAAGGTAAAACTGCCTCTATCCTTGTTTGTACAGACGATGGGGCAGTTATGTCCCTAACACTTCAGAAGGATTTTGTGCATGGAGGAGTGATTACCACTGTTGTGAAACTACTGAATATATTTAGGATGGAGTAGGGTTTTGCATAATAGGAATTTTCCAAATGTTCTGCTTGATAATCTTGGACAGATGATAATGGCTATCATCCACTTTTGAAGATCCTGTAACTCCATATACCACCAGAGATTGTGTTAATTCCTCTCTACACAATAAGAAATATGCACCTTTATTAGGACAGCTCTTTATGCACTTATAAGCAGCATTGCTACCAAGTACCCTCTTGAAAATGTATGAAGAAGGAAGAAGCAACATAAAATGACGTGTGACTATAAAAGGAGATAATAAAAAAGTTTTTAAAAGTTCATCCTTTTTTATTATCAGACAATTATGAGTGTGGAAGATTAGTCAAATATGGCCAGTTATACAATCTGCAAATGTTCCTTGCAGAACAAGATCTAGCATACACATTAATAAGATATATTGCATATACAGCTTCTAGTTGACACGCTTTGGTTACAGATAAAATGTCATGTTTTAGGGGACAGCATGATGGCATTGATGTTACTAGCAATAAAACTCAGAAACAAAATGAATGAACATTTGTTGGCTTGTAATTTCACCGCCTTGACACTTTTAAAAATCTGAATGTTGCTTGCTGCTTTATTACAAGCAACTCTGTTGCCACAGTGCCAGCAGGTATCAGCTGAAATTAAGGCCTAAGAAATCCCTATTGATTATAACATTACTGTGTTACAAAACCAATTTACATCTCAATTCTCTGAATGCCTAAGAGTCTCAGGTAACCCCCTCATTACTGAGAGTTAAAATGTGTAAAATGAGACCTTACATTTTAAACTACACGATAGACTTAACATTTGTTAATTTGTCATTACATTGATTGACAAGCATAACTGTCATGCAAAGCATACTTTAAGACTAATAAAGTACATTTTAAACTTGACAATGTTTTTGTCAAGATATATAAGAAATCTAACAGCTGATCTCACCAAGATGCAGTTTTAATGTTTTAAATATATTTT
Source organism: Heliornis fulica (assembly GCA_013399135.1). Classification (NCBI taxonomy): domain Eukaryota; kingdom Metazoa; phylum Chordata; class Aves; order Gruiformes; family Heliornithidae; genus Heliornis; species Heliornis fulica. The sequence goes on along the minus strand of VXBZ01001204.1, from coordinate 135,219 downwards.
TCTACATAACCTAGACTGATAAAAATAGTAATAACAAATATTAAAGCAATAGAGTACTTTTTTCTAATCAGTGTTGTTGTCTATTTCAGAACATTAATATAGTTGAGTACACTCCTGGTAATAGAAACTGTGATTCTTACATCTTCAGGTCAGATCAAAAAGTTTATTTGACCTTTGCTTTGCATTTCATAGAATCATAGAATCATAGAATTGTCAAGCTTAGAAGACACCCTTAAGATCATCCAGTGAGAAATATTTTTACATAATAGTTATCATGTGAAATAAGACAAGACTGATGCAATATTTTCTTATTTTGTTTCTGTTTCTACAATAGTTTTATACTTCGGCATATCAAAAAGCACCCCTATACTAAACCAAAAATAATATTTAAAATACAGTTTATTAAGATGCAAAGTCAAACTTTCAAAATCAGTGAATACTACAATTAATTTTACCTTAAACTGGTTTCATTGAATGTATGTATTTTGAGAAATTTGGCTGCATACAATAAGTAAATAACTTGGGTTAAAATATTATGTAGGAATAACGACAGTGATTTTGACCAAAGACTTATCTATCCTAAACTTAGTTATTTGTAATTTATGAAGAGTATAATACTAGGTTTTTAATGAGAATTTTCCTGAAGTTTTGAGCAGTTTTTTCTTTTGGTTGCTACCTCTTAAATTAAAACCAGTGTCTGTATTTGAAACATAAATCTTTTCCCCTTAAAAAAATCATTCTATGATAAGGAGCTTCATAAATTAACTGCAGAGTATTAAAATGTAAATATTTTTGTTTTCTTTAGTACCAGTTAATTAGAATATTATCCTTAAATTTTTGTTTTAATTTTTTTATGTGGTTTATGGAATTCAAAGCCAAAGATAGGAAATGAACCCATATGAAGAGGAACAATTGTAGTATCTGTGCTGGTTACCTAGTACACAGTGTTGGTGTTTCACCTAACTTAAGAAATCTTTGTTGTCCATTAACAAGACAGTGATTCTGTGATTATCTTACCTTGATGGTCAGGGTTGATCCCTGTGATTATATGAAATAAATGCTGATAGAGTTAAGATGAGGGAGGAAAAAAAAAAAAAAAAGCCACATCCTATCTGTAATAATGGGAAAAAGCTTTGGTATCACATCTATCTAAGGAATGAAAGATTGACATTGCCCCCTAACCAAAAATAGTCCAATCTGAATTTGTTACAATGATTTAAACATGAAAACATGGACTGTTTTGGACTTTGTTTGTTGGTTTGGTTTTTTTTTTTAATTTTTCTCCATGATCAAGAAATTCACTGAAGTACATAGTCATTTTTTAGCATTAAATGGTTTACTTCACAACCATAACATTTTAGCAACACTCAGGGATTTTGCTGAATTAAGGCTCTAGCCACTAATGCACTCCTAACTTTTTTTGCTTTGATATATAACAAATTTCTAACCCATAGAACCCTTCCACTCTCCACTAAACTTTTGTAAGCTTGGAGTTCCAAGTCTATTAGACGGTCTATTTGTTACTACTTAGCCTGATCAATCTTAAATAGTTACTGA
>VXBZ01001204.1:37397-133647 GCA_013399135.1 Heliornis fulica | reverse complement strand
TGAAAGCTAACACTGTTTTAAAAATATTACTCTCTCTCTGTAATGAAGTTATTTATCTCTCTCTGTAATGAAGTTATTTTATTCTAACTTTGCTTTCCTGGTGAAGAGAATATTACTGCTAAAGCTGCTTTTAACGCAAACACTCACTTTACTTTTTTTGATTACTTTTCTACAAATGGCTAGGCAGTCACTTTTGACAAAACACTTAGTAAGGGCAAATGGATAAGGAAATATGACCTAGCCATTGGACTTTGGACAGAATGATGAAGGTCACTCAGAGTTGTTTGTGAAATTATTAAATCCATAACACTAGCACCGACATTTATTTATAATGCCTGCACGTACATAAGGCAGCACAACAAAGTGCTCTACCATGTACACAGCTTGACATCAGACATAGAAAACTCTCCCCAATTTTCATAAAAATATCGATATATCTCATGGCAATATTTGTGCCTGTGAAGAATTTGGCAAATGACTATTTTTCCTCGAACAAAATCTTCATTTTTTATTTTGTAATCTGGAAATGGATAATATAGAAAATTGTTTGCTTTACTGCTGGGTATTAATCTCAACTCTACAGGCACATCATATTTAATATAGTTTTGAAATTTACATTAAGGGAACATAAAATGAAGTTTTTCCATCAAAACTGGGGAAGACTGGGAGAGCTTTTAATGTGAGATCTCATTGCAATTCACTGCATGAAGAGAGTAGCTGCAGAGTGGAAACATGTGAGGTCACTGAAACTTTATGGTCCTTGCTCAGTAAGGAACAGTTTTCCATCCTCTTCACACAGGTCTCTTTCCATGAGGCTACTGATGGGCATCCAGGAAAAACAATGCTATGAGAAGGTACTGGCTGCAAAATAAAACACAGGACCTATACAAGATCTGTGATCTGCTCTTCAGGTCTACAGCTGAAATTCTGAAGTGGACTTCCTTAAAAAGATTAAAGGTTTTTAAACTATAGAAGTTTCCCTTCAATATAATAAACACTGAAAAAAACTGAAGCCCAAGAATCATTTGGCACTGTAAAGACAATAAATGCACATCCCAATTGCATCTTCAGAATAATATGCTTTCTTATTGTTGTGAACTAGTCACAATTTCTCTAGAATTTAGGGGAATAAGGTCCAAGTACTTATACACAAAGTAAATTTTAGTTTCCTAACAGTCACAGCGTATTCTAAGATTCCTTTTAGTAAGTTCCATATATGTAAAAGTACTAGCCCTTATATATATATAAATTAATGGAGACAGATCATTAAGTGTTTTAAACAGGATATATACAAGATTAGCCACAGTAGCTAAGCAGTTTTTTAACCATTACAAGGGGTTCACCAAGACATTCTGTTCCTCTCCAATTCCCAGGCAGTAGTCACACAGTTGAAGGTAATTTTCTTTCCTCAGTAATTTAGAATGTCTTTTCAAAAGGCTGATTCAGCAGCTACCAAAGGAAGAGAAAAAACACCACTCACTTTCTTCTTAAATATTGCTTAAGGAACTTTAGCAGGGAAATTAAGAACAGGTTTCAATATACTCCTTCAATCCGAAGGCATTCATCCTGTCATCTTTCACTTGGCAGAAGAGTGTCCTAGTCATTAGACATGGCTCTTTACCCTACATTTGTTATGACTGACAATTTTAAATGTTGACATTCAGGACAGTCTCAGACAGATAAATTACTATTACTCAGATGTATCAGACTTGCTCAGTACAGTAGATGATCAGTAGCCTTTGGTATGGGAGATACTGCATTCACATGATTTATTGGTCTGTGCAGAAGAACCATTTTTTGACATTCCAACAGTGTGAGCATTTAGAAATACTGCCAGTTACAATTAAAATACAGGAAAAACATGGTTCATCTATTTTATCAAATGAGGCTGAGATCTTAAAGGTGCAGTGTGGGACATCTTATGTTACTCAATGTGCCTGGCAACACCACCTACAGAAAACTGGAATGTGCTGAAGAAAAAATATAGACTTATGTCCTACAGGGCTATGAGTCTCAGTGATGAACACGTGAAGTATATGTGGCTCTTCCTTGTTTAAATAAGCACAGCAGCTTCAGAGCATGAGGAATGCTTTACCTTAAACATGTATAAAAGCATTGCTCTTCCTTCTTTTCTGAAGCTTGGTATCTATGTGCAACTCAATTAAGCTTTAAATTAAGGTTCAGGAAAACATCTATCTGATTAACAATATTGCTTTTAGGGATTAAGTCTGCACTTTTAGTGTTCTACTCAGTAGGGATGAAACTAAACACTGAGAACAGAAATGAATCTGGAAGCAGGGACTAGGTATCTCCCAGGTGAGAGCCCTCATGACATAGCAAAGTGAGCACCTGCTCACCACCCTTTAAGCCTCACGTGCGCAGGACTGAATTCTGCACAGCAGCACAGGAAAAATAAAAGATGAAAGCAAAGCTTCAGGAAGGAAGCGCATCTCTGCTGAATCCTACCTCAAGGTTAATCTGCCAATTGGAATAGTTTTTCTGGATTATTGAAAAGGGAGTCCTGATTTATCCTCAGTCTAGGAAAGGTAGCATATCCAGGTCTGGATGATAGTATATTTAGACTCTTTGTGTTAGAAATAACCTTAGAACTGGTCAGACATACATCTGCAATCTCAGGGGAAGAGAGCATCCCCACACCAGCAAGTTTCAGTTTCATATCCTAAGGGATGTGGGCAGGAAGTAGATAGCTAAATCACTTAAAGAAGAAAAATTCTGCATGGACCATAGATGTGGTTGCGCAGATAAACTGCACAAATTTAATAAAGTTTACTCTTTTGGGGGGGTTGGGTTGTTTGGGGTTTTTTAAATTAGATGCCAAATGTCTTCCTCAGTTGTGTTCCAGACTCTTATGTAGTCTTCCAAATCAGAACTTCAGGTATTGTGCCAGACTGGCTAATTGCAATAGCAATTATCCACCTTGCCATTCAAACAATTTGTAGAATTTTCCCATATCATTCATTTAAGCAAAGGTTATTTATTCTCTGAAATTTATTTCATATTTTTGCATGTCTTTGAATTTTGCATAAAGAACCTCTTAGCAAATCACATAACACCAAGAAAAAGGTTATTTATTCTCTGAAATTTATTTCATATTTTTGCATGTCTTTGAATTTTGCATAAAGAACCTCTTAGCAAATCACATAACACCAAGAAAATGTAATTTCTTCTAAGAAAAGATGTTTTATGCACAAAAAAGACTAATATATTAATTTTACAAAGCTGTCAAATGATTCAAGGGTTGGCCAACATTTTCTTTCTTCCAGTTTGATAGGAAGAAGAGTCCCTTACACTGAGGTATTTGAGAAAAAAAGGCCAGCAACACATTGCTGGTCTTAACTAATCAGATCTGTCTTCTCCTCAGAGCGCTACACCACAGCAGCTGTAGAAGAAATACAAGGAGAGATGTGATTACAGATAACCAAAGATTTTATATAAGTAAATTCAACCAAGGCAAGAAACTGAATGGCTGAAAGGATGATGTTAAAATGTGATTACATATCTTTGGTGTCACTCATACGTCTTTTTTGTCATTCAGAAAAATTATGTGCATAGTGCTTATGCATCAATAGACCAGTGATGGTATAAACTGTGATAATCATGGTTACTCTAGAACACGTTATAATGATTATTATCAAAGTGTGTTACCAGAAACGGTCTTTCACCTGCCTTTGAATGTATTAGCTTTAATCCTGTACACCTGCAGAATAAAACTGTAGCTACGATATCTAAATTTTCATGATTTGAAACAACGCTGAATTTAAAAAAAAGGTACTGCTCTTTTAATAAAAAAAAAATCCAAAATAAACATTCAGTGGGATAATTACTTTTTCTTTACTGTAGAATATATTTTGAATAAAAATAACTTTTATAAAGAATTTATTTAATAGATAATTTCCTAAACATTCATGCGTACTGGGGCCAAATATCCATCATCACTTGCTAGTTCCTTACTCAATTTCAGGTTAAGAAGTTCAGTGATTGTCCATAAAAGAAACGTGCTTTCAAAAAAATGCAACAAAACCACCGCCACCAACAAAACCAAACAAAAAACAAACCCAATCAGTTAGAAGTGAGAGGAATAAAAACATCACCTCCAAGAGTGTTTTTGTTGTATTATCTTTTCAGTACCAGCTGCAATAACTGAGATCAGATATGACAAGAAAAAAAAAAGCATTTATTTTATTGTTGTAGGTCTACATTTTTTAATCTTTGAAACCCTTACTACTCAGAGACTTAACTCAGCTTTAATAATGGATGATTTTGTCAAGAAGATAGATAAAACTGTTTGATACAATTTACATTATCTCTTTGTGTTCTAAGGTGAATTGAGATATGTGAATGTTCACATTTTTCACAATAGACATTATCAGATTAAACCTCTTGATAAAGCTCCAGGCAAAGTCCTAAGGTTCTTTAGCTTTAAAGTCTTAATTACTTTAAAAGATTTAAGATTCAAATAGGCTTTAGCATAATCCAAACTCTCTCATGATAATACCTCTGTATTTCAAACTGTGAGATACCTGCTTACCTTAAAACCACAAAACAAACCAATTTTCTTTGCCCACAGTTATTTCCGGGTGTCTTAACTAGGAGTAAAACAACTTTGGAGAAAGAGCATGACCTCAAGCAGTTGTTTAATGGGAAGGCTAAGATTTCAGTAAAGGCTAAGTTTTTCTGAGAAACTAGTTAACATCAGTTACCTGACATAAAATGTTGAAGGTATTTTCCACACTCAAAAATCCTGGATGCTGAGTAAAAAGGAGGGCAATAAAAATAACTGTTCAGATTGGAGGTATTATTATTTTGTATTTTTAGCACAATAACTTATCAATTATTTTTTTTTTCTACAGTTCACTTAAAATTTCATTGAAATTAGTTCTTTTTTATTCATGGACCAGAAATACTAACATCGTGACCGTGTTGAATTAATTATTAGCTTCTTATTAAAAAAAAAGCATTATATGTAGCATATATATGAAGCACATAAATCTTCATACGTGCTGTTTAATAGCAAAACAAAGAGTTTGTTTCATCTTCTCTGCCAAGAAAGTCATGAAAGTATAATTCTATACAAGAACTGTTAGAAGAACCCTGTTTACATCTACATGGGCAAGTTTCCTCATGTGTTTTTCTTTGTCAACATCTTCACATCCTGTACAAAAAGTGAATAAAAAAAAAAAATCTGGAGTAGTCATAGTGACATCTGAAAAAATTGGTCACTAAAGCAAGTATTTTATTTGACTTGTAGGCTTCTGTTGTGCAAGAGAGGATCTGTAGTGAGTAGACTACCATAACATTCAATAGATAGGATAACTTGAAATTGAACTTGTCTTTCTCCTCAGTTTTACTATTTAAAAGAGCTGAGAGGTGCATGTCTTATTTCAGAATGCATGATATACCGAGTACAAAATTTCAAAACAGTTTGAGAATAGCTGTAAGTTTAGGAACAAAGCTCTTTTGAATTTTGCATAGCAGGCTGCCCATGGCATTCTAGCTGAAGTCCATTTTGTTTCAAGGATAGGAAACAAAGAGGAACAGATTTCTTCTTGCACATGTTTCAAGGCAGGCTAGTCAAGCCAAGGTGAATATGCTATCCATTCAGGGCTTGTTTAGCAGGAAAAAAATATTTTTTGTTTTCATGAGAGCCTTTGAAAAAGTTTTATGGTGCCCTACACTACAACTCTTTCAGTGAGTTTCTCCCCTAGAGAGTGAGTGACAATGACTGAGACAAAATAGCCATTAGGAGGTACTGGAAAACGTTATAAATCCTGGATCCACTATTCCCATGAAACCTCTGTCCCCTTCCAAAACCTATCTGCATCCTAAGACATGCGGAACTCCAATTAAACTGTCACCTATTTATCTGATTGCTTTGGGCTTTTTTTCTGAGCTAAGGAATCTAAACGTGTAACTGTGTTTCCAGTTTCTTTGCTTCCAAAGTGTCAGAGAAAGGATTCTATGTGTGATATGATCTGCAAGACTTTGGTCCCCAAATGTGTATAAGATTCAGTATGTGTTTAAGAGGGATTAGACATCAATACACAGTATGCAATGTTTGTTTCAAATATACCAGGAAATACCTGGATAACAGATTATTTGTTTAATTAATATAAGACACAATTTAGATATAAAGTTTCCAGTAATCAAAGTGTCAAAAATATGTTGACTCAGTCTGCTGATATTCTATAACCTCTTAAATCTGATATGGCACATGGAAAGCAAGAAAACACATTCAGGATACCTGCACAGCTTACAAAAGACAAGTTTGTGCAATCTAGGCTGTCAGCAAAGTAAGGATAAAGACATTCTTCATCCTAAACTAAGCTCACAGTGAATGGCCAAAATCTACACTAACACTCTCTTTTTTAGTACTATGCTTGAAATCCAGAATCCTTTCTTAGCAGAACTGAAAATTGCTTTTTTGTATATCCATTGGTATGGAGTGTAAATACCTACCATTTAAATGTATCTTGTATCATTTACATGCATACAGCAATCTGGCATGGGGACAAATATCAAACTGTGCTATCAAGAAAAAACAAACAAACAAACAAACAAAAACCCCTCCAAAAAAAAAAACACCACAAAACAAAAAAAAGGAAAAATAAAAAAAAAACCAAACCCTGACCAGAGACCAAACCTCAGCCTCAGGAAGGATATTAAATATTAAATCCTGGCAACAATATCTGAATACCAAAATTAAGCTAAAAATAAACCAAGGGTCCAAAGAACTGAATTAGAGCTCAAAAGATTTTAATGTTTGCTTACTCCTCCATAAACAGAAGAGAAACACTGTGCAGTCAGAACAAAATTTTGTGAGGATCAAACCATGTTTCCTTTACGGTTTCTCTGTATCCACCAGTGCGCAGCCATTGAGTGTCACCACAGAAGTTAAATCCCAGGTCAAAAATGGCATCTAACAGAGGAAACCAGCAGATGCTCCACAAAGTGGCCTAGAAATACCTGTGAATTTCCCACCTCCCACATGATGAGCTGGGAGCTATGTCCAGCGAAGAACCAGAGACTGAGCCACACATCAGCTGCAAGGAAAGAAGCAAGAGATTGCAGTGTGGAACTCTGATGTGGAGAATGGAGGCCCCTGTCTGGCATCTTGTTTGTTGTCCAGCAAGGTTTACCCACAGGGCCTTGAATCAAAGGACTTGTCAAGGTTTTCCAGACCTTGAACTATTAAAGTTTCTCTGCTACAGAGAGAGGATGATATCCAGAAGCACTTGAGGAGTGGACCAATGGAAACATCATGAAGATCAACATTTGGCAAAGTACAAGGTCCTACACCTGTCAGGGAAATTCCTAATATAGATACACACTGAGGGATGAATGGATTGTGGGCAGCCCTGTGGAAAAAGGATTTGGGGATACTGGTGGATGAAAACCTGAATATGAGCCAGAAATACTTGTAGCTCAGAAAGCCAATCATATCCTGGGCTGCATCAAAAGAAGTGTGATCAGCAGCTGGCGATTTGAGCTCTACTCTGCTCTCATGAAACCCCACCTGGAGTACTGTGTCCAGCTCTGGGAACCCCAGTACAAGACTGACCTTTTAGACCAGTTCCAGGGAAAGGTCCCAAAGATGATCAGAGAGTTGAAAGAAATCTCCTGTGATGAAAGACTAAGAGTTGGGGTTGCTCAGCCTGGAGAAGGCTCTGGGGAGATCATATTGAAGCCTTTCAATATATGAGAATCTTATAAAAAGGATGAAGAAAGACTTTTTTTTTTTTACTGTTTAGTGACAGGAAAAGGGACAGCAGTTTTAAACTGAAAGGGGGTAGATTTATTTTGTACATACTGATACAATATTTTATGATGAGGGTGATGAGTCATTGGAACAGGTTGCCTAGAGACTTTGTGGATGACCCATCACTGGAAGTGTTGAATGGGGCTCTGAACAACTTGATCTAGCAAATGACGGCCCTGCTTATGACAGCAGAGTCGGAACTAGATGGTCTTTGATGGTCCCTTCCAACCCAAATCTTTCTATGCTACAAGACGCCTGGAATGTATAAAGTGTGGCAACACTGCCCAAGAGGATGAGGGCCAAATGCATGGAAGACCACGTGGTTTTATTCTTAATCCTGCTGGACACTCTCACCTCAATCTCACCTGGACAAGTAATGGAGAAAATAATCCTGGAAAAAAAATTCCAAACTTAAGAACAAGAAAGTGATTAGGCGTGATCATCATGGATTTATGAAGGTGAAATCATGCCTGGTCAACCTCAAAGCCTTCTGTGATGAAATAAATATATGTATGAGTGTTAGTTAACATTATCAACACAACCTGAAGTACAACCAACTTTCTTCACAGGTATTTTTATATATCAGAATAAAAACCACAAACAAACAAACAAACAAAAAACCCAAACAAAAACCCAAAACCCACAACAAAAAATTTCCATGTGTGGCATATTATTGCTTTGAATAATAATTTTTTTTTTTTCCCAATACAGTGTGAGGAAACTAGGAGAAAACAATCCACATTGTCATTTTGCCACACAACAAAAGAAAGGAAATTCCTTCCTTACTACATTAGATGCTACTCTTTATAATCCAAACACATCCCTGTACAACACGCTGTCATCTGTATTTTGCCTCTGTGACAACATCTGAGTCATTTCTGTCCCTTACCCTGAGAGAAAAGAAACAGAGAAAGGAATATTTATGAAGAAGAATGGAAAGAACAGTATAAAGATAAGTGTACATTTTATAAAGAGAAAATAATAAACAGGCGACTGTCTGAGAACACTCAAGTTGGCATCACACACTAAGAATAGCCTCTCTCCTACATCAGCATTGTGATTCTGAAGGACACCACAAGGCAGGGATGAGCTGTTCTTATTAGGACTAACTTTAATAAGACATCATTACCCTTATTCCAACATTTCACCCAAGAGGCAAGGTTAAAACCCCTGGAGAGGGCTTTGCAAAAAAGCCATTGAAGAATGATTGTTAAATCAAGTGCTGATAGAAAGTGGAGGAGGCTTAAGAGGAAGCTGAATGACATAAGAAAAAAAATCAAACCTTCCAGTAGGGTGCAAAGGATCAAGAAAATAGTAATTGAATCATAGGTATTGCCTGACCAGGATTAATTTGTTGAGTTCAAAGGCAGAGAGAAGTTATTTAAGGGCTCAATTCTTCTCTGTCCATTTTCTCTCACAGCTTTTTCAGTGTTAACATTCTTGATCAAAAGTAAAAGTAATATTGAATTTTCACAATTATTATTACCACTATAGATTATTAATTTCAAATATTTATTTTATTATAGCAAGCCCTACTGAGCTTTATGGTGCCTTTTCTTTCTGTAGAGCTTTACAAAATACATATTTACCTAGATATCTATATATATATATTTACAGAAGGTTATGACAATTACATCTACAAACAAAAACAGACACAGGCTTTGGAGGGTGGAGGGTTTTTTGATTGCTTTGTAATATAAATGAGTTCCTTATGATAAACAAACAAACAAACAAAATCAACCAAAATAAAACAAACAAACAAAAAAAATCCCCACAAACAACCAAAGAAAAGAAAGTTGAAATAAATACATAGAGATAAGCTGTAAAAACCCAAGACCTTTTAGCCTTACAGATCAGTAAAGGAAATTTCATAATACATATCATGAACCAAAGCTTCTTTTCATTACTGGACATTGTCATATGCTTAATGCTACACTTATAATATTTTCAAGCCTGTATGTGTGGTTTTAATCACTCCCTCCCCAATTTTACTATAGGGATATGAAATTTAAATGTTCTATCCAGTAAATAAATTTACTACAGCTTGAGTACAGCAGCAGAACTTACAGTGTATGAAACACATCTGTGCAGTTTTCTGTTACATAGATAAGTCTGAAACCTCTAAAGAAGTTCCTAATTATTGTTAATTAAACAACTGAAAAAATACGGTATCATTTGTATCTTTTGCTGAGCTATGAAAACACGGAGTGACTGCTATTAATGAAAATAAAACTGTACAATTCACTGTTAATAAATTGCATTATGGCTATATGTAAATATACATCTACATATATATATTATTTCCCCATTGTATAATCATTAACTAATGAGAGATCTTTCATCCAAAAGAGAAAAAATCCATCAATATCCAGGTAATATTGAGAGATGTTTCAAATTTATTCTGTATTTTTCTTTCCTTGTTACTAGAAGAAATAATGTGTCATCATTCCCTAAAGAAGATAACTTACAGATTTTTTTTTAAAAAATCTATGCCACCATCAGCATTCACAATAGATTTCTGCTCACTTGCTAATTATCCTGATTTTTGACCGCATATTTTTTTAGATGTAGGAAGTACAAAGACTCCAATGCCTTTCAACCAGTTATTAAAAGTACATTGTAATTATTTTTATTATTTATTATACCTTCTGTGAACAATAACTGTTCCTGTTTATGCATCTTAGGTAGCTAGAGAAATTAAACAAAATTCACCAAGAATGTCTTGGTAACCTAGAACATTGTAGACTGAGGACTAAATCATCCTCCCTTTGTCAATTTCCTATGCCACTTGGCACATTTTACTTTGCTTAACATCTGTGCAGTAAAATAATAGTGAAAGTCCCAGAGTCTTCCACAGAATTTTGGTGAGAAGAAAAGTGTTAATCATTGTTAACATATTCAGTATGATAGTAGGAGCTATGCAGAGGAAGTATTGCTATCCCATTTCAGAGAGAAGTATTATAGACCCTCCAAGCAGATGCTGAACTTTGAGCATCTGCATAAACTCTTTTCTGCAATTGAATGTTTCCAGTAATTTCATTCCTACAGGACTAAACCTCAAGAGAAGTTCCAGATATAAACTGAAAATGTAAACAGATAAAGCTTGTACCAATCTGAATGAAGGCTATACACTCTTTTGAATTCAAAGTCCCCTAAATTCATATAATTTAGGACTCATGATAGTCATGTCCTAGCTGACATTCTAATGAGTGATTCGTCTGATATTTCTGAGCTTTCTCTTTCTGATTATCCATCTGTGTTTTAATCTTCCTTAAAATTAAATTCAGTTACAAGCTAAAAGCTGTTAATGGATGTGAACAAATGGGGGAAAAAATGTGACAATATGGTAAATCTTTCCTCCCTTTCATTCCTGAACAATAGTATCTTACTTAAGATGAAGAAAACTTATGACTAATGAATGTCATGTGGCACGTTTTTACCATTATTTTTAAAGCCATCTTCAGAAAGGTGACTCACAGTAGGATCTGATAAAGTATTAGCATACATTATTGTCACCTTTTTTGATGTCTGTGTATGTAAAACAAAGCAGAGCTTTGTGACGAAAATGTTAGTCGTGACAGTAAGCCCTTTTGGAATCATAGACTACACTTCCCTTTTGTTCCTTAGCTCAAAAATGCTTTCACTAATCATTTCTTCAGTTCTTGTTTTCTTGAAACCATTTCTGTCCTCTATTTATGCCTAAACACACTTTAATGAACTAAATATGTCACCTCTTAAAATATAAATCATGTGTTGTCACAAGCAGTCAGTGATTTCTCCACTGCCAAATGTAGTCTGGTGACTCCCATCATTGTTGGATCAGACTTATTTCTGCTCCAAATGGTGTAAGGCAACTAGAATATGATTCTAGTTTGTATTCTTCATGTGTATGACATTATGGAACCATCTTGTTATCAAGGGAAAAAACAAAATTTTTGTCTGAGACAAGTTGCCCAAACAAAAACCTGCTGCAGTAGCAGATGAGTGATTATATAGTGATTTGTAGCATAATTACTTATGAGATACTTACCAGTTTATGTTGCTGGCTTGGTATAAGTCAACTGCTTTACATAGTCTCCTATCTTTTTGCTCATTTTAACAAACATAAACATTTTCCAGACTCCTTAACTGTAAGTCCTGGACTGTTTATTATATGTTAATCATAGATAAATACAGTAAATCTTGGTATTCAGAAAAGAAATCAGTGGGAGTTACTGTACCTTTGACTGTAAAGAGGAGCATAAGAATGAATATTTAATAGGATGTCCACTTAGGATACTCTAAATATTATTGCTGGCATATGTCCAACTTAAAAAAAAAAAAAAAAAAAGAGGGGAAAACTACACACTGCTTATTTTAATTAGGTGAAATTATGTGGTTCAATAAAGCATGACAGCCTGCATAATGAAAGAAGAGACCCATGTTTATGAGAAAATTATTGATGACAAAAACGTTGGCAGCGTGCATGTTTTACCGAGAGAGTCGAAAGCCATTTTATTATCTTTTCATTCATAATTTCCTGCAACATGCTTCAGTGTGGAAAGTGATAACAAGACTGTGTAGTAGGGGAAGCTTTTACTATTTTTTTATAAAAATGAACAAGACCGTTTTTCTTCACTTCAGAACTAAATGCTGTTGACCTTTTTGTAGACTGATGTAGAACAAGGTAGATATAAGCAAGAAGAGACAAGGGAATACTTGCCTTGAGAGGTGTTTATTCTGTGAACTGGGATAATACATGTGTGTTTTGGGGTGGAGAGAGGGAATGTAAATGTTAGAAATGAAGGCTGCTGTCTGATCCACACAAAACCCAGTAAGTTTTGTACTACACAGAAAATAGCTGTCTGAAATTTAGAATAGAACTAGAATATATGTTCTGCTTGCAGAATTTCAACAAGATGTGAAATTTCACACAAACCTAACAAAATTCTCACATGTAAAACAAAGACTATCTTGGCAAAATTAACATTAGAACTTGTCTAAGATTCAGAGAAGCAGCAGTGCAGGAAGGAAAGTAAAACGTAACACAAAAAATATGTCATGTCTCAATTTTTAAACAGTATATTAATAAAATAATTTTGAAAGTAGTCAGCACAAAAAGAAGAAAAGAATGTTTCTAAAGACATATTAAAACAAACAAAATTAAAACAAATATTAAACAAAAAATTTAAATATTCTAAATTAATATATTCACAAAAATTCCATTTTCATAAGATGTTTCGCTTAGGGAAAAAAAAATCTGGAAAAAACTAACTTTATTTTCTACTTCTGCCACTACAAAAAAATTAGAATCTCCTATCCCAACCCACCTCCAGAAGATGTGTCATCTATTCTCTTCCAGTAGAGTTAGAATGGATTTTAAAATCAGTATTGTCCATATCAGGATATGGAGTATGAAGTAGAAGCAAAAACACTTTTGTTCCTGCAAGAACTTGCTCCTACTTTTTTTATATCCTCGGTAATATGATATATCCAGCAGCTCTAATATTCATATTCTTGTTTTCCTGTTTAATTTATGGGTTTTTTTCTTGAAATTAAATAATAATTTATACATTCTAGCAAACCTTTGCTGAAGTCTTATGCTATGGCATATGACATATGACTGTCTTAAAATGGAATCCAGAAGGTAAGGTAAATTAATGTAGTTAACTAATTATGACAAGATTTTGGCATGCAACTGTTAATAATAATAATAATTGAATTGAAATAAGCCCTTAGGTATACAAGATAGTGACTGAGTTCACCTGGCTAAGAATGATTACTGTATATTAATACACTTGTTCCACAGATCAAAATCTTCGGGTTATCCAGCCTGTTGAATTCATGGTGCTCACGGATCAGATTTTCATATGGAGAATTGGTGCCTGTCTTCAGCTTCTGGAGTAAACCCATTTTTGTTAAAGAAAGGCTCTGCCTCTGTACAATCTTCTATTAATTTTGTGTATGACATGTAAATCAGAACAATACTGTAAGTCCTGTAGCTAATATATGTTCTCCTAACACTAAATTCAATCTTATATTTAGCTAACCTAAATAGCGAGCTTTTGCCGGAAGAGAGTGGCTAGCAGAGCTAATTGACTTGAGATTTAAAATAACAACAATAATTGTTGTGTACTTCTTGTGATTAGTTTAATTACCCCCATTTCCTCTGAAAGCCTCAACATTAATTCCCATTGACTCTAATGTTAATTACTGGCAGGGCCAGAGAAGTTAAATGCTGGCTCATGCTGCAAAGTGAAGTCGCTGATAACTTCAGCAGATGGTTCTGTGCTTTAAAGAAATTAGAGCTTAACCTGTCATTACTTCCCATTTTATTTTTTTTCTCTTTTTTCTTTTTTTTTTTAAGAGAAAATGACAAGAAAATAAGGAATAAGAATACAAAGTATTCCTTTTGATACAAGTGAGAAAAGTGCTAAAAATGTGTTTTCAAATACTTAGCAGGTCGTTTTGAGGGTGTCAGAATAGGGCACGATTAAGGGAAAATAATTGGAGTTCAGATAATTTCATTTTGACTTGCTACTCTATTACATTCCTCATATCCCATCACAGGCATTTGTTTCTCATCCTGACCTCGGTGCAAACCACAGCAGCAGAGAGAATCTTACACGTTCAGCAGGGCTGCTATGGCTGAATATCCTTCTGTCTCCCAGAGGGAGAGGTGTTCATTTGAGATTTTAGAGAATAAGAGCCTTTTCATAACCTCAATTACCACAAGGTCAAACTGCAACTGAGTGTTCGAGTGGTACTTAGATTGCCTGGTAAGCAGCTGTGGCCCAAGAGCTATGTTGAAACCATGTAAAACTGTCATCAGTGTCTCTCTGCTAATGACAGTCGCAAAAGAGAAACTTAGAGGAACCGGAGAAGGGGTTCGATTCTGGAACAAACACAGCCTTACCAAGATTAAACTTTCATTTGTAATTCATAAAGAAGTGCCTCTGTTTTCCCTCCATCATTCAGCCAGATAAAGATACGTATGAATTATATACGTGTGTATATTTCTGTGCACATATGTGTACATATGAATACAAATACATATTATATGCACTACATGCAACATTTTCTTCTCCAGGCAACAGCTTCTACAGATTCAAAAATTTCAAAAGAACTATGTCTGTGTTCTGCTATCAATATATATTACATTTTTGGTGATAAATATATTTATGCTCTGTCATGAAATTCATGCATAAGAATTGAAAATTACTGTGGAGCTGATGGCAATCTGTCAATTGATTGAGAATCCTTCAATCCCTTCAACTTTTATTCTTTCAGTAAGGTCTCACTGTAGGTCAAAATACAGCAGGAAAAGAAGTTACACTGTCATGAATAAAGTGATTCACCTAGTTTAAAACCCAGTCTTCAGCATGGTAGTAACTAACTAAATAGGAACGTTTTAAATCAAAACCCCAGAACTAGACCAAATCGTATCACTTAACGCCTATTACTAAAAAATGCGTTGTAGTCACTGAAATGTGAAGTTTTTTGATGTATTGGAAACATTTACATTTTATGCATTATGTCAACTCTCTTTGATCCTGCATTAGAACTATAAGCTCTTGCTGACAGTTACTTAAGGTTGACAACTTTCTGGGGAAAAAGAAACATTAATGAACACAGAGGGTTGTATGCTATCATTTTTTTTTTTTTTTCTAGAAAGGAAATTTCCAGTATTTCTTTCAAAAATCTAGCTACAAGATGTACTGATGAAGTCAGTGTTTTTGTTGAAGAATGACTAAGCAAAAAGTTAGGCTTTGTAGTCTCTGCCCCATGTACTTAGTTTGACTGTAGCTTTTGCTGGAGGCAAAATAAAGAACAAAAACAAGCCCACTCAACTCAAGCTTATTTGACCTAACTTTAGACATCCAGACAGTAGAAATCTGCACCTGAGCCAGTTATCCAGAGTTCTTTACAGTCACTGGAGAAAAACAGAGATTGATACAGGGGGATTCATCTCATCCTAAAGCAGCATCAAAACGAAGCCAGATTAATCACATACCAGAAGTGAGGTGAGATGAATCCCAGCTCTACTGACTAGAACAGTAGTTTAGCTGCTTAATATGACTCTGAGCTCACATACTCATAAACTCAGAGGGTTGATCCTAGCTCACGTCTGTGAAAGAAGGAATGTGAATTTTATACTGGGGAAGATGAAACCATCTGTGGTTTTAGCTTCTTGTAATAATAAAAAAAAAAACAAAACACATACTGACATGTAAACCACTGATGTTCTAGAAAAAAATGCAAAATATTTAGTTAAACTAATGCAGAACTAAGGCATTTGCAACTGCAGCAATCATTTCCATATAAGCTTCAGAATTTCCTGTATTTCCATGCCTGTAAGATCTTCCCTCATTTCAGAAACTTGGTGGCTATCTCCTGCCTTTCCAGACAGTAGACCCAGATCTCTTGCAGAGCCCTATCTGGTCTGGGACTTCTACTGACAGGTTTGCCACCTCATATAATGTGTGGATGGAAACTCTTAGAGCACTGGAGTGGGCATGGGGGCTGGGGGTCAGGGAGGAGAGAAAGGATTGTCATTTTTCCCACTGTTCTTATGAAGTCAGTACAATTTTGCCTGTTGATTTGGGCACTTCAGCTGGAAGAAAAAGTTTTCTTCCTATTCTCTGTTCCTTCAACCAGCTCCTGTACCAGTTTTCTGAGGACCCAAATCTATTATTTTTTTTAATCCACACTACAGGAGAAATGGAAGTCATTCCACCCTCAGCCCTACTGGGTATTTGGTTTGAAAAAGCAGTTCTGAGAGAGATTTCTGGCAGTTTCAGGAAAGAAATTAATCCTGCTTGTCCACTTATGAATCAAATAGACCTATGTAAAGCATAAGCACAATTTTTGTTGACAGAAAAACCTCTGTTTTTTTAAAGAATGAATGCAATGCTTGCTCACAAGAAAAAAATTTTAATTGTTCATCCCAGATAAACTGAGGCAAACATCAAATGAAATAATCATATACTCATTATTTAGGAGATAATGATTTACATTTACACTGCTAAATTCATCTGTTTGAGGGAGTGATCTTTGGGAAATGATGTAAACAGTTCTGAATCCACTGTGCTAGGTCCCTACAATATTTAGTTACATCTGTACTGTAGAGCTTTTGTGTTTGCTTCTTCTCTGGTTCATATATGTGGCATTCAAGTAATATTATAATAAAAACTGGGGGGGTTGTGTGGGCTTTTTTCAATTCAAAATGTCTGAAATTATTTGAAGCCTGTAATGCAGCTAGCCAGAGTGGTATCTGTGTACCATAAAACACTGCTTATATATTGTACATACTGAAAGAGAGAATCAGGAGAGAATCTCTGGATTAAACAGCAAATCAAAGCTTTCTGGGATAGTGTTGGAAATTACCTGAGAAAGTACAACATGGACATTTTCTAAGAAATTGCATATGCCTGGAAATATGGAGACATACCCTACATGGGATGATTTATGCTTATAACATTAAAGATCTTTCAGACCCTTGGTAGAGGATTTATAAAAAATCATTTATTTGGTTTGTATTTTCATTCTTATTCACACAGTTTATGACACCAGGAAAACTTGACTGAATTATTGTCCAATGAATGTGAATTTCAGTCATGTCTCATTGAAGCTGACACATTTTACACCTTAGTATTTGTATGGCTTTTAATATTCCTGGTTTCACCTCAGACAAATACTGAAAACAAAGATTCTTTTGGTTCTTTTTCTTAAGAACTCATTTAAGATATTTGTGTGTTGAAATGAGGACAGTATAGAAATTCAGGAATAAACTTGCCATGGTTTTCAGTTTTGCTCAAACCTGTTCAGCTTTACTAAAAGAGAATGGAGAAAATAGAATATTTGGCTTACAACTTTTTTTTTCCCCTGAAGGCAAATTACACAAAAGATGATTATTGCACCGGCACCTTGACTACAAATTCAATAAAGTGCTTAGCACAGCCCATCTCTGTGCTGAGTATACTAAAAAAAGTGGAACCCCTGGGCACTGCAGAAAATACTGAAGGACACATGATACTGTTCATTGTCATTTATCTTCTTTAGTGTAGAAACTTTGTAAAACCTGGCAAAACACACACACAATAAAGAAAAGTCAGATAGAGAGCTGATAATTGTCAAGGTCAAAAGGAGTGTTATTCTTCTTTAAAACTGTCAGCAAAAATAGCATTCACAAGTTAACTTCTTTTTCTTTGGATTTTTTTTTTTTTTTAGCTTTACATTTTGACATTTTAAAAGCCCATGTCTAGGTTTTCAAGTAAGTTCTTTCCCCACTGGAATAAGAGTTTTAACTATCAGTGCTGAAGGACAATTATATGTAGAGATAGATGGTCATCTGGATCAGTTTACTCAAATTCTGAGTGTCTGTTTTCCCAGGTTTCAAAAAGTAGGTCATGGATATACATCTCTGGTTTGTTTTTTTCTGATGGAAGTACACCAGAACCTGACACTTAGTGTGTGCCAGGAAAGCACTTGGCACATGCTGAGACCTGAAAAGTGTCAGAAAGATCACGTGGTCTGTGATGAGGTTTTATTCTATACCATACGTCTCCTATCTGAATCCCAGCAATCAACCTTATAAAATGTAAAACACTGCACTGAAAAAAGAAACCTCAGATATATTGACATCTTAGCAGCCAGTAGGTTTTGAACAGAACACATATGTGTGTTATATACATAGATTTTTTCATGATTGCAGTGATTAAGTAGCTGAAATATCCCATGACTATCCCATGATTTTTCCAGTGACTCCTGTAGTTGTGGTACTTTATTTTTTTCATTTGACACTGTCTCTTGTTTAGCTGGTGGCTAAAATTATTAGCTTTGACATTTTCATAACTGTAAAGGAAACATAGCTTTTCTGCTTGTAGTTTGTAGTGTCTTTCTGCCTCAGATACAAACAGAAAAGCAATGAAAGAACTTGGTTTTGGACATTGGCACCCAGTCATTTACTGGTCTGTAATTAAGAGATTCGAATCTATTCTGAATTCTTAAAAAATTATTCTTCATTAAGGAAACACTAGGGAGTGGGACAGCCCCTCCCAGCAAGTATAATAACCAGAAGTTATAGAACCATAACCAATTGCTAGCAGACATGAAGTTGCTCTTCCAGTGCTCTGTGGCAGCTGTGTTGAGACAGCTTGAGTCTTGTCTTTATGGGGACAAAGCCCCACAGCAGTATTACCCATATTGCCAAGCCAATCTGGGCTTGACCCCTTTGCACCCACCCCTGTATTCATGCCCTATTCATGCTACTTTTATTCTTTCTAAATTTTTCAGTACAAATTGAATTATATTTGAAAGGATAAAATATCACATCTGAACCCACTGTATATTTTGTGCTACATACTTTTTTTATACTCCACTCTTTCAGATATGCTCATTAAAATTGTCTCAATAAGAAGAAAGTAAGAGGAAATTAAATATAATTTCTTGTATCTGAATGACTGTTTTGCTGTTACTACCTTCCTGAGAGATAATGATGGCACCACAGCAGGCAGCTGTTTATTGTGCATGGTGTGGTTTAGCGGACTTGTTCTGGGAACATCTACCACAGCAAGTCCATGGATGGGACAGGGAAAATAAATATTTAGCTTTTAATTCCATAGAGACTTTTAGCATGAGGCAATCTATCAAGCTTTTAAACACTGTCAAGACTTCTGGGCATGTCAAGAAATGCACTTTTTGGATGCTTAGAAGAATTTAACATTGAGGACTTAATTATGCAACGAATATCAACGAAGTGTGTATTCCAGTTATCTCAAGGTTTTCAGTCAGATACCTGTGATGTATGAATAAACCATCCATAGTATCCTCTGAGTCTCAGCCTCATGGTGGGGAGGAAAGCAATCATACAAATAAATTAATATCACTAATAAGAAAGCCCGAGTCCTAAACAATGTTGAAAAGTGTAGTTTAAATCACAAGGTAAGAATTATGAATCTCAAACCCATATTTTCCTAGTTATTTTCAAGATCTTTAGAAGTATTTTGAACACATCTAGATCACAAACAGTTTCTGATGTGATGGACATGATTTTTTTTTTTTTTTTTTAAAGATTTACATTTTTATCCCACCTAAATAAAGAGAAGACACATTGTTTTCTCTGGACCAGTTTATCCCACTAACCTAACTGACATAAGCTATGCAGGAAGATTAAACTGTTGCTACCTGAGGAATGACCTCTAAACTGCAAGAAAGTACCACAACAATTTAGCTGGCAAATGGTTATTTTTAGTTGTCTCGTACCAAGTCTTTTCCACCTGATTAAGGTACGTATGAGCCAAAGCGTGTTTTGTTTATTTTCATGAGGTAGCCCAGGACTGATTTGCTCATGCAAGCAGCATTCCAGAGCTATCCTGTGAGTACCTGTGTGACTCTTGGCAATTTTCAGCTGCTTTTGTTTGTCCCATTTGCTTAACTTTAATTGTAATTTTTCCTCCGGGAGTTGTCACTTTTCCAGTGGATAGGCAGCACTATGGTTTTACTTTGCCTACGTTCAAGAAAGCGGTGGAAGCCGTACAGTATGCAAGCAGACTAAGCATTTGGATACAGCACATGGGTTAGCTGCCTGCTAACTCCTGATTTCTGGAGCAAGTGGAATTGTAGCAATCTTAGCAGTTTTGCAAACATAATAAAAAGCAGGAAAAAACCCACAACACTTAATATGTAGTACAGCTGAGCTTGGAAACTAAGCTAATAACAGCAACAACATTAATGGAAACAGTTGTAATGAGAGTGCACTAATGAACATCCTGACCAAAATACTGTGCAGCAATACTGTTTAACTGAAAGACAGTTTTCCAACTCTGAACTCTCCATACACGTTTTCCTTTAGCAAGTAAAAAAGGAAAAAAAAATAATTGTTCTGTCCTAATGACTTCTTACCTCAGAGGAAGAATGAAGGATTAAGAATCACCTAACCAGGATATATTTGTGCATTTTTACAAGTATGTATGAGACAAAGAAAAAAAATTGTTTCATTGCCCCACTGTCAGTAAAACAAAATGGAAGTAAGTTCTGTGATATTCAAACATACTTCCCAGTCTCTAGGCGAAATAAAAGGAATTATGTTTCATAGCGTCATTCTAAACAGCAAAGGAAGAGGAACATTAGGCATAATTTTGTACCTATGCAAGTAGTCATACGGTGCCCAAGTGATGAAAATCGACTGGGTTTCCTGTTACACATTTCCTTTCAAGCTGACTTTATTCTTTTCTGTCTATTTTCTTTTTGTTTACTCCCCTAAGTCAGCTATGTTGTTTGGTGCACATTGTTTCGTTATTTTGGAGTAGATGGTTAAAATGATCATACACCAGATTTGACTGTTTGACACACAATTGCCCTCAGTTGGGAGCATGACTGTCATTGCTAAGAAAGGGCATTTTCCCCACAAATAGGTAGCAAAGTCTTTGTCTGAAGTAGGATCCCTGTTATTTTAATCTATTGGACTCAGAGGAGAAAGAGATAAAATATCTATGTACAAATGGGGCGATTTGTTGCTATAAAGTACTTGGGTCAGGTTCCTCATTGAGGGAAACTGCAGCAACTTGTCTCATACACGGTAATGACTTTGGAGCAACTATTTTATTGCCTAGAAGAGTGAACAATGAGGCCTGTGGGAGGCAACTCAACCTTGCCTTAGCTCCCTAATAGAGTTGAGAACAGCTTAAATTAGTGCAATCATAATTTGCATGATTTTTCTTCTGCAAATTCTGTTATATGAAATTCTTCTATGAAAAAGCTAGGAAAAAAAATAAATGGAAATTGCAAGAAGGTAGATAAAGGGTGCATCTAATTTCCTTTGAGTTTTAGAATTTAACTATTATATATAAAGGAGATGTGGTTTCTCTTAACTAAAGCTGAAGAAATTCTAGATACCAAGCAAGAAAGATATTTTTAAAGAAATCTAGAGTCAGTAAGAGACCTTTTTCCCATGTGATATTTTTAATTAATATTACAGCGTTTTTTCGGGGATGCGCATTCCTTGAATACATACAATTCATGGTTTCATTGCTAGGCCAGTTCTTATCCATAGCTCTGATTCGTTTAGCCACCAATATTAAAAAAATAACCAAAAACTGGTTCTTTTTTCAACCTTTGAAACAAGATGCCATAATACAACAAACCTTCATCGTCTCTGAGGCATTAAGAATAGTTCCAAACATTGGAAGGAGATAAATATTATGTGGAGGTTGGTGTAATGTCAACAAAAAAGTTTTCCTAATCATGAGCAGTGCGTGAATTACCTCTCTTATTAATTGGATATGTTTCTGGTGTAGTAAATTAGTATAAATGGGTAAGCAAGCAACTGTGAGGAGGTCCCAAAATAGTACGAAAGACATCAACTCTTTATGCAACTATATTTCTCCTATTAAGCTAACAACCAGCTAGATCATGTGGCCACATTTTATATTAATTTATAGAGGTGTAAATCTCAGATAACACTGCCGTAAATCTAGAGTAATTCCAGCAAGCACAATGAAGTTACTCACAGCTTGCATTAGTGTAACTGGAACTGCAATATGGCCTGTATTGTAATAAGCACGACATATTTGGCAAAATTCACTTTTCTGAGGAAAGCCTCTTAAGTTTACCACTGAAATTTACTTCAGAGGCCAAATAAGAGTAGAGCTGTCTGCCTAATCCCAGGATGGACTAAATAAGTTTACCCTGCGTTCTTTTCACAGAGCTGTTCATTGTTAATGGCAAATTCACTTGTGTGTGCTTCTTGGAGACTGCCTAATTCATAGACCATTTAAAACAGAACCACTGCTGATAGCTGTAATTAGTTTCATAGCAACTCTTCCTCCTGCTGCTGCATGAGTGAGGCTGCTAGTCCAACTTCTGTAACAGGCGTGTACAGCCTGAACCTAGTCCAGTGATACTGGAATGAAAGGATAAAAGTTAGGGAACTGAGTATACTTTCTCAATTTGATCTTGGAGGTATTCCATTTGCAATTTGTAAAGGTCAACTTCAGAAAAAAAGTAGTTGCATCTTGTTTTGGTCTATCATCTCAAACAGGCTGTAAATACACTTTCCTTTCTGTTAACACTAGGGTCTGGGAAAGGACTCGATGACAGAAGAACATTCAAGAAGTCTTGTATAGGAGACTAATTTGGAAACATTTACCGAGTCTAGTGTCCTGCTTTATTCCTTCTAATCTTCAGAAGATCTATTTGTAAACAGAAGAAAAATATCTGAGATTTGAGCAGCTAAAGGTTTATAAGATTAGAAATCTGACCAATGCTTTTTTACACTCTTTCTGTTGGGGAGGGATAGAATGAAGTACTTGAATGAAGTATTTGCATCTATTCCCCAAGAAAAGAAAAAAAAAATCTTTTTCTTCAGAAATAGAAAATACTTTATTTTTGCTGATCCTCTGGTTATTTTCTATTCTCTTGCTAAATTTTACAGAGCTTTTGTAATTATTTGCCATATCTGTTTTTTTTTTTTGCGTGTATAAATGGTTCAGTCTTCAGATATGCTTAAAATTCCCTCTGTGTTTTCCAGCCTCAATTTTCACTATTTTCTCCAAATGAGAACTAAGAAATTAATTTTATAAACAAAAATAAAGATTGAATGCTATATTTGTTACTTTATCTGCAAGATTTTTTCACACAACTTTTAATATAACATCCAGCCAATACAACTTTTGCATCTGAATTTAACCTGTCTTGCATAGCCTAGTTGAACCTAGTTGAGCCTTCTAAAATAAGCCTCTGCATTTTGTAGACTCAAAAAAATTTTGCATCTAATTCATACAGCCTATAAAAAAAAGGTGCATTGAGGGTGTTCAGAGGGAGTTCATGTACTCATAAGGAGTCTGGTTCAGGCATCTAAGGTAACTGACATCTCTCTGTGGTCCTTAACAGTTAATGAGCGTTAACGTTACATAACCAAACTAGATTATTCTGAAGTAATCCCACCAGAACTCCTAGCAAATTGCATTATTTACTACTACAAACATAATGCAACTATCTCCTCTACTGAAGTGCACCCAGGAAGTCTGCATCATAAGTAGTATACATATGAGTTTCTTTGGAAACAGAATTATTCAATGTATAGAGATGAAAGTGTATCTAAGTCACTGCATAGAAAGAGCTGAGAAGAAAGATTTTGGTGAGTAGACAGATTATGCTTGTGGTAGAAGGCAGGTCAGCCTATGACATTCTGTCATCTGCGTGGGACTTCCTTGTCATCACTAAGTCAAAAGAATGAAGGAATGAAGTCAGCATGATTTCATTCAATTATGATGTATACGGGGGTTTGTTTGCTTTGTAAGATTACTTCTGCCTGATGTAGCTTTAATGACTTGGGAGATATAAAACTATATTTGAATTAATACTACTAAGCATAGTCACACATGTTATGTGTGATGTACCCCAAGGTATTACTGGGGTCACATGAAAAATCTTTTGTGAATGAAGCTCATAACTGTGCTAGTACTTCCCTATGCACTCCTTCTTGGTTAAAATCCAGGTAAGAGTTATCTCAGTGAAAATATTGATGACACAGAACAGCTCCACCTTCTTCTACCTCCCCCATCTTCAAAAACAAACCAGCAAAAGAAAATACCACCCCCCCTCATCCCCCAACAAAGTACCCAACCAAAAGCAAGAAACAAACCGAAAAGACCCAAAACAAAACGAAAAGACCCAAAACAAACCTCACTTTCATGTACTAAAACCTGGAATCCTAAAACTGTCACTTAAAAAAGTGCTGTATTTCCTGAATCCCAGGCAGCTGACATTAGGGTCACTCTTTAATCATGAAAAGAGTGGGGAGTGGCTCCCACCTGGAGAGAGAAAGGAAATGGCATTCCTGTCATCCCAGATTGTTTAAGCATATTGCTGATACAGCAATGCTATTGACAAGCAGCAGCTGCGGAGGGGGCTCTTTATTTTTTTTTTCTCCCCTGTATCTCCACTTGCAAGGAATTCCTCAAAGATGGTATTGCATTTTTTTCTGGAACAAAAAATATGGTAAAAATGGACTTGCTTAACATATGAAAGAACTGTCCTTTATATAACATTTTCTTTTGAAAATATGTAAATATTCATGTTTTCTCTCTAGAGATGAAAAAGAATAAGAATGTTTAATACTGAAAGAATTGTATTCTGAAATGCCTAGGATTCCTGAAAGAACTTCAGGAAAAACAAAGAAACAACTCCCCTGAACTTGCAGAAGCCTTGCATATGCCTGCAACCTGCACCGAGAAATGTGTTTACCACAGAAAGATGCTCCCTTTACAATAGGAAGAAAAAGGAAAAAAAGAGATTAAAAGGTAAAAATCTATAGAATTCATGCTGAAACTGATGACTGACAGAACACAGCCTGTTTTGTAAGCTCAGGTTCAGACAAACTCTGTTCAATCAATGAAAGGAAGCGCTTGCTGAAGTGATGAGAATGGTACTAGAGTCTGAAGAGAGGAGACTGAAATAGAAGGAACAAATATTCACTGAAATGTCTAAGAGCAGGATCAAACATGATAGATGGCAAAGCAGGCACTCTCATGGCTTGCTGCCAGGGAGATTGCTTTGGGTTTTTGGGTTTTTTTTTTATTGTGTTGTCTCATCTATTTTGTGCTTTCCTTTACACAGAAAATGATGGGGTGGGTGGGGTAGGGTAGGGTAGGGTAGGGTAGGGTAGGGTAGGGTAGGGCAGGGTAAGGTAGGGTAGGTGATACTTAAAACTCAGGCAAATTTGGAGGGTTCTGTTTCTCTTTTTAATGAACTTCAGGTTACTGCTTTACACTATCTTCTGTCCAGCTCTTAGGAATACCATTCATCCAGAAATTTCACCTGAATTCACCTGAATTTCACCAAGTTCAGAAAGTTTGCTGAGATCTTGCTTACACTATTATATTATTATTAAAAGGTGAAAGAAATTGCTATGTGCTCAGTACAGAAAGACCTCAAAAACATTTAGCTGCTAAAAATGAAATTGATGTATGTATGTACAAATAATAGCTTCTTTTAAGTCCTATACAAATTGGGTGGCTTTCCACAAGCCTATGTCTTTTAGTACTCCACAAATAGAAAATACAGGGAAAAAAATTCTGACCAATATTTTCAAATAGTAAATAAAATTTCTCTGGTCAAATTGGTGTCATTTTAGTGTTGTTCTTTCCTCCACACCCCACAACCCCCCAGCCATTGGAAATATTAGATCTAAGTTAACCTGAAAATCCCTCGTAAGATATTTAGGCAAAACCTTCCACTGAAAGCATGTCATTAAGAAAGTGAGAAGACACCTACCAGAATGGATTGCGAAGAGCTAAATGCAACAAGTAAAACTATTTGTTTAAATAAAAATAGCCTCACAAGATCCCTCTAAAAAAAAAAAAAAAAATAATGAACCAGGGTGTCAGCATGGAATTTGGGGATAAGTATTTGTATGAAGTTACATGTAGCTAATAATGTTTAAAAAAAAAGTGTCAGACAAATTTAATAACAAATGATGCTACAAATCAGTGCAGGGTGAAAAAATCTGTTACAAATATGAAAAAAAGTGCAGTGATGGCTTTTCCATGAGAATTACAATATTTCTAGAAAAAAATATATGGTAAGAACAGCTGGTGGTTTATTTATGAAAGCACTATAAATATATGCCCTTTTTATGTAGTTGTTTTCTCATTTGCTTCTACTGACTTAGTTTTTTAAGGTTGATGTCTATGTAGGTTGTTTTTTTTAAAGAAACAAAAACAAGCTGCTGAACACATAGCCTCATTCTCACAACAACATCTTGAGTGGGGGTGGGAAGCAACCCCAACCTCCTCTGTACACAGTCAGCATGAGTCTACAAGGACAAATGGTTTTATTTATTCACACACTAGTAAAATCCTCCCTGCAGAGCCAGGTTTTTTAGCAAGGTCTTAATTTTGAATTTTATTTTTGTTTCCCACAGATGTTTAAGATGCTAGAATGAAAAGGGCCTTTTCTGGTCGGAATTTTAGATTTTAGGCTTTTCTCTATAAATATAGTATTAAAACATAAAAGAGAGCAAGATGTATTGGGGGACTTAGAGAAACCAAAAGGTAGGAGGAAAAAATAAAGGTTTTTTTCTTTCAAAAAAACCCCACAGTTCATTGATTGGTTGTAACAGTTAATATTTATGTCGCTGTTTGTACCCTACACTTTTTCTTGTTTTTCCTTTCCACATACCTGAATAAAATCAGTCACCAAGTTGGAGATATTTCATACTCAGCTCACTTTAGATTTCTCAAATGCAGCTGTCTGCATCTGAGCCTTTCATGATCATCTCTCTTTGCAATAAATGCAGAAAAAAGGACCAATGCAGTGTATAAAACATCAGAGTCACATCTGCTTTAGGATGAGAAGAATCTTACTCTATGGGTGGCTTGTTTTTCTACATATAAATATTAGGAGTGTAGATGGTTTGGTAAGGCAGAGGTATCTACATTGCAACATCTAGTTTTGGTGAGAGAAATCACGCCCTTGACATGTACTTGTTCACAAAGAATGAGTTGCTTCAATTCATAGAGACAATTCAGTCAGATAAAAAAAAAAAAAAAACAAAAGTCAGCAAAACAGAAAGATCCATTCAAAGGAAGGCAATAATTATAGAAGTACAGATGGTCGCAGTGGCATCTCTCTGAGTCTCAAAATAATCAAGTATCTGAAAGGGAAAGAAACAATCAGAAGAGTCTTCACAGCAGAAAATAGACACGGTAAGAGATATAACTTGAAATAGCAATAGGTAACGAAGTCAGATGCTTTTACAAGAACTATGAAAACTGCAAATCTATGATCCTATGATTGTCAGTGCACTAAAGAAAAACAAGGGGGGGGCAAAAAAGGGGTGGGAAGGAAAACAAGAAAAAAATAAAGGAAAAAAGGGGGGAAAGAAGGAAAATCTAAATGTACATAAGTCCTGTAGGCTTTTATGACATAGGACTTAATGAGATGCATCTCATTGGCTGATATAGTTAGTAAACCTCTATCATATTTGAAAAGTCATGGCAGTTAGACAAAGTCCCCAGTAACTGGAGAAAAAGGGAAAATTCACACTCATTTTTAAATCTGCAAATAGGGGTCACTGGGTACTACTAAAATGTCTGCCTCAACTCCATGGAAGATATGGTGAAAGACGTGAAAGATGGGGAAGTGATAAGAGACAGCCAACATGTCTTCACCCAAAGAAATTAGATTAGGGACCTTCTGTGAAGGAGTGATTACATCAGTGGACAGCACTGATGACACTACAGATGGCATCTGTCTGGACTTCTCTAAGGCTTTTGATACAGTCCAACACTACATTCTTATATTTATATTAGAGAGGTATTGGTTTGTTCTGTGGACTATTAGATGAATGAGGAATAGGTTGGATGGTCTCATCCAAAGATTTACAGGTAATGGCTTGCTGTTGAAATGGAAAAAAGTGATTTGTGTGCCTCAAGGGTCTATACTGGGAATGATACTACTTAACATCTTCATCAGTGACAGTCAATGGGACAGAGTGTGCTCTCTGTAAATTTGTGACATCAAGCTGTGTGGTGCAGTCAATTTGCTACAGGGAAGAGATGTCATCAAGAGGGATCTTGATAGGCTTCAGGAATAGACCCATGAGAATCTCATTAAGTACAAGGCCAAGTCTAAGACCCTGCAGCTGCGTCAGGGCAATCCAAAATATCTATACAGACTGGGGGATGAATGAATTGAGGGCAGCCCTGCAAGGAAGTATTTGTGAATACTGATGGATGAAATACTGGACATGAGCTGGCAGTGTGATCTTGCAGCCTGCAGAGCCAATAGAATCGTGGGCTGCATAAAAGGAAGTGTGGCCAGCTGGTTAAGGGCGGTTATTTTTCTCCTCTACTCAGCTCTAATAAGACCTGACCAGGAGTCCTGGTTCAGCTTTGGGGTCCACAGTACAAGAAAGGCAAGGACCTGTTGAAGCAGGTCCAGAGAAGGGCCATGATTGCAGTGCTGGAGCACTTGTACAAAGAAAGGCTGAGAGAGTTGGGATTGTCCAGCCTGGAGAAAAGAAGGCTTCAGGGAAGTCTTATTAATGCCTTTCAATCTATAAGGAGTTTATAAAAAGGCAGAGAGACTTTTTGCCAAGCCTATAGTGAAAAGACAGGTTTAAACTGTATTTGAGACAGGGATGATGTAGGTTGTACATAAGGAGGAAATGTTTTATGTTGAGGGTGGTAAGAGACCTGCAATATTCCAGTGAACAAGTTGCCTAGAGAAGTTTCTAGTCATGGACTAGATGATCTTGAAAGGTCCCTTCCAACCCAAACTATTCTATGATTCGCTGATAACAGGATTGTAAGTATCAGTTACAAAAATTAGTACTCCTCTGTTACTAATCATATAATTCCTTTTCTGTAAATTCTCTTAATTATTAAAAAAAAAATCTTGGATTTTAGTTCACAGCTCATTCTCGGAAATGCTCTGAGTTAAGATAGACAGTATCTTTCTTTCAATCTCTTCCTATTGTGAATTTAGTTTCAGAATCACGCTAAATTTGTTCTCAAGGTATTACTTAAATAACTATTTTTTTTAATTTCATAAGCATTTAGAGTCTCTACAAGATTCAGAGAGTATATCAGCTGTTATAGCAAAGTGATTAGGAAGAGCTATGGGAATAAAAATAGGAATAAATTTACAAGGAAACGAAATATTAAAATATAGATGTATCAAATTCCATTTCACACCAACATTGGAAAAAAAGTGAGTTCGTTTTTCTAGCTGGCTTTGGGAACTTCATGTTGCTTCGACAACACAAATTTGTAAACACACACAAATATGAGGTTTTATTCCCTTTGTAATGTTATAGGAGCACAAAACAGCTGAAATATACAGGTATGCATCTAGTTCATTATTTTCAAAAAGCAAAGCACCACAGAACAAGTGAATTAAAAAAAAAAAAAAGGAGAAAAAGGAACTGAACAAGGTAGGAAAAAGACAATCCTAGCACAAAAAAAAAAAAGTAGAAATAAAGAGGCCTTGAGCTTTGCACTGGAGAGTGTCAAACATATTCTTTGATTTAAACAAGAAATATGCATCAAAGAAACAGAACTTCAGACATAGTTCTGCTTTCCATGGGTCAAATCTAGATCTGCAACAGGAGGAAAAAAAAAAAAAAAAGCTGTCTCAGTTGAAATGAATTGTGGAGTGAAGTAACATGAAAAAAAACCTGAAACTTTCATTGCCTTTATAAACAGCTAGAACCATTACTGCCCATGTCTTTTTCTCTCTTTGCTGGTTATAACAGATCCTGATCAACGGAGAACACTGTAGGACTAAGACAGCTGGTTGTCTCCTTTCAGAGCAGCAGCAATGCAGACACTTCAGCTCATCAGACATATGATATGTTTGAGCAAGAACAAAGATTTTGCTCCAACAGAAAAGTCCTGAAGTTGTGTTGAAGGCTCATAGCTATATCAGATCTCTATGACAAATGTGACTATGATCTGTGCCTCTTACCTGCTTTACACAACCTTCAGTGAAAAACAACCTGGTTCTCCTGTAACAACCACTTTGCCCTTAATAAATTTACAACATCCTATAGGGAAACAGCGAGCTTGAGGTTAGTGTAAGAATTTTTCCACTTAAAACTTGGTATAACTGGCTTAAATTTTTTCATTATACAACATTTCTATTTTTATTGATATTATATTCCAATTTTCACTCCTCCAAGTGCTTGATTTTTTTTCAGTGTTTCAGCATCATTTACCACCCTTATTAAGACAGAAATATCTTTACCAAATTTCTATTGGTAGGAGGATGAAGAAAAAAACCAAGGGAACTCTATTTGCCTCACACAATGGACATCACATGCCAAAGGAATCTAATTGTAGGTCAAAAAGGCAATCACAGTTGTCTACCTACATTTTTTTCCCTCGTTCTATCAATCTCTTCTTTGCCTCTCCACAATTCCTTCTTTTTTTAAATATTAGTGGATATTTTCATTAGTTTTTATCATGTTTAATTGTTTACCCTAGGGGTTGAACTAGATGATCTTTCAAGATGACTTCCAACCCCTAAAATTTTTGATTCTCTGATTCTGTATTCCAATTTGCTTTAGGATAAACACCTACATATATTTGAAATTGTTCCACTGGTACTGACTTCACTGAATAAGTTGAAGTTTACAAACCTATGCTGATTTTTACAATCTGAGGGTCTTACCTACACAGCCTTTTTTATTCTTTATTTTTATTTACATACTAAGAGATGTAGATTTTTATAATTAAGCCTTGAAAAGCATATGAGTCGTAGTACTCAATTGTCATGGATAATATTATTCCTATTTCCTGCACAATGGTCACATGTTTTAGTTATTGCTGGGAACCACAAAATGTCTTTTGGTAATATATTATCAGTGTGCAACTTCCATGTACTAAATGTAAAAAGCTCATTGATTACTGTTCAACTTCTATGTGCAACCAGACAACTAGAAAACATTCACTATGAGGATGAGTTTACTGAATCAAAGTTGATGCTACAATTGTCAATGATTCCACCTTGCTCTTCCCAACAGAGTTCATAAACTCTGAAACATCCAGGCCTACATATTCAGCAATGGATATTTATTCTTTTTTTTTTTTAGGAAGTGTGTGCTCTGTCATCTCCTCTGCAAATACTCCTCTGATATATATAAAAAAGCAATGTGAGTTAACTTACAAAGAAACAAAAATCTAACCTTTCAAAAGCAAAGTCATTTTTAAAGCGTCAATATCTCATCTTATATAAACAAAGATATGGGTATAAATTCAATTACATAATGAAGAGATAGTGAACATCATGATGAAAGAAGGAAAGATTTTTTTCTTCTCCCTAGTAAATAGGGGCATGTTTTCTAGGGAAAGCTGCCTTTGACACTTCAATCAAAAAGCAACATATACTTCCTACCTGTTGAACAGCATGGGTCTCCAGCATCACACAGAATCATAGAATCAAAAAATGTTAAAGAGTTTGAAGGGACTTTGAAAGATCATCTAGTACAACCTCCCCCACCCAATCAGGATCACCCAGATTAGATCACACAGGAATGCATCCAGATTGGTCTTGAATGTCTCCAAAGAAGGAGACTCCACAACATCTCTGGGCAGCCTGTGCCAGTGCTCTGTCACACTCTCACAGTGAAAAAAGTTCTTCCTTATATTCAAATGGAAACTCCTATGTTCCAGCATGGACCCATTGCCCCTTGTCCTATCACTGGCCAACACAGAACAGTCTGGATCCATCTTTCTAACACTCAACCTTTACATATTTATAAACATTAATGAGATCACCCCTCAGTCTCCTCCAAGCTAGAGACCCATCTCCCTCAGCCTTTCCTCATAAGGAAGGTGTTCTACTCTTTCATCTTGGTGGCCCTGTGCTGGACTCTTTCAAGGAATTCTATGTCCTTCTGGAACTGAGGGGCCCAGAACTGGATGCAATATTCCAGTTGCAGTCTCACCAGGGCACAGTAGAGGGGAAAAAGGATCTACTAGCCACTCCCCTTCTAATACATCCCAGGATGACATTGGCCTTCCTGATCACAAGGGCACATTTCTGACTCATGGTCATCTTGCTGTCTACCAGGACCCCCAGGTCCCTCTCACCTACACTGCTCTCCAACAGGCCAGTCTCCAACCTATATTGGTTCCTGGGGTTGTTCCTCCCCAGAAACAAGACCCTACACTTGCCCTTATTAAATCTCATTCATTTTCTCCCTGCCCAGGTCTCCAGCCTGTCTAAATCCTGTTGAATGGCAGCACAACCTTCTGGTGTGTCAGCCACCTCTCACAGCTTTGTGTCATCAGCAAACTTGCTGACTGTGCACTCTATTCCCTCACCCAGGTCATCAGCGAATACATTGAACAGTACTTGTCCCAGTACTGATCCCTGAGGGACTCCACTAGTTACAGGCCTTCAGCCAGACTCTGCCCCATTAATGACAACTCTCTAGCTTCTTCCCTTCAACCAGTTCTCAATCCACCTCACTACTCTACCAGGCCACACTTCCTCAGTTTGCCCACCACAATGCTGTGGGAGACAGTGTCAAATGCCTTACTGAGATCCAGAAAAACCACATCCACTGCCCTACCATCATCCATCCACCTGGTTCTATCCTCCTAAAAGGCTGTTAGGTCAGTCAGACATGACCTCCCCTTGGTAAAACCATGCTGACTGCTCCTAACAACCCTCTTATGCTTGATGTGCCTGGAGACAGCACCAAGGAGAAGTCATTCCATCACCTTTCCCGGGATGGAAGTGAGGCTGACCAGTCGGTCTGTAGCTACCTGCATCCTCCTTCTTGCCTTTTTTGAAGACCGGAGTGACATTTGCTTTCTCCAGTCTTCAGGCACCTCTCCCGTTTCCCAGGATTTTTGAAAGATGATGGACAGTGGCCTAGCAATGACTACTGCCAGCTCCCTCAGCAACATCGGGTGCATCTCATGAGGACCCATAGATTTATGGATGTCCAGATGGCTTAACTGATCCCTGACCCAGTCCTCATCAACTGAGGCGGAATCCTCATTTATCCTGGTTTCTTTTGGGGCTTCTGACATCTCTGGCTCCTGCAAACAGTCTCCAGCAATATAGACAGAGCCAAAGGCAGCATTCAGTAACTCCACCTTCTTACTCTCCTCAGTTACTAGGGCATACAACATCCTACATGTGACATGTAAAGTCAGCAAGTCAGAAAGAAACCACAGCACTGCCACTGATGATTCTGCATCAGGAAAATCTGACATATGGCAATATTTAGGGAAAAAAGCCTTAGAATTAGGCTTAATTCCTACTTGCAGAAAAACGGCTCCAACTTCAATAAACATTTCTGCTTTATCTGAGAAGAATGGCAAATGACTTTCCAGTCATTATAAATGGAAAAAATAGCAACCAAAAATTTAACATGGTTATTTCTAGCAGAATTTCACAAGGACAATACTCAATTTACCATTCCACTCACTTCTCTGGAATTAATTTTTTAAAAATTCACACATGATAAAATTTGCTGATGACACAGGTATTGGCAGCATGGTAAACTGATGAGCAAGACAAAGCAGTCATATAAAAATTACTTCATAACTCTAACCAGCTCAAACAAATGGCTTTAACACATACGAATGCTTTAGTTTCTTGTTTGGTTTTATTTTTTTAGGAACTACCTATTAACTTGTGGAAAAAATAATATTAAAAATAATCTAGCATGCAGAAAACCAACTCGGACTCCCAAGATAACATTGTGACAAAAAGGTTTTTTGTGATCTTTTGCTCTGTAATTAAGAGAAGAATAATGAAATAGAAAATGAAGGTATGAAAGGCAGTACTATAAGCATATTTTTAAAGGGCTAGTGAAAAGCTTGCAATAGTGAAAAAAAATTCCAAATTTAACTCAAATTATTACAGAGAGGAAGAAAATGCCTTTCAGTCAAAAACTTAAAAAAACAATTTAATATATAAATAAGAAAGTAAGAAAGGAGATTTAGGCGATAGAAACTTGAGAATAACTGAATTTCCAAGCTGTGCAACAAAGTTCCTGCAGTAACTGGATTTTTCATCTCCTGAAATCATCAGCACAGGACTGAATTATTTCAAAGGCATGTTGTAGCTGAATACAAGCTACTGAATGCTTGCAAGACTGAGAGGTTACCAACACCCACAGGTCCCCTCTAACTTGAATGCATAGGTTCTGCAGGATCCTAAGTCTGCTGAAATCAAGTGAAAGCATGATGTAAAATTGATTCAATATTAAAGTGTTCTAGATACCTGTTATTTGTTTTGCAATAGTTTTATTTAAGGTTGATAAAAGATGCTTTATAAAAGATTATTTACAGGAGCATAGTAATGGCTTCTGTGATTATTAAATCCATTCTTTTAATTAAATTTTCTTGAAGCAAAATAAAATTCACAGAGCTACTCAGCCACTTTATCTTTTATCTTGTTCTCTTGCTTCAAAATCTAGTCCTTTTTTTGCTCAATTTTAGATATTATTTGAATTTTATTTCATGTACATTTTTTTAAGGTCCACAATATACTGGTATTTTCTACTAATTTTGGATTTGTATCTTCTTCCCCTTTTTAATTAAAATTATTTATTAACATCTGTAGGCATGTGAAATTGTTTAACAAATATGAATCCTCTGAAGCAGATTCTATTTCATGTCTTTAATTTACCATGTAGAAATATGTATTAAAAATTGCAATATATTTAATTTTTATGTTTTGGAAGGAAGTAACCTAAAAAGTGTAATGTATGGTGAAGATGTGGATGGCTTCAAACATGGAATTTATAGATCATATTATTAAAATCCTAAATTCTCTCATAATTTTAAAAGGTGCAAAAAGAGACATAACTGATCCAGAAATCATAGAATCATAGAATCACCTCGGTTAGAAAAGACCTTTAAGATCATAGATTCCAACCATTAACCTAGCACTGCCATCCCACCACTAAAGCATGTCCTTAAGCACCTCGTCTATCTGTCTTTTAAATACCTTCAGAGATGAGGACTCCACTACCCCCCTGGGCAGCCCGTTCCAGAGCCTGACAACCCTCCCGGTGAAAAAGTTTTTCCTAATGTCCAGCCTAAACCTGCCCTGG
This sequence comes from Heliornis fulica, assembly GCA_013399135.1. Classification (NCBI taxonomy): domain Eukaryota; kingdom Metazoa; phylum Chordata; class Aves; order Gruiformes; family Heliornithidae; genus Heliornis; species Heliornis fulica. The sequence goes on along the minus strand of VXBZ01001204.1, from coordinate 98,305 downwards.
AGCAGCTTCAAGCCATTCCCCTCGTCCTATTGTCTGTTACCAGGAAGTAGAGGCCAACCACCCACCTCACTACAGTCTCCTTTCAGGTAGTTGTAGAGGGTGATCAGGTTTCCCCTCAGCCTCCTCTTCTCCAGACTAAATAACCTCAGACGCTCCTCGTATGACTTGTGTCTTTTTCCACCAGGAAGCTTTCCAGTCACTCTTCCCCAAGCCTGTAGCGCTGCATGGAGTTGTTGTGACCAGAGTGCAGCACCCGGCACTTGGCCTTGTTGAACCTCAGATCCTATCTATAGCCCTATGGTATATCAAGCCTGCAATTCCTTTTGGAACACAAAAATAGAAGTTATCACTTCATAGTAACTTATATTTTTCTTTCAAAAAGGTGTGTGCAAAAGTTCCCTTTTTAGAATCTGTTCAGAGCAGTCATAGGGAAGAGAGATGATTGCAGTACTAGGCTTAGTCTTATTGACCCACAACTTTACCCAGGAAAATATACCTAACACTTTTGTGGAAAAGCGTCCTCAAACAGCTGAAAATGTAGAAAATATGGGTGACTTGGTGGATAACACTTTAATAGCAATACTATTAAATGATAGATGGCAGTGTTTCCTTCTTCACCGCATTTTAAGTAGAAGTAGTGGCTATTAGTATTTCTGCTATGTTGTGTTCTCAGCTGATACAAAAGGGATTTTTTTTTTTTTTTTTTGGACATTATTGAGTTTTTGTTCAGTGTCTCTGAATAAAAGATAGCTGTAGTCATGAAAGAGATCTGGAAACACACAGTTATGCTGAGATGCTGCCATTTGCATATGCAGGGCTGAAGGCAGTCAAGAGACTTTATTTGGATAACTTAGGAACTTTAAAGACCAAAGCCATAATCAGTGAGTCTTCAAGCCGCATAGCTCAAAGAAAACACTTTCAGTTAATGTAAGTTCTTGATTTTGACATAGCCTTATGTCCTTCTAGGCGCAACAACCCTCTGCTGCTACTGGGAAAAGGCTGAACTAGACGGTCTGTAGATTTAATGCAGTTTAGAGGCAGGATCCCGCACTGCACTGTTAGTTTTTTTTTCCCCAACCTGCTGACTAGGACTTTATGTTATTAAACACTCCCAATGCGCAACATCTAGCTCTATCCTCTGCTTAATCTCTATTATCTGAGTCTCCAGTCACTTACTTAAATGGTGTCTTTATTCCTCACTAAAAACAGTCACCAAAATAGTTTAGTGAGGAAGCATGAGCCACAATTTCCTAATCCCCACAGGAATGAGTTATAAAATAATGGTCTGTATAAAATATCACACTTTAGTCAGGCATTCATTAACAAAAACTTTAATTATTCTTATGAAAATGATAGAAACATTCTTAAAAGGAAAAGGTTGTGTCTGACAATTAAAAAATATAGTTGAGAATGAAAGAAAGCAGATTCTTCAGTCACACCAGGTATATGTGTTGACTGATTTTGATGGAAACTTGACATGCTAAGACATCCCATCGTGAGAGCTATCTTGGTGTCTCTAACCCTGTTTTGTGTGAATACAAATCTCGTTCAGGAACATAGATTAGGGTGTACAGTATATGACATACAGAAGTATTTTAAATAGAGCAGTAATAGATTTCTGTCATATTTCCTTGCATTACCTGTTTAACTCCAAATTCAAACATATAGTCTTCTTTTTATTTTTTATATGCTGAGAACAATCGTGCTCACATGCATCTCAGTTCCTGCTGGCATAGCGATAACCTGCAGAGATATATTTATTTAATGCTACACTGAGCAGATGAAACACTCTACACAATAACAGCTTCTCTTGCCTGAATATAAACAGGAAAAAATCTTATAAGTGTTCTATACTCTTGAGAAACTCTTTCTACACTTGGATAGACTGCAGCCATTTTCTGTTATAAATTATTTAGATTTCATAAATGGTTCAATGTAGTATTCCCTATTTTCTTCTTCAAGACAAGAAAGAAAAAAAGAGTTTTCGTATGTTTTATGCATACTTTGAAACAAGAAGAAAAAGAACAAGATATAAGAAATTAAGTTGAAGGAACTGTACTCAACCCTTCTGTTCCTTCATGATTTTAAATAAAAGTCTCTTCTTTGCATAAGAAATTCCCAAGTTTTCTGGAGATAAATGTAAGGTGAACTTTAAGGAGCAGTGTTTGTGGGTAAAATTAAAAAGTTTATTAAAGAGTCTAATGTAAAGAAAACCTAGACCATATTATCTTTAAAGAAAAATGAACAAAGAACAATACTAGGCACAGGTAGCTATTTTCTACAGAGTTATTACTTGATGAAAGGTTAAACTTCAGCTGGTAATGTGCACTTGCGGCTAAGAAAGCCCACTATATCCTGGGCTGCATCAAAATCAGCATGACCAGCAGGTCGACGGAGGTGATTCTCCCCCTCTGCTCTTATGAGACTTCACTTGGAATACTGTATCCAGCTCTGGGGTCCTCAAGACAGAAAGACATGGACCCATTGGAGTGAGTCCAGAATAGGGCCACAAATATCAGAGGTCTGGAGTACCTCTCTCATGAAGACAGGCTGAGAGAGTTGGGCTTGTTCAGCCTGGAGAAGAGAAGGCTCTGGGGAGACCTTATTTCAGGCTGCCAGTACCTGAATGGGAACCCTCAAAAAGCTGGGGAAAGACTGTTTGTAAGTGCATGTAGCAATGGTGCATGTGGTAATGTTTATAAATTTAAAAGTATAGATTTAAATGAGAGATGAGGAAGAAATATTTCACTGAGAGGATGGTGAGGCACTGGCACAGGTTGTGACTTTTTGATACTGAGTTCACACAACAATTCAAAGTTTATATTCCTATGCTGATTTTTACAATCTGAAGATCTGACCTACAAAGTCAGTGGCTGCCCGCTCCCTGGCAGCGTTAAAGGCCAGGTTGGATGAGGCTTTTGGCAACCTGGTCTAGTGGAGGGTGTTCCTGCCCATGACAGGGAGTTGGAACTAGATGGGCTTTGAAATTCCTCTAATCAAAATCATTCTCTGATTCTATGATAAAAGAAAAGCAATATAAACCAGCAGTACTAAAGGCAGGAGTCATTATATAAAACGGCATTTTTCTGTTGGCAGTAAAAAAAAAACCACACCACTTCCACTAAAATCAGTGACCAAATGGCCACAACCTGTAAGTGTACCAAAATGTCACTTTACTGACAAATAAGGACATTCTAAATTGGAAAAATACCCCCAAAAGACCTAGATTATTTTGGGACAAAATTATTTAAACCTGTAAAGGAAGGTGAATTAATGATATCTACTCTCTAATTACCTTATCTGATAAATTAAAATGCACCCAGACCTTTGCAGGATGTTGACTACCTTTTAAGGGATTTTAAGAAGGCACAGCTTCCATTAAAGAAAGTAAAAATACAGACCTGGCAGCTCTCTAGACTTTTCTACTGCATAAAACATGGTGTCCTGGAGGGAATAAAAACATGGTTTTCAGCAGTTCTGTGTATTTCGATGTATCACACAATCTACTTATCATATTCTATGGTGGGTTTTTTTTGTAATTTTTCTCTTTTATAGTCTTGTATTTCACAGAAAGACTGTATTATGTTACTTTACTTTCTACGATAAAAATTTGGGAGTTTATCAGACTTCTTATTTTACAATTAAGTATATTTTTCTTCTTTTAGTTTTTAGGATTTTTGTTCATTATAATATCATCTTGGTACCAATATTTTGATCAGCATACAATGGAAAATACGCTCATATAATTAAATCTATAAAAATTGGTATAAACTTTTATGATGAATGAATAAACTAAATGTTCGTGATTCCAAAAGGCATTATTTACATAACAAAAAATCTTTGTATTGACAAAAATATCTGAAATACTATTAAGGGGCCTACCCACATCTCCTAGAAATGGCATATCCAACATATTCTCTGGTGGAGTTTTAGACACAATTGTAAACTGGTGACATTTCACAGAATTGCAGAATGGTTGATGCTGGGACTTCTAAAGCTAGTCTTGTCCAACTCCCCTGCTCAAACAGAGCCAGTTGACCAGGACTATGTCCAGCCAGCTTTTGAATATCTCCAAGGATGGAGACTCACAACCTCTTTGGGCAATCTGTGCCGGTGCTTGGCCATCCTCAGAATAAGAAAGTGTTTCCCGATGTTCAAACAGAACTTCCTGTGTTTCAGTGTGTGCCCACTGCCTCTGGTCCTATCACTGGACACCAAAGACAACATATCCTGTCTCCATTCTCCTTGCATCTTCCCTTCAGGCATTTATATAAATTGCCAATTTCTTCCCCAAGCCTTCTCTTCTCCAGGATGAAGTCACAGCTCTCTTGATCCTTTCTCATAGGAGAGATTTTCCAGTCCTTTTCATTCCTTTCCATCTTTCATCTTCCAGTCCCCCATCATCTTTGACGGTCTTCACTAGACCCTCTCCTGTATGTCAATGTCCCTCTTGTACTGAGAAGCTCAGAACTGTGTATAGCACAGCACAGCACAGCACTCCTCGTGTGGCCTCACCAGTCAACCCCCTTAACCTGCTGACAATCCTCCTCCTAATGCAGCCCTGGATACCATTAGTCTTCTTTGCCATGGAGGCACATTTCTGGCTCATGCTGACTCATTGCTGGCTTGTTTGATGACTAACTTAGTCCTCACATTCAGAATCATTCAGTTGTATAAAAAAACCCAATCAGCTAGCTTTGATCTTCTGAACTTCATTGTAAATGAAGACGTGCCTAACTCAGGAAGACTAACCTTTGTATCTCTTGTATCTCTTCAGCAGTGCTCTCTCTTTTTTTTTTTTTATTTTTATTTTTATAGTTTATTTTTAGATCTATGCATTATTTTATTTTTCTGTGTCATGGTTTAGCTGCAGCTGACAGCTAAGCACCATGCAGCCACTCACTCAATCCTCCCCCTGCCCGATTGTAGCAGGTGAAGAATTGGAAAAAATGTAAAGCTCATAGGTTGGGTTAAGGAATAGAACAGCAAAGAAAGAGGAAAATAGCAACAACAGTACTTAGAACTGGTGCAAAGCAGGTGATACCCAGTGAGTTTTTTTTACCAACTGGATGTTCCCATATCCAACTCTCTTCCCCAGCCAGCCCCCTTTGTATATTGAGTATGAAGGTGTATTGTATGGAGCATCCCTTTGGCTAGGTTTGGTTGACTGTCCTTGCTGTATCCCTCCAGAACTTCTTATGAAAATTAAGTCTATCCCAGGCAAAAGCCTGGATGTCTGAGTTGATTGCCCAGCTCTCTTGTCTACTGAACCCTCACAGTAAGCCCTCTCTATCCTCTAGGGCAGCCATAGCTCTTTGTAGTTTAGTATCACCAACAAACGTACTTATGTACATTTGATTCCTGTGCCCAGATAATTAAAAAAAAAATAAAATAAAATTAAAGAGCACCGTATGCAAAACTGAACAAATAGCTACACTTGTTGAAATAGAATGCCCTAAAATTGAATAAGTAGTTACACTTGTTTATTCTTTAGTTATACTTTTTAGTTTGAGAAGCAGAATGAGGACACATAATATTTTGTCCTATTTCTCCTTAAGTCCTGTTCATTTGAAACAAACAGTAGCTTCTTATTCATTGACTGTCATGGTTAAACACACTAGAAGAGATTCATGGGTTTTGACTAGAGAATATATCTGGCATAATTTTCATTAAATGGGAGGGGAGTGAGCTCATGCATGCTTATGCGAACAATGAGTTCCGATTTTTTATCTCTAAAAATTAATAGAAATAAGACTTTTCAGAGCAGCCACAGGAATAGTTAACTTTTTCTTCACAGACAAATTTTTCATGCATTTACTTTCTGAAGCTCAAATCATGCTTCAATCTGTGCATATGCAGTAGCTTCTATTAATATCCCTGGGAATTGAAAATTCAGTGTAAAGATTCAGTACACCCATAAATTATATTTTCCAGTTACATCTTGTCCAAAGGTAGCAAACAAAGCAGAGTTTATAAATGCCTTGATATTGACAGGTGCAAAACCTCATCAGAGGTGGTCTGTGTCGGACATGTTTGAATTGGTCTTCATGTGAACATGCATCAGACGTACCAAAGACGCATCAGGCAAGTTTCCATGTACAGATTCCTTCTACTCACTTTCAGTATTGAACCCTTTACAGCTTCAGCTGCATTTTCAACATGTGTAGTCACAATCACAGGGGTCTGCCAAGACAAATCTTGCCCCCAGAAATGTCACTGACATGATTCCAGAAGCTTAGCTGCATTCCAAAGCATGTTTCCTATTCTTGTCTCAATATCCTGCTCCCTTTCACAATGCAAATATGATGTTTTATCTAATTATTTGGGTGTCATCAGAGAACAATCTCATCTGGATATGGACACATGCATGGGCATCTCTAGTCTGCAAATCTAACTCTGAGATGGATTATTTTTCAACATGATGCCAGCTATGTAATTTTTATTATCTACAGTAACACAATAAAAAACCCAAACAAATAAAGCCCTTTTTCAACTTCTGAAAATATTTTCACATCCCTGTATCCTAGCAGTGCATGGATAACTCTAACAAATGTTACTTACCCACTTCATTACTTCTTGAATCCCCCAAACCAGCTTTTTGTGGTTTAGAATATTACCCAACGTAATTTCCAAAATTTAAATCTAGTCTAAATAACTTAGTTTAAATCCTACCTACAATCCAGTGCATAAAACAGATTTTGTACCTTACGACATCCAAACATCAGGATTTTGTTTTAAGTTAAGCTGTAATATAAAACACAGAAAAGAGAAAGCTAATTTACTTGTTATTTATCCTTTATAAACAGCTTATAATTCTCATGTATATATATACAGTTATAAATAATGGCCTCTTTGCCTATCTTAGGAAAGCAGTTTATAGCTAAAAATGAGTTAACTCACATGTGTTTAGCTGAATTTATAGTTTTAATACTCATTGATTCAAATAGTGGCTATATTGGCCTCTAATAAGCCAACACATGGAATAGAAACCTACTCCTTCTCATTAATGCACTACATTTTTAGCCCAAAGTATTTAAATATTTATGACCTTTATGTAGTAAAGATGACACACTACATGCAGAAGTAAAAACTGTACAAAGCATAACTGCTCTTTCCTACTTAATATTTTGGGAGGAAAAAAACCAAAATATATTTTAAAAATGGGAAACAGAAGGCATAGTACATTTCATAGTTGCAAATAATTTGTAAATACTATGTGATACTGTGTGGAAAATGCATTTTTATACCATGTATTGCAAAATAAATATTTCCAAGTTACTGTCATTAAGTTGTCTGTGCCGGTGGAATTATTCTGTTAAAATTTAACTTTCCAATGTGTTTAACTTTTAAATAATTTTGTATTTACCATGGATTTTTTTCTTCTGTCATAAAACATTATATCTCTGCAGTTGCATATTTGTGACTTGCTTTGACATTGCTATAATTCGTACTGGTAAATCCCCATACATTATTTTGAAAACAGACACTATACTGTTAGTAGAATTTATAACTTCCACCTATGAAATCATGAGATGATTAAACACAGTGTCTAGTTTAGATCTGAAGAAATGGTAAATTTATTTGCCCTTTCTTTATCAACAGATTAATAAATAAAAGCTACAAAGTAGCTGTGGTGAAGTTCATCTAGTAATAGTAACTTATGTTACTTTAAGGAAGATGATTCTGACACTGGAATCCTAGAATTGGAGTAACATTTTCTCTGACAAGAAAGGAAAATTTAATAAATTTTAGGTACTAAGATGGCTAGTAACTTTTCTTAGCTGGTATCTTTTATTTCTCTTTTCCTGTCATGTATATGAGCAAGCTGGTGGTAAATCTGATGCACTTGTTCTACTGCAATATTTTTAGTCTGGTATGTGAATGTTGTCATTAAAAGAACAGACACTGTTATAAATGGCAGTCATTTCATTTTTAGATTTCAAAAGACCAAGACCTTAGTATTTGGTGCTTCCAATCCATCTTCCAAATGAGTCAGATGTTGGAGCTATATTTGCAATGTTGTTGAGACATGAATAATAGTCTAAACACAGTCTAATAATAATCTAAACTCAATACTGTAGACATAAGACCTATGAAAAAGCAGTTTTTTTCCTAGTTTTTTACTAGGAAGTCATGTACAGTTGTCACATAGTTGTTAATTTGTATCGAGTGTATTGCTAATTTGCCCAATATTATATCTAACTCGTGATGGTAAGTGGAAGATGTGCATACAGTTGTAATTTGCTCTCATTCTTCTGCAGATGTGATGTGTTGTAAACTATTACTTAGGAAATTTTCCTCCACGAGGTAAGAAGCTCATATCAAAAAACTGCCTTCAGCAGATTTTTTAACATTTGGCTAGCACACATTGAAAATATGAAACTGAAACACTGGTAAAGTAGATACAAAGGATATTTTTGGGTAACAATAGGATAGTATGATAGACCACGGTTACTTATGCTTATTTAGGAAAGAAAAGGTAATTCCATGTAAAAACCAAAGTCCACCAAAAAAATTCCAAAGCAACCATACAAAACAAATACCCCCAAACCCTAACCTAAGTAAAACTAATACCTATTAAAACTGCTAATTTAGTACAGGTGCATGTAACTTGTTCCAGGAGAAAAAAATTACATGACAAAACAATAAAAAAACATTTAAGAGACTTCTCAACTTGGGACTTTTTCATACTTGAGAGGTAAGCCACTGTGAACCACATAAAGTTCACCAAGGCCAAGTGTAAGGTCCTGCACATGGATTGGTGCAATGCCAAGAGTAAATATAGGTTGAGCAGAGAATGATTTGAATGCAGCTGTGAGAAGGACTTGGGAGTGTTGGTGGACAAGCAGCTCAACATGAGTCAGCAATGTGCAGCTGCAGTACAGAAAACCAACCATACCCTGTGTTTACTCAAAAGTGACATGACAAAGAAGGTGATTCTGCCCCTCTACTACACTCTCAGTGAGACCCCATCTGGAGACTCCATCCAGCTCTGGGGCGCCCAACATAAGAAGGGCATGGACTTGTGGGACCAACTCCAGAGAAGGACCACAAAGACAATCAGAGGGCTGGAGCACCTCTCCTATGTAAACAGAAAGTTGGTCTTATTCAGCTTGGAGAAAGGAAGGCTCTAGTGAGACCTATTTGCAGCCTGCCAGTACCTGAAAGTGGCCTGAAATAAAGCTGGAGAGGGACTCTTTACAAGAGTAAGTAGCTACATAAGAAGGGACAAACAGTTTTAAACTGAGAGAGAGGAAGAAATTACTGTGAGAGTGATGAGATACTAGAACAATTTCTCAGAGAAGCTGTGGCTGCCCCCTCTCTGGCAGGTTGAATGTGGCTTTGGGCAACCTTATCTAGCAGAGGATGTCCCTGTCCATGGCAGGGGAGTTGTAACTAGATGGGCTTTGAGGTCCTTTTGATCAGTCTATGATTCCATGGTTCTGTGATTCTGTTTCTGTGTTTCTATGATTCTAGATTCAGATTGGGATGGAATATGAAATTTTCCTAGCAGAACTCATATTGGAAATTGGTTAATATACGAAATAGAAGCTCTTCAGCAATGTTAAATTAATGCTCACTTTGACCTTAAAGAGACACTTTCTACTGTTTTCTCTAGCTGAAGAGGGTAGTGACAGAGTGACTTTGGTGAGAGTCTGGACTCCAGGCAGGGTCAAACCACCAGAGTATGCCAAGATTTTCTTCAGCTCCTCAAAACTTTCAAGCTTTGAAACTTCACAGTTCTGAGATTTTATCTTTTACAGTAAAATAGTTGTCTTTCTGGTGTAATAGAGGAATGAAATTTCTTCTCATACGCCTGATCACAAGGGCAAGGACTTCTGATGGAAGTGTCTTTGGTAGTCGCAAGGTTCGAAAATTACAGGACATGATTTTGATGTTGACGTGCTGTAATGATTAGAGTTCTGAATGCACTTAATTCTTAGTATCTGTTACTGTTACCGAAATTAAATCTGTTTGACAAAAATATGTTTCCAGGGTGAAAAAGACACCTCTTAAGAATCCAGAACTAACAATACAATAGTGTTTTATCACTTGGAATAATGATTTGTGAAAAACAAAGAAAGAAATCCAATGTCATAATATAGCTATGTCTTCTGACTGCTGATCACATACTTTTCATTTTGAAAAAGGAGAGGCAAATGTGCATATTAGAAAAAGTCAAAGAAAACAAGAAAATTTCAACCATTTATGGTTTTTTAGTCTGAAATATTTAGTTTCACTGAACTGTTTCATCCACAAACTAATAAATCACGGGCTGTGAAATTTAACTAGTATGTTAAAATATATTAGCTGTATACTCAAACTACCTCTAGAGTACTTTGAGTGCAGAAGCAATATATTGGTGAAAAAAAACCAAAGCAGTATCTGCCTCTCATATAAGTTGCAAATGTGTTTGTAGAGAACACACTCCTCATGGGGGATGTGTAAACAGAGAATATTTTACAACATTTGCTTTGATCCCAAAGGCATCCATTTTTCATATAAGTTACTAAAATTTTCATTAAATATGTGCTTTCTTAAACTATGAAAAGATATTATTTCAGGGGTGAACTATATCAAGAAGTCATGCTGTATTAGAATTCCTAGCTCCTTATTCTTTTTGGTCAAGAGAAGCTGGATAACCTCTTCATTTCTCTTTCAAAACTTTGGTCCTATGACCAGACCTTTGACAAGTATATGAAAATATATTAGATGTTTATATATATGCAATCACATAAACAAAGAGGAGGAATGCAATCTACTGTAAAAATATTGAATTGGTTGACTAAAATTAACTGTTATTTTCTTTTAAACAGCTGTTTGCTTGCTTCCTCAGTGGGATGTGGGAGACAATCAGCAGACTAGATGTTCAAAACCATGTGAGTTGAGATATAGAGTTTTATAGGGTTTATATTCCCTGCTTCCCATGGACAGGCAGGTCTTCAGCCATCTCCAGGAATGAAGGGCTCTATCACATATAGCTGTTAGTGGGGAATCTGGGAAGACATATGACATCACCCCAAATAACCCCCCTTCCTACTTCTTCCTTCAGATTTTTTTCTGAACACAAATACATATAGAATATCCCTTTGGTCAGTCAGAGTCAACTGTTCCAGCTGTGTCCCCTCCCAACTCCTTGTGCACTCCTGGACTACTCACTGGTGGGGTGGGATGAGGAGCAGCGAAGGCCTCAGATCTGTGTAAGCACTGCTCAGCAATAGCTAAAACATCCCTGTGTTATCAGCACTGTTTCCAGCAAAAGTACAAAACGTAGCTCCGTACTAGATACCATGAAGAAATTTAGCTCTATGGCATCCAAATCCACTACAGGTCTACAGCAGATACCTCCTACAGCAGCACTTGTGTTAGTCTGACTGCTAATCATAACCCATCAACTCTTGACTGACTCGTCACTTGACCCAAAGCATTGTTCCATGCATTCCTGCTTCTCTCTTATGTAAAGGGCCAGTCTCCTTCCTGAACTTCCCAGTCCATCCATCTTTAAGAGCCTTAATCCATCCATTGCAGCAGCCCAGTTGTTAGTGACATTTTCAAATATCATTACTGCCAGCAAGGTAAGAATGTAGGAAATTCTCACAGAACTTCCAAGTCTGACACATTGTTGATTCTTTTCCACGGAACTACTTCATTAAAACAAAACAGTGCCAAAGGCAACAGTGGACAATCATTTTGTATGAAAGTTGCTAATGTTCTATTTGGTTCCAGAAGTAAATATTCAAGTACCATTAGTATAGTGTGGACTGAAAAGATTTCAGGATTTCATCAGTCTGTTTATGTTTACTGCAAATTATTTTAAAATCAAATGGGCCATCTAACTCCTACTTTAAAAGGCATAAAATCCTGCAGGTAACAATAAAATTCTTCCTTGGAAGCTTATTTGACATAAACATTAAGAAAAAATGATTGGTTTATGAACTTATACAACCAAAAAGCCTCTTTAGCAGCCATAGCTTAAATAATAATAATAAAATTTAGAAAAATAGGATTTCATTAAATCAGGATGATAGTTGACTTATCTGTTGAAAAATAAATTATTGAATAGTTCTTTACAATTTTGAAAAAGGAATCACTGGCTTTTAATGACATAGTCCTTTGTGGGATAATCAATGATGAGAAAAAAACTAAGAGTAACTAGTGATACAATGGTTTATCAGAACTAGTTCTTCCTAAAACAGTAAGACATGATGGCACATTGTGTATTGCCAAAGCCTTTCTGATCTCAGGCAGATCCATAGGGAAGTGTACCTTTAAAATCACCTGTCTGTGAGTTTTAGAAAAATCTTTTGAAAGGTATGAAATACCGAGTAGTTAGCCAACAGAAGTTACCTCATTATTCCCATACATGCAATCAAAATTCTGTTCAAAACATGGACAGACATATTTGGTAAGACTGATCACAACACACAGTTCAGAACTAAAGAAAAAAGTGTTACTTCTAAATGACCTCCCATCTCAAAAGATATCAAGCAGCTTTCATCCTTTATTCAAATAATGAATAAAGTATGAAATAAAAAGGAAAAAAAAGTCCACTTTTTGTTGAATTAGCTGAGGAAAAAGATCTTTTCATATATATTTCACTGCCTGGGTAAAAGTAATCTGTCTTCCCAATTTGGTTCTTCACACAGTAACTGTTTATCTTACCTGATGCTTGTAACATAAACTGTGACATTCATAGAGATAAATACAAGACTAATTAATTTTCCATCATCTGGCATGATGGTCATAAAGAAATGCGTCATATTTCAGTTCAAAGTGCTGTAAAAGTCTAGAAGCCTCGATTGTATTTATTCCTCTGACTCAAAGTGCAACTGCTCTATCTCCAGTAACATATGTTTTGGAAGACTTTTGGAAATATATGAATGCTTGGAGAAATGACACCAGCTGTGGAGGCAACGGATATGAAAGCACAACCAAACATTCCAGTTGTATTCATTCCAGAGAAACAAATACCAATACATTGCTTGCAAGAAGGGTACCTTCCAGAGGGATCTTGACACACTTGAGAAAGTTCTGCACACGGTCAGAGCAATGCAGAGAAGGTGTTCTAGTGAGACTCTACCTGGAACACTGGGTCCAGCTCTGGGGTCCTCAGTGCAAGAAAGATGTGGAATTTAAAAAGCAGAGCCAGAGAAGGGCCCTTTAAAGTCCAACCACCCTGCAGTGAGCAGGAACATCTTCACTAGATCAGGTTGCTCAGAGGCCCATCAAGCCTGACCTTGAATATCTCCAGGGATGGGGCCTCACAGTTGTTCAGCCTGGAGAAGTGTGAAGGCTCTGGGGAAACCTCATTATGTCATTTCAGTATGTAAAGGGGTTTATAAGAAAGACATATCTTTACCAAGCATGTAGTGACAGGACAAGGGGCAATAGTTTTAAACTAAAAGAAGGTAGATTTAGATTGAACACAAGGAAGCCATTTATTACAGTAAGGGTGGTACAACACTGGAACAAGTTGTCCAAAGAAGTTTTTGATAGTACATCATTGGAAGTTTTCAAGGTCAAGCTGGATGAGGCAGTTACCTTAATGTCATCAGAAGCCCTTTTAGGTCCTGAGAAAGAAGGAGACACGTATGTCTCCTGGGTCCATTTCTAGCCACAGAAGGTTTTACTCTTACAATATGTTGGGAAACCCTTATACTTATTAATGGGATGAGCTTCCCAAAAGAAAATTATGAATGTATCAGAAGAGACAATCTGGAATGCTGTGTTTTTCAGTTTATGTTTAAAAAGCAGAAATAGAAAAATACCAAAGGCCTTGTTCACTTGCATAATGTGCTGAGTATTGGAATTTATACTGTAAAGATCAAGTCTCATTAGAAATGATGCTAGTGGCTGAAGGAGAAAAAGTAAATAATCAAGACTGAAAATAAAATTAATGCTTTTGTTTGAGGGTTTTAGACTTCACCTAAACGTGCAGGAGTTGCTACATTCATTTAGAACTTGAAAAAAAATACTTTGTATCTGATATTATGTGGCATTACATGTGGCATAATAGCCACATCTGTAAAAGTGCTGTTAAGAAAACAGAGGCAAAGTTTATGGTATAGATACGGAGATATTCTTGATGCAACTACACACTTTTTGGGACCAAACAACTACCTTTCATGCCAATTTGTTCTGCATCAAGTGCAAGTACCATCTCAGGTCAGCTCTCTGCCTGTGCTCCATTGCAGGGTCTAAACATACCTCAAGTCACTACTGAACCTTTCAAGGTTTTTCCCCAATATCATCAAAAAACTTTGCTGTTAGCAATTTATTTAAATTGCTGGAATGGAAGATTTGCTTTGAAAACCGGTCCCATTAGTTCCAGCTAGTCAAAAATATTGAGTGTTTGAATATATGCAAGCCCACACATAGTCCAGAGCTATTCTGGCTATTTGTAACACCCAACAGAATATTATTGCATCTGAAGCCAAGAGGTTGGCTGCAGACATGATTTTGTTCTAATCATAACCAGCCCTCCACACCCCCTCTGATTAAAAGAAGAGAAAAGCAGAGGTTGAAACTACATTTTTTTCCTTCTGGTCACCACTTGCAGGAAGACTTACAGTTATGGCTCAGCTAAAAACTCTGCTGCCTTTGGATGACAGAACTGAGCCCAGTATATGACTCAAATGACCAAAGCCCTTATATTTTTCTACAGCAGACTTTTCTTTCTATTTTGGAGGTTAATCCAGATCACAGCTGAAACTGAACATGTTATATAGAGGGGCTTATATGGATTTGACTTAGAGTTACTACAGTATTGGGAGTAATGCACGTTATTGTAAAATAAGTGCCAGTACTATGAATAGTCTTTCCTGGGCTGCTCTCCTGGGATACGTGGAGTAGTGTTGCGAGCTTATGAATATAAAAGCTGTCTGAACATAAATTCAAAGTACTTTAAGAAAAAGCAGTTTAATCATGGCACTGTATATAATATAATGACCCTCTTAGCTACAGTATAGTAAGATAAACTTTAATCATAATCAGTTGTACTTTTGGGTGCATTTACAGGACATTTTTGCCACAATATTATGCAAAATTATGAATTTATTTCTCTGTGTGCATCTGATTTGAATAAGGTAGGGAAAACAGCCCTATGTACTGAGCAATATCATCTTACTAATGTAAAATACGTTGTGCTAAAAACCTTAAGGTGTCATCTACACTGGTCCTCGAAGTTAGGTACAGTCAGGAGTTTTTATAGCACTGTAGTCAGCATTACAAGACAAAGATTTTTCACTAGGTTTGCTGGAAATTGTTCAAGCAACAGAGTTGTAAAATGAATTGCCTTATGAGGTTTTAATTTTTTCTAGTTTTTCATTTGTCCCTTTTTCACAGAAATGAAAGTACTTAAGCATGCAAGCATATTTTTAGATTGTAGTAATGGCTTTGAATGATGTCTGATAAACCAGAGACTACATTATTATTGCCTATGTATAAATGTTTGTACATCTGTCCAAAAAGTTAGTTACACTAGATGCAAGTTTCAAAGCTGTGTCCTTTCCAGAACTGCACTATTGCTGCTAGCAAGGCAGAACAGACTGACAACATTAATAACAGTAAACTGAATATGTAAGGTATTTGAATTTTCAGAAAAGTTTCTGTTTGTGGGATTTTTAAAATATATGCTTATCTTTCCTTAATGCCAGTACTCCGCCCAGTAGATTTTTCAATGTTCTTATTCTTTCACTTGTAAATTATTAATGTAGTTATTGCCAGTAACTGTATCTAGATTGGCATAATTATCTTCCTTTACTACCTTATCAAAGGGAGACATGTTCAAGTGACGTAAATTGTGGTGATTTCCATATTATATTGTAGCTCATTGAACCTAAAAGATTGAGTAAACATCAGGGTATAGGTTCGAGAGTGTGTGTGTTTGACTTTAGCTTGATACATTTCTTCATAGTAGCTAGTACAGGGCTGTGTTTGGGATTTAAAGAAGTTTTGATAATTTAGAAATGTTTAAATTATTGCTGAGCAGTGCTTGCACAGAGCTGAGGTCTTTTCTGCTTCTCACCCCACCCCACCAGTGAAGAGGCTGGGGGTGCATAAGGGGTTGAGAGGGGACACAGCCAGGACAGCTGACACCAACTGGTCAAACATAAACCATACCATATGATGCCACGCTCAGCATGTAAATCTGAGGGAAGAAGAAGGAAGAGGGGTACATCAGGAATGATGACATTTGTCTTCCCAAGTCACTGTTATGTGTGGTGGAGCCCTGATTTTGTGGAGACAGCTGAACACCTTCCTGCCCACGGGAAGTGGGAAATGCATTCCTTGTCTGTTTTTGTGTGTGGGTTTGTTTGCTTTACATATTAAACTATCTTCATTTCAACCCAAGACTCTTCTCACTTTTACTCTTCTGATTCTCTCTACCATCCCTCTCTGGGGGAGTGAGTGAGCAGCTGCATGGTGCTTAGTTGCCAGCTGGGGTTAAACCATGACAGTGTGCTACTCTGCTTTCCTGTATACCATGAATGTGCTAGAATTTAAGAGTTGTTCTGTTGTACTGCGTGGGAATATGATGATGTTGGATTGTTCCAGATGTATGAAAATACCTTGAACATATTTTTTTCTGTCTGTAGTCATGAGTTACTGAGTCAAGAGTCCAAATATTCAGGTCATGAAAATTTCTGTTATGCCACAGGTGCTATCTAGTCTGCACGCCTCATGTCTTGCTATGGAATAGTCTTGGTGTAGCACAGGGATGAGGTGACTGCTTGATTAGAATGGCATTAAGGCACCCAAAAGAATCCAGAGGCGAGTCAAAACCTGGTGACAGAGAAATGGTCTTGGGTCTGAGGTGTCAAGGGAGCAAGGCTGAAAGTCCTGGGCCACCTCCTCTGCTTCCTGAAATACAACAGGGCAACCCCAAGAGGAACCCAGTAAGGATCGTAGAGAATTTCTGTCTTGTTTGTAAAAAAACAAAAAAAAAAAACCCCAAAAAACCCCAACTAACCAAAAAAAAAACCAAACCCACAAACAACCAAAAAAAACCAAAACCCAACCCTGAACCACAATTGTATTTAATTGAACACTTCCAATCTGCAACTGGTGCACTTGACAAAAATCTCACCAGCTTTAGCGATGATTTACTGTGGCACCATAATACTGAGATAAAAGTACCATATGTTTATTACATATTTTCCTCAGTGTTTGAAGGGAAAGGGTGACATTTGTAGTATTATAGATTTGTCTACATTTGGTGCTGAATTAGCTAAACAGGATATTGGTAACAAAATATTATTTTTTAAACATACAATAAAATTTAAAGGTACAGTCATAAGATGTATTTTGAAAATTATGATACATTTTAAAACCTTTTTTAAAATATGGAGAAGTATATTCAGGGAGAATAACAATTACCTATCAAATTAAACTATGTTATTCTTTAAAATTAATCACCTGCATCTTTGGATTGTTCTTGTTTGGTAAACACCCAAATAGATAATAATTTCAAATTAATAATACAGATATGAATTATTAATAATCAGTTGAATGCAGACTTCTATTGATTCATTTAATTTTTTAGCCTAGGCATCCTTGTAGTTAGTTTGCAATGTGAATTCCTTAAGATTAAGATGTTTCCTATTAAAGATTTTTTAAATTTTCCATAAATCTCTACATTCTAATTTAACAGTAGAACTTACTTTGGTATGAAATAGAATATTGAACTAACATATGCAAGAAGTAGAATACCAGCTTTCTATCAATTCACTGCTGACATAAAATGTATTTCACTGACTTCATGGTAGTTTGGCCTAAGAAAGGACTTTAGTCATGGACTTCATTGAAGGTAACGTTAATCAGGCTGCGATTTATGTATTTTCATGTCCATTCTGTGAAAGTATGTACAATTCCTACTTTTTTGTTTCTCACCAGAGCAATCAGCTAAGCTATACCAAAAGAGTCCCCACTTATATATGCTATTTGCATAAACTATAGGTTTGAACTTTAGCTGAAATAAAAAAATGCAATGACTTGGCAGTAAAGACAGAAACAGTGGCTTATGCCAAAATTTCATCATTTATTAATGTGTCTAGCTCAGTGATAAGACCACACACTAACTGCTCCCTCCGCTCCCTCACAAAGTGCAGAATATAGAATATACTTTCACAGGATGTACAGTTTGGTAACAAAAAGTCAAAACATTTGTTTATCCTACCAGTAAGATAAAGTGAAAATGCCTGTGTACTATTCAAATTAAAGTTTGGATTTTAAAAAGAAAAAGTAATCTCATTATTTGATTACACTTTCAATTTAAAGGATTATTTTACTGTACTAAAATTATGTACATTTCTAATTAACAGAAAGTTCTCTGTAAAGTTCATCATATTACTGGTTACATTATATTATATTTGAAACCATCGTTCATCTATTCATCTATAAGCATCATTGCTAACGTTTGAGAAACTCTAGATTTGTGTAATTAAATATAATTTGTATCCCATTTATGTTTTTTTTAGGTCAAAACTGCTGGGAACTGTCATATTTGGGATATTCTGTAAAAACCTTTTAAAAGTAAAAAGTTAGGATAGGAGACATTTTATGGTTCCAAGTACCAACAGTTGCCTCCTCCTTGGGAAAGAGCTCTAAGTATCTACATTTACCTTTTTATGCTTCACAGAAATGAATAAATAAATAGGCTTTGAACATAAAACATCTGTTGAACATATATCTGCAAAGGCAGTGCACAAAATAATCCAGTGAAAATACTTGCTTGTTTATATATATACAAGTCAAGCATAAGAAAACAACTTCTTAACAAGAATACACATACAACAGTAATCCTATTATCATGGGTAGTATCCAGTGTGGGAAAATTAATAGGAGAAAAAGTTGAACATAATGACATAATTACTCAGAAATTTTTTTTTTTTCCTATAGTGCACTGATGTCTAAGATATAGGGAATTACAGAAAAAGGAGATGTAAATAGATTCGGAAACTTCATCTGCCTGTCGATTCTTCCCACCTCTTTCAAATAACCTTTTTCTGAGTTCAATGTACATTCTGGTTTTCATTCCAATTTGCTTTCTATTTGTAACTCTTTCCCTGCAAGTACAATCAGAGGCCTCGCTGCTGAGCGCTGCGGTGCGCGTTCCTGAGGGGACCTGGGTCACGAGCTGGGTGGAAGGAAGGAACAAACTGAGCGCTGAGAAGGAGGCGCACTGCTGCCAGCGCCAGATGATGAACATACAGGGGAAAAAAAATCCTTTTAGCCATTTGTAGGGAAAAGAAACAAAGAGAAAGGAAACGAGACTGATGAAGTACAGAGCCCCAAAAGGAAGACAAACATTTCTGTAGAGGTGACCCTTGCCTTTGAGCTGACAAAGCTAGGTAAAACAGTGGGGGCCTCCCGCAGGGAAGACGAGATACGTCAGCTCCAGAGTGTAATGAGCACTCTTGGATTATCGTCCTACCATTCTTCTCTGGGAACATCATCAACTAGAGTCAATCCTGAGGATAACTGAGCACACGCTCAGTGGGCTTTGAAATACCCTTGGTGCCATACTTTAAAAAAAAAGGGTATAGAAAAGCACTGATAAACACCTGAGGAGTGTATGCAGTTATGTTTGCAAGAGGTATATTACATCTGCATGCATGAGTGTGCTACCCTTCTTGAACAGAGGCAGCTTATAACTGCATAAGAAACTCATTTAACAACTCCATCCATATGAGAGATATTTTTTGTTCTGTTTTAACTCTGTCAGCATAGCTATTTTATTTCTGCACAAGCAGGATATTAGGAGATGACAGAATGTGGTATCAGGAAAGTATTGCTGTTCCTATTTTCACATAGAAACTGGAGGAGGGAGAGCAGCACTGCTTTCCCAAGGCCACATGCAAAGATAATGATAGAGTAACAGAACGAATCCAGGTGTCTCTCTACCAAGGTCACTGATCTAAATTACTGTCTTTTGTGCATTTAACCAAATATGCCAGACTTTGTGGTCATCTATATTGCTCTGTTCTAAAATGATGAAAGTTTAACTGCTAAAACTGCTGATTTGACTGGAAGGCAATTTATAATATGCCTGGGTTTGACCATATCTGTCATTTTTTTGCTTGACTTCAGTTATATTAATAAATCAAATTTGAAAATGAGACTAAACAGCTAATTTTACTTCAGGAGCCTATCTGGAAGAAAGTGAAGTTCAGAGTGTTGGCATCAGGCTCCTTATTTCTTTGATGGGCAGTTGCATAGTTTTATACTTGAGTCATTTTGTAACTATCAAGTCCTAGTTTCCAAGATTTATTTCTCTGCAAAATGACTTGGATTATTCACTTGACTTGTACATTATTGCTATGTGGTATGGAATTTCCCAAGGCCTGTGCTTATTTTAAAGTGTAAAGATTTATTTGAATTTCTAGTGAGTGACATTTTGTTATCTGTTGATCTTTTAAACTGGTATATCTTCAATGAAAAGAAAATGAAAACTTTTATTATATGTGGATATGTTGCTATTATGGATTCTGGGTTCATGTACTAACTTTGGGCCATGACATTTGGAAATCATTCCTGGGGGTATATATGGTAAGTTAGGGAGCTTCAGTGAAAACTACATTACGGTTTTCTGGCCACTCACCACTTCATTAATTTTGCTCCATTAAGACAGGTTTTCTCCAAGTCTAACTGTAAATTCTGGCCTTTTTTTCCTGAATTTTCTCTTGACTGCTTCTGCAAGAAAGGTGTAAACAAAGCTGAAAACTTATTCCTTAGACTTATTTTTTGTTTATTTGGGGTTTCTGTTTGTTTAATTATTTTAATGTGACTCTAAAGTCTTACTTCCTAAGGGTGACCAAACTTGCTGGATAAATTACCATATCTTTTGCACAGGTATGCAGTGGATTCACAAAATCTGATTGTCTAAATCTGACAGCTCAGAATCCCCACTTACTAAATGCAGTTTAAAATACAATTCATCTGACACATACTAAGCTCCTACTCGGAATAAAGTGTTTATAATTTTTTGCCATTCTGTCTAGTGGCATGGGGATACTATCATGTATTCATCTTCAACTGTGCTGTCATAATTTAGTCAGATAAAATCCACTCTATCAATCTTATTTCAAAATACGTGAAGAAGAAAATCACAAAGAAATTGAACTTCAAATCTTCGTTCTTCAACAAGATGTTTGAACTGTTATATTTACAAAATCACCTACTTAAGCTAATTAATTGTGCTCTAATTATTGCATCTGTAGAAAGGAAATATAATGTTCAAAGTAAAGAAACATCAATATGAATTCATTAAGATTCAATTACAGTGTCCTTCAGAGAAGAGTCAGTGTTGAATGAAGTTGAAACTTCACAGAAATATTCATGATAAGATCTCATTATTAATCTCTCCTTAAAAACATACTTCTGATATCCAATCATATTATGTGAGTTCCTTTCACAGCTTTAAAATTATAATGAAGTAGAAGTCTAACCTTCAAAGTGTTCAGAGGTCACTTACAAAATAAAATGACAAAATATTGAAATCTATGGATGAGTCCTACCCGATCGATCATATTAAAGCAGTAAGTTATATGCATATATTCATATGTTATACCTACTGAGTTTGGTTTTCTTTATGTGTTTGTTTCACTTACATACTGCTTTTGTCTACGGATATATATAACCATTTGACAAGTACTATATTATTCTCTAGCATGTAAATTGCTGCTACTGCTTGAGCACTGGGTCTTATGTAGTTCAATCCTCAGGTTTATTAGCACTTCTTGACTTATATTCTTTCTCTCTCTTCTTTTTTTTTTTCATTTTATTTATTTCTTCAGTGATGTAGGTCTGGAACAACAGCAAAATCTTTCAATCACAGTTTCAATTTTATAAAGTCTACAAGAAACTCCAATGACAAAGGAAACATATAGTCTATCAATCCTCCCCTTCTTTTTCTGTTCCTCCAGTTACTGATTACAGTTTAAAGCTGTTTACTGGCTGTTTCATATTAGTAGTATCATGACTTTTTTTCCATCATTTTATGAATATTTGTGATTGCAGCTGACACCTGAGACATCTCCAATTGTTGCTTACAACCTGACCGATAAATAAAACAGGACATCACCAATTCTTTAGCTCTAAGGGTAAATGCATTTATCCAGCATCACAAGAGCTAAACAGTGTGGCTGTCACCAAATTGCCTTTTGGGAATGAGTTCTGCAGTATGCTCAGAAGACTCTTAATGTTGCCTACAAAACCTGAAGGACCAAAAATTGTGCCAAAGAGAATATTTAAAATGTAATATTGTGGATTCTCACAACCAAGTGACCAAGTCTCCCTGGAAATCTTTATTTTACTAACATAGACAAGGGCAATAAAGTGAATGTAAATCTGGGAGACTTTGTGACGGAGAAAAAAAAACAAAACAACCCACCTGCATGACTGAGAAAGTGCAGAAAAGTCATATGAAGAAAGAAATCAAAGAAAGAGAAGAGTTAATTACATCAAACTAAAAAATCTCTCTTAGCACATGTATCAACATAGAATGTTGCTCTCTAGTGGTTCAAATCTAACATTCCCTTATTTTCCCAAATACACAGGTTTTGTGCCTTGGCAGAAAACTAGGCATGGCGTACAACAGTTTTGGGAATTGACCAATGTGGAAGTATTCCCAAACACTCCATCAACTGGTGTTTGACTAATGTATAATGTTCACAGAATGTGAAACTAGGCCCAGGCCTTCCCCTTCGCTGATTTTGAGTTTATGCTTTTTTTTTTCTGAAGCTTTGCTGACATCAGATATTGTCTTTAACAAGTTTTTTTCTTGGACTGATACACTGAATATTCTGTTCTGCTCAAATTTGGACCACCAATTATTTTCAACTTTATGCAGCAGAAAGAAATGCATTAAGTCATTGCTAGGCCACTGTCCATCACGTTTGAGAAGTCCTGGGAAACAGGAGTTGTGCCTGAGGACTGGAGGACAGCAAATGTCACTCCAGTCTTCAAGAAGGGCAAGAAGGAGTACCCGGGTAGCTACAGACCGGTCAGCCTCACTTCCATCCCAGGAAAGGTGATGGAACGACTTGTCCTTGGTGCTGTCTCCAAGCACATCAAGGATAAGAGAGCTGTTAGGAGCAGTCAGGGGAAGTCATGTTTAACTAATCTAATAGCCTTTTAGATTAGATATTAGGAAGAAATTCTTCACTGCAAGGTTGGTGAGTCACTAGAACAGGTTGCCTAGGGAAGTAGTGGCTGCCCCCTCCCTGGAGGTGTTCAAACCCAGGTTGGCTAGGGACTTGAGGAGCCTGGTATAGCAAGAGGTGTCCCTGACCATGGCAGGAGTTTAGAACTTGAATATTTTTAAAGTCCCTTCCAGCCCTAATCATTCTGTGATTCTTTGATTTAAGGCACTGACAAAAAGGTGGGGTTTTTTTCAGTTCTCTGATAATCTGAGAAAGAAAGAGAATGCTCAAGATATTTCTTTGATGATTTATGAGTTCACTACCAGGTATTGTCTCCTTAGTTACACTTTGTTTAAAAAAAAAAATCTCTTCAAGTTCTAGTAAAAGTGTGCTTACAGAAGGAATGGTAAAGATGGGAGTAATGTGATTTATAGTGTAGTTTGGGAGCAAAGGGAGAACTATGAAAGTAAGTTACCTGGACATCTGTAAGGCCATTGCTTCAGTGCCTTCTTACCTCTAAATTGATGAGATATTGGTTTGGCAGGTGGACTCGTATATGGACAAGGTATAGAATGGATTGTCATGTGCAGAGATACACTCTGGCTCAATGTCCATGTGACAACAAGTAACAAATGGTATCCCTCAGGGTCTGCACTGGGACCAATGCTATTTAATCTTCATCAGTGACAGACATGAAGATTGAGTGCACCCTCAGAAAGTTTGCAGATGACACCAAGCAGAACAGCACAGTTAATTTGCTAGAGGGAAGACATGATATTGAGGGATTTTGACAAGGCTGAAGAGTGGGACAACATGAATCATGAAATCCAACAAGGCCAAGTGCAAGCCACTGCACTGGGTCACAGCAATTGTGTCCAATATCAATACAGACAAGGGAATGAATGAACTGAGAGAGCTGAGCCTGCAGAGAAGGACTTGGGGGTACTGGGGGATGAAAGATTGAACATAAACTGTAATGTGTTCTTGTGGGTCAGAAAGCCAAACAGATCCTGGTCTGAGGAAAAGAAAGGGAGACCAGGAAGTTGAGGGAGGTGATTCATACCCTCTATTACACTGTCTTGAGACCCCACCTTGAGTGCGGTGTCCAGCTCTGAGGTCCACAGTACAGGAAACAGATCTGTCGGAGCAGGTTCAGAGGAGAGCAATAATATAGTGACATGACAAGGGACAATGTTTTTTAACTGATAAAAGATAGATTTAGCTTGGACATATGGAAAACATTTTTTACAGGGAGCATGGTGAGACACTGGAAGAGGTTGCCCAGAGAAGTTGTTGATACCACATCATTGGAAGTGTCTACAGTCAAGCTGGATAGGGCTTTGAGGAAATTGAACTCATGCAAGATGCCCACAGTCATGGCAGTGGAGTTGGACTCAACAGTCTTTGAAAGTCCCTTACAGCCTAACACATTCTATGATTCTGTGATGCCTGCTTTACTCTTTCATAATTTAATTGATTACTTGAGTATTCCTTGTTATTTCACAGATAGTTTAATGTCCTTTTCCACCTCTTTGTAATTTTAACTAGTTTGATGGTAAGATTTTTTTTTTTCTGTTTATAATTTCTTTTTTTTTATATGGGCTAGAAAATCAGTACTTCAGTATTTTAGTCAGCATTCCAGATCACTGGATAAACAACTATGTCATACTGACATCTTGGCATAGTAATTTGGCAGCAGAACTATGCTAAAAAAAGATAACCTGCTACTGAACCATACCTGTCTCCA
This sequence comes from Heliornis fulica, assembly GCA_013399135.1. NCBI lineage: Eukaryota > Metazoa > Chordata > Aves > Gruiformes > Heliornithidae > Heliornis > Heliornis fulica. Next base: position 73,414 of record VXBZ01001204.1, on the reverse strand, counting down.
ACCACCTTGGGTCAATCTGTACCCACCCAGGGAAATATGCCTTATGGCTATCTGCACAAAGAAACCAAGGCCCGTTACATGGTCACTTTCTATATTTCTGTTCCCTGACTGTCTCCTAGTGAGATAGCCGAAATGATGAGAAGAAGTTATTTTAGGAAGTAAATTAATTAACAATATGATCATCAGACTTTAACCTTTACTTTTATTCCAGGAAGAAATCTACTAATAATATACACTGTTAAAGGTCTCAGGCACAGCAATGATTACCTTGGCATGCTGGAAAAATAACATTTTCATTTCCATGCTGCCTCATATCGAGTAGTGTTTGGTAGATGCTGGCCAGGGCCCAGCACAGTGTGGTAAGTTTTACCTCTTTGAATAGCCATAATATTTTCCTTTCAAATATTCTGTCACTTTATCAGTGTCCTGTAGTTGTTTGTGAGTGAAATTCCAAACTACATGAGGTGAGAAATTCTGTAGACCACCATGGAGAAAGGTATGCAGTACCTGAAGGAATTAGTGTGCTGGAGATAGTTTATTATGACTCGGACAGTATGCAGTTACCCACAGATCCCGATGAAGTCCAATATATCCAGACCACATGGCAGGAGTTTTTACAGAGCACACCATCATTGTACAACAATTAATTTGCAGTAATGTGTTTGAAAGGTGAAGAAGCACCAGTGGTGAAATATGAAGAAAATTTCTTTTCCTTCATTGTCTCAGATGTGGATAATCTGTCCCTGAAGGTCCACCCACTCAAACAGGATATGTACTATTCCTCACCTGTACAGATCAGTACCTCAGCTATTCCGAATAAATATTCCTCCACTCAAGAGAATGCATACAGAGGGTACGTACCACAAGCCACACTATGGGTTTTACCTGTGTGACCCTGGAGTGGAGATGGGGAAGTGGGATAGAAAACTTACATTGTACCTACAGGCATAAGTATGAGAGTTGCAAGGAAAAGCAATCCCAAAAATGGAATCTTCCAGAAAAATATTGTCACTTCAGTTTCCAATGGGTAGTTCTCCAGACAGTGGAAGGCCTGGTTGGACTGCTAATCCCTTCTAAGTAAGGGATTTCTACAAGAAGTGAGTAATGAATATGATGAGCAGGATTAGAGAGGCCCTGCCTCCAGCCAGGTGGAGGAAAAGGACTGCTGGGTTTATTGGTCTGTGTTGATCTGATGGTCTGGAATGTCAGATAAAGAGCATAAGGCTATAGTGGGCACTTGTGCACAGCATTAATACCATCAAGCTGTAAAGGGGTAGAACTCATCTATATTTCCTGAGTTACAGGGGGTTCCCAACATCTAACTGTACTGGAGGTCAAAGTGAGTCTAATTGGGAATGAGTGGCTGAGTGGCAAAAGCACCCCATTTTGACTTGCTTCATGCATCCTTAGCATAGACTATACAGGAGGAGAGAGTATTTCAAGGATATGAATGGGTAGTGGTGGGCTTATGGCATCACTGCCTTGGAGACAGGTCAAATTGAACAGCTGTGTACCTTGTCCAGTCTCTCATATGACCCTTTTGGTGTGGGATGTCAGAGGGTTGGAGAACAGCAGGTGCCTGTCTCTATCACACCACTGCACAGACAATATCACACCAACAGACTCCTTGATTCCTATCCATGAGCTGATCAACTGGAGAGTCAAGGAATCATCAGCAAGCCTTATTCACCCTTTAACAGTCCCATATGGTCTGTTTGATGGAAAAGTGGAGTTTTATGGAGTGAAAGTTTTATGGGGAGTGGAGGCTGGCAGTAGACTATCATGGCCTGAATTAAGTCACAGTGCCGCCATGCTGGAACACCGTAATTTATATGGCTAATGCATTTATCTTAATTCATTTGGCGGCAGAGTACAGATCACTGCTTCCTTTCACTCTGTACACATGCAATAGGCTGCCCCAGGAGTTTGCCTCATCATTTGCTATGGAGTAATCCAGACTGCACTGGAAAAAAGATGAAAACCTGAAGCACTGGCAATACATTAATGACACCATTGTATGGGGCCACACAACATAAGTCTCTGAGAAAGGGAAGAGAATAGCCCAAATCCTTCTGAAAGCCAGTTTCACCATAAAATGAATATCAAGGGACCTGCACAGGAGATCCAGCTTTTAGGAATAAAGTGGCAATATGGTTGTCATCAGATCCTAATGGATGTGACCAATAAAGTAACAGTTATCTCCACTAAATAACAAAAAGGAAACATGTTTTCTTAGGTATTATGGTCTTTTGGGGAATGCATATTTCAAATACCTAATTAATAAATTTTTCAGGATCTGGTGTTTGTGCTGTGGTGACTCACTTTTAAGGTCACCATGTCAACTTTGGTTGGAAGGGACAGTGATTCAATACTGAAAGAAAAAAGCAGCAGATAAGTTAAATACCTTAAAGTGAATTAATTCCTGACAGGAAAACATATGGGGGGAACCAGGGCTTGAAATCTGACTCCAGAATAGTTAGATTGGAAAAGAAACAAAAAAGTTTTCATGACTAAGTTCTATAGGAAAAATCTTTAATCCACATAGAGGGGAAGGAAGTGGACTGAGATTTGGCTGAAGCAAACATTTCCTCAAGGTATTTCATTGAGTGGAACATACAAGAGCCTGTCAAAGTATTTTTAATCAACAATTTTCATCTAGGCCTACTAATTAATTTTAGTACAGTCTCTTTCCTTAGAAGTTTTATACTGAATATTGGACACCTATACTGAGCCTGACTGATGCTGCTGCTAACTCTCAAAGGCAAAAGGAGGAATGTTTTGCTGAACTCCTGTTAGGAAAGTAGTGACACTAACTGATTAAAAGTCTTTTCACCTTCAAATCTGCTAGCTATCTTGGCACTAATATTATTTTAGACCTATGCTGTTATATTCTTGCTTTAATTTTTTTTTTCTGTGTCTCACTGCTCTGGAGATTTTGAGTTAGACCTACTTTATTAAACAATATAAAGTTTAGTGGGATCACTGGACAACAGGGTGTTTTCAGCTGCTAACTTCCATCATCCATCCACAAGCAGGAGCTGATGACACTCACTGGTGGACTGTCATTATTCAGAAAATGCCATAAGATAATTGAAAATATTTCATAATGTTAATGAACCTGAATTTCCTTAAAAAGTTAATATATTTGTCTTCATTCATGTATACAACATAGGATCCTATTTAACCTAAGAATAAAGAGCCTTACATCACGTATCAGAAAAAATACATGCTTGACTTGATTTCTTAAGCAGAAAAAGTGATGCAAAGAAATAGTTTATGATGAAAGTTAATTGTTGCAATGATCCTTCTCAGGGAGGTTGCAATGAGCAAATACTGTGCAAACTAACAAATATCTATAAAAGTTGTCACATAGTAGAACTAAGCATAGACTGCAGGCCTTCCATAAGAGGAGACATTTAAGAGCTGTCCAGTTCATTTTCACACAGGCATCACTCTCCTAGCACCAAACATTTTTTTGGTGGGAAAGGTGGTCTCTATTACTACAGCTGTTCTTTCCAAAGGAGAAAAAGACTTCTGCCCATTTCTTGTCAGATCTACAGAGTAGGTAGGTGGAAAAAATTTGACTTAGAAGAGACTAATTAATATCTGTCCTGTGCGAATTTCTGGGTAAGTCTTCCTGAAGGTATTCTTTAATAATTACCTACTCTTTGAGTAAACAATGCTGTTAAAGAATGTACATGTTCATTGAAAAGCCTGTCACTACTTCTCCAGGATGAAGACATAAATAGTAGTAATTTTAGATATGCTGAAATCATGCACCAAGTGATTATCACAGCCACCAGTTTTGGACTCTGAAAATCATATTAATATTGCTGCAAAAGGAATATGCCTTTTAGTCAACATTTACTGTACCAATTAAGATAAATGTTATATACATACTTTTTACCTAAGCACTACTCCATTCCCTAACATTTCTCAGCATTGTTTTCCACCCTATCTGTTCAAAGGGACATCTAACTATGATAAACAGAAAACAAACAAGCGGTATGACGTATAGTTCAGAAACTAGTGTGCATAGTATATGTCATGGAACATGTAGCTAAGCTAATGTAAGAAAAATATGACAGTCGGGAAATACTGCAAAAATATTTTTCATATACAAAACTTTCAGTTCTCAGGAGTACCTGTTTTTGTTAAAAAGACAAAGGTAAACACTTTCAATTTTTCTATTTATTTATATTGTTGGAATATAGCTTTCTATTAGATACTTCTTAGATATAAAAATTTTAGGTATAAAATTTTCAGTCCTTTCCTTTTTTGGATATTATCCTTCCAAATTATAGTTACTTCTTACATATTGCACACTTTTCCTCCTCAGAAACATGGATTATTAAATATCTTTATTTGAAGGTATATCTTCTTTGCTTCTGTGCCTCTAGATAACATTTTTTTTCTCAATAAGCTTGATTATTAAGACTGTAATGCTTTTCTCTGAGAAGGGTAGAATTGTCTAGCTGAGCAGTATTTGACTCAAGAAATTGTGACTTCTACACTTACCTAGTTAGACCCATTTTTTTCATTGAAATCTCTAATTCTGTCCCTTAAATGCCAAGCCAGTCTTCTGTTATGATTTTACTAAATCTTCACAATGAAAAAATTTCCCATAATAAAAAATAATATGAAAAGAAACTAATACCAGATAATATGTGGAGATTGCAAAAGGCTGCATAGAAATCTTCAGGAGCATATAGGCTTCTATCCAGGAATAATAAACTATACTGCACTCTGAAGAACAAAAACTTAGATATCAATGAAATTATGTTTAACCCACATACAGTTGTAACTTTTAACAAAATACAGTCCAGTAACTAGACAGAATTAGAACGGTATTTTATGTGTACATAGGCTTCAGAGTATGGCAAAAAGGAATCATTTCAGTGTAAAACTTTTTTTTTTCTCCCTTAATGTGATGTACACAAAATGTTAGATATAACATAAAGGAGAAATAGCATGCATCTGAAATAATGAAAAGATGATCTAATGGATCAGGTCTTCTCACTCCTGTCAAGAATTCAATGTAGATGTGTTTCACTGAAGCTCTCCAGCTAGACTCTTGAGAAACTACTTAAAGTTTTTTACCCTTGAGAATTATGTTCAAAACATCTATCAGACTAAGTATCTAGACTATATTAGATAAAATTTAGTCACTATAACACAAGAAATTCCTCTTAAGTTTACCCACTAAATGTTCCTCCTTTGGTTTTTGTGAAGTTTGTTGTTTGTGGAGCTTTTTCTGAAAAAATAAGTTGCCTAAAGTATCCACTCAGAGGAACACAATTGCTAATTGCTTTACCTTTTTAAGTGTCTTTTCAATAAGATTTCATTCTAACAATGAGAATAATCCAAAGTATATACAGTATACCACATAAGAACACATATAATTAATTCTTTTTTCTTTCCTTTGTGTACATAAAATTACATTTGAGCTAATTGCCACACCTTAACCCCAGTTGTGGTTATGTGAGAAATATCACAGATTGAGATACAGACAGTTATATAGAAAAGTCAAAAACACAAACAAAAGCAAGGCAAGACAAGGAATTAATTCCCCACTTCTCATGGGCAGGCAGGTGTTCAGACATCTCCACAAAATCAGGGCTCCATCACACATAACAGTGACTTGGGAAGACAAATGCCATCATTCCAGATCACAGAATCACAGACTGTTAGGTGTTGGAAGGGACCTCAAAAGATCAGCCAGTCCAACCCCCCTGCCCAAGCAGGATCACCTAGATTAAATCACACAGGACCATGTCCAGATTGGGCTTTAATGTCCCCAGAGAAGGAGACTCGACAACTTCAGCCTGTCCCAGTGATCTGTCACTCTCACAGTGAAAAAGATTTTCCTTACATTCACATGGAACTTTCTATGTTCCAGCTTGGATGTCCCCCCTTCCTTCTTCTTCCCTCAGATTTACATGCTGAGCATGACATCATATGGTATAGAGTATCCCTTTGGTCAGTTGGAGTCAACTATCCTGGCTGTGTCCCCTCCCATCTCCTTGTGTACCCCCACCCCCCGCCCTAGCCTACTTTGCTGGTGTGAGGAGCAGAAGCGGCCCTGGCTGTGTGTAAGCACTGCTCAGCAATAACAAAACCATCTCTGCATTAGCAAGTCTGTTTTCAGTACAAGTACAAAACACAACCCCCTTACTAGCTACTGTGAAGTCAACTTTATCCCAGCTAAAACTAGCCCGTACACAATGGGAGTCATAGAGCGAGCTACTATCTAGCACTGGAGGTGCTTAAGCTCCATTTCAAACACATTAGTAAAAAATTCCCAGTATGTACCAAACACTGGACTTGAGAAAGTTCCTTGAGCCTCAGCCTACTCTAAGCATCTGTTGATCCAACTTCTCTAATAGACTTGGTCTATCTCACAAATTATTATGAGCATACTTTTCAGAGAAGCAAATGATGTTTACTAAACATTGCAGCCTTCTTCATTTTACAGAGAAAGAAGAGCATTGAACCTGTGCCATTATTTTATAGAATAACCCATTATTTAGAGACCCTTACAAGGAATTTCAGTTCAAGGTGCTCTTTAGCCAGAGGAGGACTCCTACAGTTTGAGTTTCCACATCTTTTTCTACAGTGTTTTCTAAAATTGTGAACTCAGGTCAATTTCTACCATTAGGACAATTTTTCACACCTAGGAACTGGATAAAATAAAAACATCTCCCTCTACTCCCGCATAAGACCCTAAATTATGATAGTCTTATCACTCTCAAAAAATGAAAAATAAAATTAAAATTCTTCCAGGTTGTGTCCCTTTAAATCTTAGTCTTTAAACATTCCTATTTCATAGGCCAGACAGTTGGAGAAAGCTGTCCAGCAGGAGGAACGAAGAAGGCTAAGTCAGCCAAGTTACTTGTTCACAACAGTAGTTTAGCATCCATACTTGCCTCTGTGGCTCTATTTCTTGATAATTCTGCTACTATTTTAATGGAATGTATTCATAAAACATGCATCACCTAGTCAAGGAGCAACATAATTTATTACTAGAGGCAAATGTAAATTCACTATACTCCTGTTCATCTCCACTGATTGATCAAATGCCTGTAAATCAAAATTACTCTGGGTTAGCTCTTCCCTCCTCTCATCAAATGCTCCATCCACTGCTTTCCCTCACACAGAAAAATTCAGCTATATTATGTATAAAAATTCTATCTTGAAATCTAAACTCTTGCAGTGTTTCCAGAAAAATCTTAAGGAGTTTTTCTCTTTGTTCAATTAAAGAAGGCCAATGGGATCCTGGGGTGCATTAAAAGCAGCATAGCCAGCAGGTGGAAGGAAGCGATCCTCCCCTTCTACTCTGCCCTGGTCAGGCCTCATCCGGAGTCCTGTGTCCAGTTCTGGGCTCCCTGGTACAAAACAGACAGGGATCTCCTGGAGAGAGTCCAGCAGAGGCCACAAAGATGATTAAGGGCCTGGAGCATCTCCCCTATGAGGAAAGGCTGAGTGAGCTGGGACTGCTCAGCCTTGAGAAGACTGAGAGGGGATCTCATCAATGTTTATAAAATATCTGAAGAGTGGGAGACAGAGGGAGATGGCCAAACTCTTTTCAGTGGCCTGTGGGGACAGGACAAGGAGCAATGGCCACAAGTTGGACCACAGGAGGTTCTGCACCGATGTGAGAAAGAACTTCTTCACGGTGAGGGTGATGGAGCCCTGGAACAGGCTGCCCAGGGGGTTGTGGAGTCTCCTTCTCTGGAGATATTCAAGATCTATCTGGACGCCTACCTGTATGACCTGCTCTAGAGAACCCGCTTCAGCAGGGAGGGGTTGGACTCGATGATCTCTAGACATCCCTTCCAACCTCTACAATTCTGTGATTCTGTGATTCTGTGAATTACTTTAGTCACCATTTAGGGCTAGATATTGATGCTGATGTGAAAAATTTATAATTTAAAAGAGGTAAAATTTGAAATCCATGGTTATGGAATGTTTTTGTGCTCAGTCTCTCTCCAGTTACAAATTTTGGATCACACTGAGTAGCCAAGTAAAAAAAAAAAAAAAAAAATTAGGTGCTGTATATATTATTTCTGCAATAATGAAAGCATAAGCAGAATAATATCTCTTCGATTTCTGGTTTGAAAACTCTAATAATGAAGAATCTTAATGATTTAGAATAGCAAGTGAATCTTTATAAAAAAAATAGTGTAAACATTTCAATAAGGAAAATTTTCATCTGAATTCAACAGTCTGTTTTATACTACCACATACTAAGCCACTGGCAAATACAATGAAAACGGCAGGTCAGGACAATTCGGTAAAAGCTAATAAAGTATTTAAACTGACACATTTAGTTGTTTTATATATTTCTCCAGGATAAATGTGGGAGACAAATAGTGCTAATGGAAACATAAGACTATTTCTACATGCTAATTTATACTCTGAAATAAAACTCATACAAACCTTTGAAAAGGAGTGTTCTTATTCAGTATACCCAGACTAGGACATCTTTTTACTCTAATGCACAACAGTCATCTTCATAATCTAGCTAATTCTGCAATTAAGAATCAGTCACAAAAAAAAAAAACATGTTGAATAATATCTTCCAATTCAAGTGGTGCCACATGTATTGTCTATAGGAAGCAAGTTTTGTGGTCGGGTGACATTGTAATTATACTTCATATTAAACACAAATGCCAGTGATTCAAAGAAATGTTGCAGGTTTCTCTTTTATATTGACAGTTCACTTACCAAAGTTCAAGTAAAATAAAGTACAAATAACCAAAGCTTTATTTTTTACTCTGCAGTGCAATAACTAAAGTGAAGAAAACAGTCATGGTGGTAGTCGTCATACAACTTCTTTCCTCATTTTGTCCTTCCATCAAGATACAAAGTAAAATTCAAAAGGTGAAGAGTAGGAACTAGACCAACAAAAAGACTCAAACTGGTTTATCTCTAAGCTTGGGTTAAACTCCATATTTTGCATATACATAGCAACATTTTGTTAGTGGGGCATGCTGCTAAAGAAGCTGCTATAAGGTTCCACTAGGTCCAACAGAGCCAATACCAGCCAGCTCCAAGTTGGACCTGCTGCTACCAAGGTAAGCCTGAAAGCGACAGTGCTAGCACTTTATATTAACATACCTAAGAAGGATAAAAAAGCAACCCAAACCCTAGCACCAACCCTTTGTTCAGCAAGCCATTCACAACATGTAATAGTTATATAAAGAATTATACTGCCTGTGACATGAAAGCATCAGGTCTTGAGATTGGAAGTCTTCCTGGTAGCAAATGTTCATACATTGTCATATTTGTATTTCATGTGTCTATGTGGAAAGTATAAAATCAGTCCTTACTAATATGCATCTACAATCTTTTTTTATATATTAAATTCCATTTAGTGAAAAAATGTGCAAGAGTTTTATGGTGTTGAATTGTTAATAAAATACTCATGCAAATTTATTTGTTACAGCTAGCAAGATTTTGATTTCTACTTTGCTTTGAAATTTATTTTTTTAATTAGAACACATTTCTGAGAAAAAAAAAAATCTAACACTTAGAGACAGCAGCAGTGCTCTGTGGTTCTGAGTAAAGGGGTTTTTTAAACCATATTTTTACAAGTTCTGTGGAAATGAGTTATCTTAAATTTTAGAAGACCCTTGTGCAAAACTCCAATATTCCACTGAAAAGGAAGTGTAGTGGAAATTTTCAGCCAATCCTATTTGCATATTTGAAAGCCCAATTGTTCTTAACAAAGTACACATGGAAGTGAGCATCTCTCCATTTGCATTTCTATGTCAAAACCCTCTTTTCTTCCCATCTTCCAATTGCTTCCCTGTTGATTAAAAATAATATCCTGTTCAGTTTCTATGGAAGAGCGTGGAGTTCAAGTGGAGGAGTGGGCCAGCCAGTAGACATTCAACTTTTTTAACAGGCATTTTATATGGATCCTAGATGTCACACAAAACTGACTCGACATTTTGCATTAGACCAAAACATGGTAGAAACATTATTACAGCAATGAAATTCTGTAGGTCTTTTTGTGGTCTCAAGCCCTGCTGTAGTGTCTATTAAAGCTGCCATAAAATATTCAATGCATTTGCTTGATATGTACTTAGACAAGACATCAGAGATAATTAAATTACTCATTAAAAATACAGCACATGAAAGATGTGGAGCTTCCAGAAAATATTAAAACAGAGTCAGGATTTTTCTTGTGGTGAAAAGGAAATCCACCCCCTCCTATTGATATACGAAGGAATGCTTTGAAACACACACAAAGAAAGGCTAATTTAATTAGATATGCTACTGCTAGGAGACACACAGAAGGTAAAAAAACCCTAAAACCCAACTAAAAAAATCTTGAAAAAACAGAGTACTAATTAAAAATAACTAAAGACTACCAAATAGAACACATTTATACAAAGTTTCCGTTCACATGCAGCTTTTCAAGTATGTACTTTCAAGCTTGCACTCAGCTAAACTAAGTTAAACAGACATGAGACGGATTTACTTGTGTGTGATATAGTATTAGATACCTTGAGGTTAAGAGTTAGCAGCTATAAAATATCCCAGACCTTGATCTGACGAAGAAAGAGGATTCAGCTTTGTCAGCAGAAGAGATCTGAATGTTTATTTTCACTATAATCTTTAGAACCGACAACTTAAATCACTACTTTATGTCATTCTCCTCATTATGAAATATACATTTTAGCTTCAACACAAAACATTTAGCAACCTCCAATATTTCAGAATAATTTTCGTACTGTGGTTGAATTCACGATTTTGTATTTTTCTGTACTATTGAGGAAAACCTTAGGTCCACATAAAATGACAAAATAATAGATTCATAGAATTGGTTTGGTTGGAAAAGTCCTTTAAAATCATCAAGTCCAATCATTAACACTACCAAGTCCACTACTAAATCATGTCCTAAAAGCCACGTCTACATGGCTTATAAACACCCACAGGAATGGTGACTCAAGTACCTCCCTGAGCAATCTGTTCCTAAAATCCAACTCTGGTGCAACTTGTGGTCATTTCCTCACATGCTACTGCTTTCTTACTAGGGAGAAGACACAGCACTCACCTCATTACAACCTCTTTTCAGGTACTCGTAGAGAGAGGAAAGGTCTCCCCTCAGATTCCTCTTCTCCAGGTTAGACCACCCCAGTTCCCTCACACGCTCCTTTAAAGATTTCTGATCCAGGTTCTTCACCAGCTTGCTCAGCACTTAAATGTCTTTCTCATATTGAGGGTTCCAAAACTCAACACAGTATTCTAGGTGTGCCTGGTGTTCCACTAGTTCCCTCAGTACCCTTGAGTAGATCCTATCTGGCTCCACAGACTTGTGTTTTTGTCTAAGTGGTGTAGCAAATCTCTATCCATTTCCCCTTGGATTATGGGGGCTTAGTTTTCCTCTGAAGTGCCCGCCTTCCAGATCAGGGGGATGAGTACCCAGAGAACAACTGGTCTTACTAAAGAAAACGTTAGGTACCTCAGCCTTTTCCTCATCCTCTCTCACTGTGTTTACCACTGCATCCAATAAAAGGTGAAGATTCTCCCCTCCTTTGGTTGCTAATGTATTTATATAATCATGTTTATTGTCTTTTACAGAAGTAACCAAATTAAGATCTAGTTGGGCTTTGCCCTCCTAATTTTCTCTCTACATAACCTCATGACATGCTTGTGAGTCCTCCTGAGTTGCCTGCCCCTTCTTCCAAAAGCATAAACTCTCTCCATTCCTGAGTGCTAGCTAGCTCTCTGTTCAACCAGGCTGGTCCTCTTCTCCAACAGCTTGTCTTATAGCACATGGCAGCAGCTGGCTCCTGCGCCTTTTAAGATTTCTTTCTTGAAGAGTGCTCAGCCTTCTTGGACTCTGACCTTCAGGACTGTCTGCTAAGTGACTCTGTCAACCAGTCTCCTAAACAGGTCAAAATCTGCCCTCTGGAAGTTCAAAGCAGCAGTGCTGCTGACACCCTCCTTACCACTCTAACACCGTGTGATTGTGATTGCTATGCTCCAGACAGCCTTCAACCACCACATTACCCACAAGTCCTTGTCTGGTGGCAAAGACAAGGTTTAGCCGGGTGCCTTCCATAGTTGCACAAAAATTGTATAAATCTGTAGACCGAGGTCCGTACTAGCATACTGTCCTGCAAACACAGGCTTATCTCTAGCAATCCAGGTTTTAGCCTTTTCCCCCTTAAAATCTGGTTTGAATTTCTTCCAATGAGTCCTGCTAATTCTTGTGCAAAAAGAATTAGCAGGACTTTCCCTGCTTTGAGACAGGTGTACCCACTATGTCACCAGCAGGCCTGGTGTTGTGTAGACCAACCCATGACCAAAAAAAAATAAAAATTCTGCTGGTGACATCTGTCTCAGAGCCAGGTATTGATCTGCTGGCTCTTCCCTCATCATTCCCTGCAACTGGAGGTATAGAGAGAACACTACTTGTACTCCTGATCCCTTAACCAGTCCTCCCAAGATCCTGAAGTCTCTCTTCACTGCAATTAAGACTTCTTGCTATACCTCTATTGCTGCCTACATAAAAAGTGAATGATGAATTAGAATCTGAGGGCAGAAAGAGGGTAGAGGCTTTGTCTTCACATTTTAAGCAGTATTACTTTTTTTCCCCTGTTTTTTGTTAAGATTATTGGGTCACATCCTGATATTGTTTAATTTAATTAAGAAATGAATCCCTATCTCCTCATATTTTAAAGACTCATAAAATGTTATATGGTTAGTACTGCAGAACAGCAGTGATTCTTTTACGAAATCATTCAGGCATATTTGTAATTGTCTTTTTTCTTATTAGCATTTATATTGTTCACAAATTATATAACAGTATTTTCAGCTATTAGGCTGAGATCTGCTGCCATCATAATCAGTGGAAGGATTCTTGTTGGAGGCTAGAATCAGAAAATCTGTCATCATGGTGCACGTTGAGGCAGCTTCTGAATTATTAAGGAAAAACCTCCAGAATATTATTTGCTGAAATAATAAGCCGATGTCATCAATATTGTAATAGGGATGATAGCGGGAGTTTGGGCAGCTTTTTGATTCTATGTGTAACTAAACTGACACATTTAAACCAGATAGAATAGTGAAACAAAGTTTTTTATTGCAATATTATTTCTTTCTAAAAAAAAATTAGCCCACTGAATGCTGGAAAAGATGTAATAACCATCACTGGAACACTTTTGTCTGACATGCTGGGGCAGCTGGCAGCAAAACCTCTGTCTCCATAAAAAGATAAAGATGTCTGGACTTGGTAATGTTCATTAGTGAAGATCTGTGCGTTTTATGTTTCATTTAGATCTCTGATGGAATGATCAGTAAATGTTTTAATCTTCAAAGTCCTCTGAAACAAAACTGTCCTTTTGTCACTCCTGTTATGTTCTAAACTAACAGAGAATATTTAACATAATTTATCAATAAGTACAATAGAGAATAAACTATGTCTGGTATCCAAGAGCCCATTAAAAATAACATCAATTATACTTCAACTTAAGTATAGCAGTTCTTTATTTTCCTCCCTGTTTTTGGCTTTGGGTTTTTTGGGGGGTTTCATTGGACAGATAAGCATGGGGTTGTTTTTTTGTGGGTTTGGTTTTTTTTTTGGGGGGATTGTTAGTTTTTTGGGGTGGTTTTTTTTTGTTTTTTAATAAATAAATAAATGAATTAATCATTTGACACAATGAAAAGCTCATGGATATAAATAAAAGTCAAGCAAGCCTCTAGACTACATTCATCGGTTTTCAGATAAATGCTGCTACTGTGACATAAAGTAGCTAAATTCATTCACTGCTGGAGTTTTATACAACTATAAACTTTTATGTAAAAATATATTGGATACCCACAAATGCCTAGAACTAATGGGACTTTTACTGGTCTTTATTTGAGTTATTTTCCTTCAGTTACTACCTGGCATTCTTTATGACACTAATCATATGTTTCAAATTACTTTTTGCATTGCTGCTGCTGTTTAGCTCCTCTTCTTTTTTGTTCCATACCTCTAGCCTAATTATAGATGGGCAGCAGTGGAGACTGAAAATGTGTTTATAGTTGCACAGAGTTCAACAAGATAAATGCCAAAGTCCTATCTCACACCTGCTGCTCCTTCTCTCTAACCTTTCTAAAGCATAAAGGACAGTAAAGCTATCCAAGGTATGACAGCTTCTCAGAGAAGCTACTGTGAAGACATCAAAGACAGAGAGTTAGGAGCAATCAGATCTGAGGACTGATCATCACAGGCAAATAGATTTAGAGCCACAAGAAGTTACAGAAGAAGCTACAGAAGAGCATGGAACATGCATCCTCAGGCGCAGGCAGCTATGGTGGATAAGGATATCTGAAAGTCATAGGTGTCAACCTTAAAATTACTGGCTGGATTTTGAAATTTGGAAATTGATTGCATTTTTCTTTCCATACTTACAATGGCTGTTAATAAGCTGATAGGAACCAGAAGAACATATGAATAACACAGTAACTAAAATATGCCTATGTAAAAGCATTTAAAAGCATGAGGTCATACATAATTCTGAAGAAATATATCAGGATTAAAGTATATATTTTCAAAATTTTACCTTTTAAAATGTTTGGGATCCTAGACAGCCTTCAGATCTGTATTTCTATGCTCTTCAAGTTTCTCCAGTCCCAACTCCTTCCAATGTCTGTCACTCCCACTTGCACAGGCTTGTATACTCTACAGAGATTCTTTAATAGCACCAACATTTTCAGCACAAATTCTACCCATGTAGCAAAGCCAGAAAAATATGTATAAATCAGCTATGCTTCACTTCTCTAGACATCCTGAAAGCTTTTCTAGGAACCTAATTTTAAACATCTATTTAAATTTAGACAGGTATGCACTGATATATTCTGACAAACATTCATATATTTACCATCTCAGAGTCCTTTTTCATCCAGACTCTAGTAAAGTTCAAATAAGTTCTGACCCTCCAGGACAATGACTAATTCCACAGTGTGCTTTATTTAATGCATTAATTCAGTACATGGAAGATGGGGAACTGTGTCCCTCTTTACAATAATTTTTCTCTTCTTTATCCAAAGATGTTCCTGATGCTAAATACTCACTAACTGCTCCCTCTGACCTGCCCCTTTATTTAACACTGTTGTTATATTCATAATCTTCTTATGGGCAAAAAGAGAAACACAGATGTGAAGCCAATAATTTATCATTAGTGTAATTACAGTGTTTTTACTAGTTCAGTTACAGTGGTACTAGAAGACTCACAGTCTACATTATGTAACTAGCATAAACCAAATCTCATTAAAAAATATCACAATTGAAAGTTGCTATACAGGAAAAAGTGTCTTGTTATCTACCTCTTACACTGCTCCTCTCAGTCTTAAACTCAACAGTTTCAGTCAGGACTGGGTCAGTCAAGCAGTGAATCTTTATCATAAGAAATCAAATGGTAAAATTAGGTGGTTCCACTCCACAATTATGCAAAACTAACCAAAACTTAAACCGCTAAGGTAGTAACCTACTGTTACTGATAATCACTGTTAATTAAAGTAATAAAGCTAAAACAAAGATCCAAGCAACAAGGCAACACCAGACAAAGTAAGCCTGTGTTGGGGCTTGTGTTGTTTGTTTTCTATTGCAGGGTGACAGATTCTTGCACTTTGAATGATCCTAGTGGGGTCTGGATAGAAGGTACACACACTTGAGATGTAGATCAAAACTCTCAGACCAAGATCCTGCTAGAAACCATCTATTTCCTGCACAATTATCCTCATAACATCATGCAAAAACAAATGAGAGTCATTGCCACAAACTTCCTCTGAAAAATCCCCAAACCTTTTCATCCTTAAATCTTTATCATTAGAATGGTTGGATGGACTGGATTTACATGTCTAAGTTTCCCCACTCATTCTCATCATAGCCCCTGGAGAGTGATGACTGCCTTACATAGCTGGATTGCTTCACCTACTCCTTCAATAATCCTCCCCCTCCCAGAGGAATTTATAGGAAACATTCAGAAAGATTCATTACCTTACCTAATGTATACCTGCATCTTAGTGAGATGAGCAAGCAGGGTGCATGCACTAGAAGTTGGAGCACTTTTGCAAGTGTATATTCATAGTAAAAGTAAAAGAAACCCCACAGGTAATAAATATAACTTGATATTTATAGGAAATTTCTTACAAGACCCCAAATGGAGTCACCTCAGGTACTAGAAACAGGAGTTTGTATTTCTTGTAGAATTATAAGTCTGATGTAATTATGAGTGATCTCCTGTTCTGTATGTTTCCATTACTTTATCTTAATCTCAATAAACTCAGTGATAACTTGAGGCAGAAAAACCTAACGGTTAAGCAATTCTCTCCTTTAATCAAACTTAAATTTGTCTTCTGAAGTTTTCAGCTGTGTCTTCTTGTTTTATGAAAAAAAAAGTGAATGTTACTTATATCTTCCAATTCTAAAATTCATTGCATTCTATGGTTCATGTCTGCACTGCTTAATTTAAAAAACAATTTAAGAAAAGCCCTGCACATGTAGAGTATTCCTGCATTTTCAATATTGATCTGATATCTAGGGCACTCTCCCTGAGGTAGTCAACACCATTTTTGCTAATTTGCCTGTGACAGATATGAGAGAAATAGTATCATGATGGGTTAGGCATATTCAAAACATACACTATGAATAAAGGAAAGTCAAAATTAAGGAAAAAAAATTAAAAAATCAACTTACCAAAAGTCTCTGATTTGCAAAGAGAAATGTTTCACATATTTTGAGAAAATAACAAGCAAACACATCGTTGATGGTATCTGTATTACCTCTACTGAAGAAAAGGTCAACAGCTCTATCAAATATCTTAAGTTTTAAACTGTTTCACTGTTTTCAATAGTTACGTATCAATTTTTGGACAGCAAATACAGTTTTATGACAGGTGACCTTATACTTGTCAGAAAGAGACGTACATTAGAGCTGTACTTCAAAAATGAAATGCACTCTTTATAATTCTGTCACTGTTACTAGGGTAGAATAGCATATCCTCATATAATACATACCATTTACCTTGAAGACTGAAGTTTAAAAAGGCAAAAAGAAATAATACAAGAAAAATTTATTGTTACTTATTTTAAGGTAAAATTGAGAAGCTTTTTCCAATAATTGAAAGTTTCAGTATCGTGACCTAAAAAGTATCAGCAGTCTATTCTCCATTGTGTTTCCTTTTGTACAGAGGCATTTTTACATTTTTCTTGTTACCTTATTTATCCTACAAGGAACAAAGCAAGATTTCTTTAGCTGGACTTTTATATAACGTCTATAAAGTTATCTGTATTTCCTGCAAGGGACAGATTTTATATTATACTTGTCAAAGAACTCAACCCTAATCTAAAACAGTCTAGTTTACAGTAATTTATATAGCTGTATCATAATCTTACTACTCCTTCAAATACATAATTATAAGATTTTGAATCAAGTTCGTTTTTTTTCTTTGGACAAAATGTCACATCGTTTACATTTTTAAAGATGTATTTCTTCAAATTAAATCTTCAAACACTTTTATTTTAAAAAAGAAATAACAATTTATTATTCATCATAAGTTAAAAAAACTCTTAAAATTGACCGAGGCAACAAATTTTAACTGATTAAACACCCTATAACAATGATCTCTAACTGAGAACAAATAGAATGTCCTTCAATGTCTGTATTGTCCTGATTCTCTCTCATTGGGGACATATGGATTTGATAGTTGTACTATTTGGTATAGGAGCAATTGATTGGATGGTTGCACATGCATCAGGACAACTCTCAGTGCCAATATGGACAGGGAGGTGAAGAGACTGAGAGCAGCCCCGGCGATAAGTACTGCTGAATGAAAAAGTGGACATGAGCTGGCAACGTTTACTTGCAGCCAAGACTAACCGCATTCTGGGCTGTATCAAAATAAGTGTACCCAGAAGGTCAAAAGAGGTGATTCTATCTTTCTACTCGGTTCTGGTGAGACCCTCACCAGGAGTAATGCAACAAGCTCTGGGGTCCTCAGCCCAGGAAAAGATATGAACCTGTTAGAGCAGGTCCAGAGGATGGCCACAAAGATGATCAGAGGGATGGAATGTATGTCCTGTAAGGACAGCATGACAAAGCCAGGCTTGTTCAGCCTGGAGATGTCTTTGGAGAGACCTTATTGCAGCCTTTCAGTATGTAATGGGGGGTTATAAGAAAAACAGGGACAGACTTTTTAGTAGTGCCTGCTTCAATAGGACAGGGAGTACTGGTTTTAAACTTAACAAGTATAGATTTAGACTACATATAAAGAAGAAAATTTCTTACAATGAGGGTGGTGAAAGACTGGAACGGGTTGTTGCAGAGGTGGTAGATGCCCCCTCATTCAGGTTCTGTTTGGACAGAGCTCTAAGAAACCTGATCCAGTTGAAGGTATCCCTGTTCATTACAAGGGGGTTTGACTATATGGGCTTTAATGATCCCTTCCAACCCAAACTATTCTGTGGTTCTATGATTTTAAGTATTCACTGGTTTTGCAGGACATGGTGAATCCATTCCAGGATATAGAACAGATGTATTGCTGAGAATCTGAGTGAATTCTAGAATGATTTCAACGTTAAAAATTGCAAAGAAGTCATGTCTTTGCCAGGTGATCAATTTGCATTCAGTGTTTTGTTCTAAAACACAAATCTTTTTTGAAGCCCCTGAAAAGAAACCTTTCTCCCAACGACATGTCAAAATTGAAGTACAATCAAAAATTCAGACCTTGAGTTCAGACTTCATTTACAGCACAAAAAGATGGGACCGTACATCTCTTCAGTGCAGAGAAACAGTTCAACAGTAAAATAAGTTGGTCTTCAGACACATTCTCAGACTGGACTGAAGGGAGGATGATGAGCAGAAATCCTACATTGTACCCCAGTTGATGTGGTCTGCAGATAGATCCCAAAGACAAATGTGGAACTTACAATGGAATTAATTTAGGTATACAAACTTTTTTTTTTTTTTTTCTGCTATGTTCAGAGATAGCTACATACCTTGTCTCTGTATTGGGATTTTTCTGTATTTTTTAAATTCATCTTTGATAATTGAACATACACCAGAGACTGTGATAATTAAATTACACTACAAGATAAACTAAGTATTCAGAAGGGGATACACACAGTATATAAAAGTATCAAATGATTATCCTCAAGAAAAGATACTACTGTATATTAAGATAAGTGGTCTTGTGAAATTTCTGAGATCCAACAGATAAGTTGGAATTTTAAACAAGATTAGTCAAGTGAAATAAAAGCTATTGTTTCAGATATTTGTTATTCATTGATTACTTTTCAGAAGTCATATTCCTCTATGAAATAACTTTTTTGGCAACCAGCAAAATTTCCTCTGAAAAGGTAATTAGTAAGGACAGACATCTGGAAGGACACAACAGACACAGCTTGAGACACTCATTTTCGACCTGTTGAGAATGCAATGGCTGTACACTTTCCTTGCTGTGTTCTGAACCACACAATCTAATAAAGGTAATTGAAAGTTGAAAGAAAGACTGAGATGATGAACAGTAACAACACACAGCTGAGGACATCACATATAACATTGATCACAAGCAGCCTAGATATAGATGACAGAAGATGATGATGTAAGATTTGTAATTGAAATTTTGTCTTATTAACAAAGGTGGATTGACATTTAAGTCTGTAAAATTACTTGTTTTAGTTGTTCATTAACCACATTCTTCTTCTCACTTTGATGACACCATCTAACAGAGTAATTTAAAACAGACAGAGCATCATGTTCCTTAAAAAAAAAACAAAAAACAAAACAAAAAAAAAAAAGCTGTTTAATTTTTTGTCTGGTTATGGGAAGGGGAAATCATACTAGAGAACTAGACACTTAACACAATAACGGAAGGAAAAGAGAAAAAGGAGGAAAAGAAAGAGGTAGAGGGAAAAAAAACAATCATAAAATGCTTCTTCTCTAAAAATCAAACTGTAAATATCTTTACTCACAATACAAAATGAAACATGAAGCTGAGATAAATTACATAAACTGTCAGACACAGTCTACACATTTGCTATACTTAGATATCAAATGGTAAACAAATGGGCAAGCAAGCCCAGAAATTCTACGTTGTGTTTCAAGGCATGTTTCATATATGTTTTCTGGCAAACCCCGGTTGATTTGTTGATTAATTGTAGGAGTGACTAAAGTTTACTAAACAATTCTACAAAAGGTAGAAGATTTTTACATACAGATAAATAGAAGTATATAATTTTAATAAAGAGATATATTTAATCTGTAAGAATGAGTGTAAACAGTTGGAATAAATATAGAGAATGCATATGTACTACAGTTTATAATGAGAGTGAGGAGGAATTTGGAGCATACACAAAGTCAAAAATCTATCAAAGATTCCAATGCCAGCAGGCATTTATGCAGACTTAAACCCCATTATATGGGGATGCTTTTCACAATTCCACGATTTTCCTCACAGAATTTAATAAACTCTTCTTCATGGAAACAGGAGTAGTACTCTAATATTTTCCCCAAAATGTTTATGACTTCTTGTTCCTATTCATTTCCACGTTAATCTTATTTCATTAATCTTGAAAATAATAACAGTAGATTTGTCATCCCTTTAGTGCTTTGGCAAGCTGTGGATACTCCATCTCCAAGTCAGTTGCTGATATACAGCTCCAAAAATCTACCCTAAAAATGAAGCTACGTAATATGATGGCAAATCATTAACTGCTAAAAGCTTACAAAAGAGAAAAGTCCTGCTTCATTTTTGTTCCTCTCTTGCTTTTTTCTTTGTTCTTGCCTTGGAATGTCACTGCATGCTCATGTGCTTCACAGAATCACAGAACGGGCTGGGTTGGAAGGGACCTTAATTGAGTTCCAACCCCCCTGCCACAGACAGGGCCACCAACCTCCAGGCCTGCATCTAGACAAGGTTGCCCAGGGCCTCATCCAACCTGGTCTTGAACACCTCCAGGGTTGGGGCATCCACCGCCTCTCTGGGCAACCTGTTCCAGCACCTCACCACTCTCTCCATGAAGAACTTCCCCTGATATCCAATCGAAAACTTGCCCCCTCCAGCTTAAATCCATCCCCCCTTGTCCTATCACTGTCTACCCTTGTAAAAATCTGGTTCCCCTCCTGTCTATACACTCAAAGGCTGCAATGAGATTCCCCCTGCAGCCTTCTCTTCTCCAGGCTGAACAAGCCCAGCTCCCTCAGCCTGTCCTCATAGGGGACGTGCTCCAGACCCCTGATCATCTTCGTTGCCTCCTCTGAACCCTCTCCAATAGTCCCACATCTTTCTTGAATTGGGGGCTTCAACTGGCCTCTTCTGAAAGCCCATACAAAATTCACTCAAGTTGACTTTGTGTCAAGTATTCTCCACGGCTCTGAAGTTGGATCAGCTGGTGTCAGGCTCTGAGAATCACAGACTCACAGAATCATGTTAGGAGTTGGAAGGGACGGGAAGTGACAGAGCTGGTGCAAGGTACATGACAATAGCTTGCCTTTGGAAGGGAGGAGCAGGAGGGTGATAGGAATTAAAACTTTTAGTGGTGAGACTGGACATACCTAATTTTTACCATTAGTGATTCAGTTAAGATCACACAGCTAGTATGTTAGAGAGCAATAAAATCCGAAACAGAGGAGCTTTGTTCTTAAGTTCTCTCTTTAACAACATGAATTCTGTTCCCTCAGTAATGAAATCGTAAGTGTGGCACTTTATATGTGCCATGTTTCACTCTACAGCTGTGTGCCATGGAGAGTTTTAATTAATAAGACATCATACTTCTTGTGTCTTAAGAATTATAATAGTAGTCCATGCAATTTACTCATCTGTTTTGGCTTCAAAATGAAAGTAGGATAGGATTATATTTTTACTTATTTATTATTTAGAAATTAAGTTAAGATTTCATTTAAATTTCATATCTTGTATGAGAAACATCCCAGAATCAATCATCTATAACCCAATGTTTGTTTCTAGTTCACCATCAGGAGCTTTCAGAAAAGAAAACATCATGTCAGAGAAAACAAGATAGAAGGAAAATCTGTAAAACTTACTAGATAATAAGATATTGGTCATTTCAGGAGAAAAAAATCCAGACCAGGCACAATTGCAATCAACTTTGTGCTACACCAGCTTTTTTTCCAAGTTTGAGTTCCTATGTGTTGATCAGAAAATACAATCAAGCCAACCCTAAACAAGTCATATTTCTCTTAATCTCTTTTTAGGAAATTTTTGTTTAAAATGACTGGTTTTTATTTTTTCCTACTATTTTCTTTTATGCAGGTTTAAAGGGGATATTTAAAAGTCTTTAAGACTAAAATATCTAATCTGGTTTACATTTTTTTCCTCCTCACTCAAAAATGTACAAGGAAAGTAATGCTAAATGTTCATAACACTATCTTTAATTACTGGACTGGAGGTTGTACCCCACACTCCTGAATGCTGGGAGAGTAAGTGTGGATCTAAGTTATTTCTGACTCTTGTCTAGAGTACTTAGGCTGTGCTAGTGCTGCTTTCTAGGTTCAATTCATAATTTCATTTCTTTCATCTAAACACACATCTACTAGCAGGGTAGAGCTTACTGGCAGCAAACTTTCCTCTCACTGAGGTCAGTCTCTAATGCTGAAAATGGTGGATAATGGAGAGGGAGGCTTCAAAGGGAACATCAAGACATTTTGAGTGCAACAGGGGCAAATTTAAGGGAGTTAATTGACACTGCCATAAAAATGGGAAACACCTGAGCAAATACATCACAGATCAAAAGGGAGAGAAATGGCCTACAGAAAATAAGAAGGAAAAGGAAAAAGGAAAAAAAAAAGCATTCCGAAACCTAAGAAACTCTGCATGTAGCTTTGTTACATTAGTTATAGAGGTGCAATCAAGCTGCAAAAATCAGATTTTGTACACCCCAGAGTTCAGGGTATTAAATCTAGTGTTTTGATTCACACCCTTTTATACTTGATAGCATAAGCTTACTAAAGAAAAATAATTGACTATGCCCTCCAATAACTAAAACATTACCACTGAAGAGCTTTTGTCCTTAATATTCTAAAGATAAAAACACATTTTCCTCACTCAGTGGGGAATATGTATGAAGTTTGATTATTTTTTCCATTATTTTTCCTTGTAAAATATCTAAAGTTTTTTTCTGTTTACACTCACATTATGTCCATGAACGACAAAGTTAACACTTTATAACATATGCAATTCTTTTGTGAGTTTGAAATAAAAGGATGACATTACTCTGCCCCTTCCCTTCAAAAGAATTATAATTGTTTTGTTTTCTTTAAATTTTATTTTATTTTGAAGTCCTAGACAACTGAATTCTTAAAAAAACCTGAGGCGATGCATTAAAACGCTTTGTATTTGTCTGTGCATACATATCTTTAACTGTATATTTATATGCTCATTTTTTCAGTCAAATTCTATCCTCCTCCCTATTTCTTCATTTGGTTTACTTAATTGCAAGCTCTTCTTCTGCACAGTGAGCTTGTTTTCATAGCTACCCCAAAAGCACTGATCACCTTTAGAATGTTACAAAAAAAGTAACAGTAAGAGAAACACCATTTCTGGAAGGTGATTAGCATGAGAAGAATAAATCACCCAGCAGTCACTTCCTAACTAAGGATTACCAAGCTACCCTCATAATCAGAGGTCCTTCCAAAACTGTGGTTAAATATTGTAGCATGCCAATTTTTGTTGCAGTTAACACGATGACTATTAAACAGCCCACTTAGCTGAGCTTTTAAACATTCAGGATAATTGCAGTGATAATTATGATCATCATAACTAATTCTTAGTTATGATGAATGTCAAGTTAAAAATGTGAGTGACGTAAAAAGTCTATTACTTGTTAATGTTGTAGAGCCTTTCATCTGGAGTCATTCTTCTTTCCACCAGGTGAGCCCAACTGAAAATGCTGACTACTCCTGGGTCCTTAAAACCCATTCACAGTTACTTTCCAAAGACTGTGAATTCAGGACAGAGACTGAAACAACATCAGACCACATGTATGAAAGTAAGTAAGTAAGAGAAATCAAACAAAATAGCTGGTGCATACAAGAGCTACCAGACCTTCTAGCTGCTGTTCTGACTGTCCTGACTGAACTGTACCCACCAAAGCCCATTCTCTCATGTCACAGACAGGCAACCCACTGCAGAAGCATGATGGTGTTGGTTACATTATAGACAATGTTATGACTTGCCAAAGTGAGAAATTCCCGTTATTTGGAGCATTTATTAAAAACAGGGAGAAGGGTTGTTTGTTTTTCTTTTTAAAAAATACTCTGTTTCAAACCATATGGCTAGAATATTTTGTGGGGTCTATTCTGAATTGCAGACAGGTAGCCTTGTTGAATAAGACTGTTGTAGAGTGATGTCTCTGAATCCATAAGAGAAAAGATGCAGTGAAAGCCTGTCTATTCTGTCTTTTGTCACCACAATGTTGGTCTCCTGGATTTCTGTAGAGCTTTCTTCATTAGCTACAGTAAATGTTAGAATTATGTAATCATAATACACAGGTTCCTGGTGACATGTGCAGAAGAGCTTACAATTTCAGTGAAAAGCAAGATCATTAAATATCCATCTGCCATTGTAAAAGTGGTTTTTAAAATGGTCTATTTATAACATCACATTAAATAAAAACTAGGGGAACGAGTATCAATAGTGAAAACATCACTATAGCACTCCAGTTCTTTCAGCTATTTGGTATTGGTTCATCAAGAGACACAACTTTGAGTATACTCCTCTTATTATGTTACAGAAAACATCAAATTATGTAAGCCACTACCAGTCATGGTCTGTGTTGTCAGACTACCACAAGCATGGGGAAAGGGATTAACATCCACATTGGCAGGACCAGTCATAAGTCCATTAAAATGGAGTTCTACACACACAAATATAGAACTAAATATACCAAATACTTATGACTCTGGAGTTAAAAATACCAGGAAATACTGAAGACACTGACAACACACTTAATTGTGACTAGCCATACACATATGTGGCATTTAACATGTCCCTTCGGAGGGGCTGTCAGATAAGAACCATGTAAGACCTACACCATTCTGGAGCAATAGCTGCAGCCAGGAAGGAAAAGCACAAAAGAATCAAACGTTTCACTTAAATAAACTATTAGTTGTGTATGTGTGTGAATGTGTTTATATATGCATGTGCATACAAGTTCATGTAATTTCATATTGAGGTATAAATTCAATAGAAAAATGAAATACTCAAATTCTCCAACCGCTATGGAACAAACCAGGTTTTCAGACTACACAGATGGAAAAAGTCTGTTTACAGAACAGGAACAAAAATAATCCTGAAGTATTTTTACTAGATGAGACTCAGGCTATTTTTGTATTGTTTCTGTCTTGCACAGCACAATTCCCAGTACTTGTCATTTACTATAAAATCAACACATTTTTCTCCAGAACTAGAATAGTAATATCTCATGCTTAGCAAGTGAGCACCCCCATACTTAGATAAAAGTTCAGACTGACTATGAAACAAATGAAAAAAAAAGAGACATGAATAACACATGATATTATGCAGGATGTCACAGACATCTAAGACTCCTGATTGACCCTAATGACATCTACGCTCACTAACATTACCCACATGCCAAATGACATTTAAGATCTTTGTTCCTTACCAGAATCCAGCCACATCTCAGACTAGTCCAGCCAGCCTTGGCTAGCTGCCTCCATGCATCAGTTTTGCTGAGAAAGCTCTCCTCATGTTACATGAGGCATGCTACAGTACAGGGAGCATCAAGAGTATTTTGGTCTGCCTTACACTTTGCTACTTGGCACCAAACAAGCAGAAGAGCTTGTGCCTACACGATCAGATGAATGTCATTCATTGAATTCCATTGAATTCGCTAGTTTAGGAAAGGAAGGAGACAAATCTGCTTTGCTGTGTTATCTGCTAACCTGTTTAGCACTAGAATTAGTTTAGAACAAAGACACTTGGAGGACCTTAGTGCATCAACAAATCTTTGCCATCACAGATAATGTTACATAGATACATTTCATCTGTATTACAATTCATTCAAATATTTTAATATACTAATTTTACTGGGAGAATATTGAAGGTGGAGGTACAATAGATGGGAGAGGAAAATGGAATTTTCATAGCTGCATTGTTTGGAAGGTAATCCAGGAAATAAATGAACATTTTTCAACTGGAGAAATGGAGTGAGAGAAAGGACTTAGACAGGGTCACACAGGTGCACAGAGATGTTTATTTTGAGGTCTCTTACTAACATACGCATCAATTTATCTTAGATTAGATTTTTGTTTCATAGAAATTAACTTCAGACCTTAACTTCAGAACCAGGACACAGTTTACTCATTTTTGCAAAAAGGTGAAGGTAGGTCTTCCTCAAGACTCTGGATCATAGGGTTTCAGGGTCTTAATATCACTAAAAATTCGTAATTACTACCAGATCCCGTTCAGATCATATATTTTGGAATCATGTTCCTTTTCAGGTTCATATCATAAGCATCCTTTACTAGATACCATGTACAATTTGTCTCCCTAAGCTTATAACAAAAATAGTTGTTATCAGTCCTTGCAGTGCAGACTGCTAAATTGTAACACTTTTTTAACTTTTATAATCCCGAGTGTTATCATAATCCACCCTTTATCGACCATTCAGAATTGTCAGAGACTTTCACTGGTGCCAGTGTCCCCTGCTTCCCGCCATGCTTTGGTGCTGCTGGAACACTAGTGCTCAGCCACCGACAGCAAGTACCAGAATGCCACAGTGTCAGGCTCATCATATCAACCTTTGTTCCAGGAAGTTGTTTCCTAGGAACTCGAATTGAGCCCAGTCTTGATTTTTTTTTCTATTTATTTTTAAAAAAATTCTTACATCACAATAATCAAATATCCCTGAATGGCTCTCATAGTTCTAATATAGATTGCTTCCTAATCTTAAAATATTCTTTATTTCTGTGACCCTAGGAAATCTCCTGAGCTCCATTTCTACAGATGGGCATACTTACACTTTCCCTCATACAGTAAGTTATCCCACTGACAGTGCAGTTCAGCAGCATTTCCCCTGCTGTTAGATCCATTTCAACCTTAGGTGTACCTTAGCAAGATCCATCACCTTGTTCCTGGCTGACAGCAGAAAGTTCAATTTTCTGAATTAGCTTTAGGGTCAGACTATGAATTTTTCCTACCATGCAAGTTTTAATAATGCAGATTTTAGTCCTTCTGAAGTAGATGCAAATTTATCATCTTTAGTCTTCTGTTCTTTACAATATAATCCTGTCTTTAGTTCTGTATTTCAGGTTTGTCTCTAATGGCTTTGACTCTCTCGCTACACTTGACACACCTTGTGCTTTAGTGGAGTGGGGTTTTATATTGGGTTTGGGTTGGTTGGGGGTTTTTTAAGTTATTTATAGATACATTGGGTTTTTTTGTTCCTGAATTTATTTTTTTTTCTTTTTACTTCCCTGTTTATGGCATTATTTTCCTTTTATTGCTCAAACATGTAACAAAAATACCATGATCTTCTGTGACTGTTTATATAGTTAAAAAGGATGAAAAAGATGACATCTATTAATATAGTAATACAGTACATTATTTCTATGTAAACAGCAGAAATTATAGGAATTTAATGGTTTTAATATCTCGGACTTGACATAGTTGGAACTGTACTGTCAGCATTCCTCAATACAGCATCTCTCTGAATCCACAAGGGCACATCCTATGTACTTGACAGATCAGGAGTACTGACTCCAGGTTTCTGACTTCAAAGAAAAGAAATTTCAGAATATCTTACATCCCAAAAGAAGGTGATGTGTTCTAGACCCTCCTTTAAGGAAACATATTTTTGAGCTGCTCATCATCAGTTTACACTGTCAACCTCAAATCTCAGCAGTTGTTGGGATCACGTCTTCATTCTTGCTCTTAAAAGAAATATGACCGTCTCTTCCAAACTGCTTTAAATAAAAATAAAAATACTGCTACTGTCCTTTTTGGGGAGAGGATAAATAACACATAACTACAGTAAAAGTTTTAAGTGGAAAATATGTCACAGAATTGAAAGCTTCAGTTTAAAGTTTGTCTGCCGTTTTCCAAGCACACATAGGTCTCAAGACACATTATTTCTCTGGTCACCTGTTGCATTCTTACATACAATTTGGTTATACAGAAATCCTATTTCCAGAGTGGTTTTCTTTGAACACAATTATTATATTCATAAATAGCTACCTTCTTGAAAAGGACTGAATTATTAAAATTAAGGCCTCTGGAAATTATGTCTGGATCATTTACAGTTTTGAGCAATGACAGAATTTTTATTTTTTCGGCATTGCAGTTAAATAAAATCTGTCATGGTCATGCAGATAAACAGCAATAAGCTATTCAGGGTATTTAATTTTGGGGGTGTTTTTATCATTTGATTTGAACAACCACATTTTAAAGAATAAGTTGCTAGATAATAGTTTATCAGAAATAATCTTTACATCATGGACAGCTCTCTCCTAGGCAACAAAGAGGCACATTTCAAAAGGAAATTATAATTATTCCCCTTTTACAAGCTAGACAGTTATACTTCTGAAACACCAGGGCCTTTAAGTGGGAACTAAATTAATCTTTATTAATCCTTGTTATCATGATTGCATAATGTCTGGATTTAAATGTCTGATGTACAACTCTCTGTTTCCTGCTTCTCTGGCAATCAGAAGTGTGAAAATAAACCTTACACTTTAAAAGAAACACTTCATTTGAAAAAAAATAGATATAATCATCTGCACTATTTTAAAAAAAAAAGTTTTACTTCACACAAGAATAAATACACAGCATGTCAGAGTTTCAGACTTGCTATATTATGTTAAAATATGCACTGCTACATGTCAGAGCTGTGAAAATGGGAGGTAAAACAAGAAGGCAGTTGGCCAAATAGGTATAGCAAGATTTTTGTTCCATTAAGATTTTTATTTTTTAGACTTTTGCTCCTACAATTTAATTACAGCATTTAAAACACCCTCTAAAATGGTCTCTGTGTGCATTGCTGAAACTTCAAACTACCCTAATTAATTATTAGATGAGAGTAAAAAAAAAAAAAAAACAGGTTTCAGTTTGGGTCTTTTCTCATTCTTTTATTTTGCAAGCTTCTATGCTGCAGAAATAAGCACACAGCCACTTTCAAAAAACAGCCACAGTGTGTAGCACAATTTAAAATACTTTCTACAGACACATCGTTAATTTAGAGTTAGGCTTACATTAACTTTACCGTTGCAAATCTAATTGTTAAGGAGAAAAGGGGTTCTGACTTTAGTGCAAACATGCTCTGCCTAAACTGGCTTAAAAAATACTCAGATGAATAGATTTGTTACCCAAGTACATTAATTCTCAGAATTGAATGCAAAGTTTAGTCTGAAAAAATACTGTCAAGGAATACTTTCCCAAACTCTTTTTGAGGTCTTAAAAAGATATTAAATATTAATTACAGAATTTCAGAATGTTTAGGAGTTGGAAGGGACCTCCAAACATCTAGTCCAACCCCCCTTAAAAATATTCCAGTTTAGATTCCATTTGGTATTATAAAGTTAGAACACTGAGTAGCAAAATTATATTCCTCTCATTCCAAGGCTGTTTGATTGTTTTAATGTGTGATGTTGTGGGAAGTTAGTTCAAACTGTATTTTCCACTACATGGATGAAACCTGTATTATAAATAACCAAAGACATGTTTCCAGAGAAAAAAATTAATATTGATTCCTGTTTAGAAATGTTGATACGAGATCTTTAGAAACTTAAGTGAAATATGCTGTGAAAAATGTATATTTACTGTTTAAATGATTATGCAGACCTTTTATATCTGTCTTTTACAGCCTGTTACATCTCCAGTGGCTCATTCATGATCAATAAGTGTTTAAAGTTTCTCTAATAAGTAGCTTCTTTTTAAAGGTTGACACAGTTTGTTGAGCACGGCTAGCTGCATCTACACTGACTTAACAAACTGTTCTTGTGAACACCCTATGTCACAATAAAGTAGCTCAGATTATGTGCCAAACCACCATATTTCTATGGCCTCCATGTTGCTTCTGCAATGCACTACTGAGCAGGGACAGCTGTGAGCATGGATACAACACTGCCTTTACTACGAGTCACAGGAATTCCCTTCAGCGTTTCCCAACACCACACAGGACTGATGAGATCTCCCCAGTATAACACTACATATCGCTGTGCAACATGCTGCGTCCTCCACAGCCTTTTAAAGCGTGACCTGTTTTTGCACTGTACAGTCCTGCAGCATACTGCAGTGATGTAGACAGGAACTAGTTTTAGTAGGCACATATTAGTTTGACATGTTTAGAATTTTTAGTTTTGGCAGGTTTAGCTAAAAGACTGGACAATAGTAGGGAGGAACAAATTAGCTAGCAGATGTTTTTTAACAACTGGCCTCGCTCAGTAACAGGGATGAGATAAGAGAGGCTGCTAGAAAAAATAAGCAGGGATATGGGGCAGTTTGAGAAGACAACAGTTGCTGATTTATCACAATTTGGCGCTCCACACCAAAGATGAAGAGTGCATCTTGAAGACTACAACCCTTCCTCCCGAAGACCCCAGTCCACGACCACCAGCCGGCAAAGCGCAAGCGCCGGGGGCGGAGACTTATGATAATGAACTCTCGGAACTGTTTTAAATAACTCTTGGAACTCTTTAGAATAAGCCAACCTTTTCTCAGGTAACCTTATGTATATGTATAACTTTGTGTAATAAATAGCCGGCTGTTTTGGTGAAACAGTGTGCAAGCTAGGAGGCGCTAGCCCCCTTGCACCGGCCGTCGTAATAAACAAACCTGCTTTAAAACCTTCCACGGGTTGTGAAGTGTGATTCCGCAAGTCAGCAGGAGGGACAATCCTCACAAAGGTTTTCCAATCGGAAAGTCGGGAAGCACGTTTCTCTCTTGCTGAAACAAATGCCTGCTATTTCTTGGCCTATATGTAGGGGCGAGGGAAGCGCGGGGGAAAACCTAGTTACACTTATTTAATTATTTCTCAAACCCTATGCATACTTGGAGGGTTTTACTGTATGATGGAAAGACACTCAACTGTAGGGTAAATAATAATAATCATCATCATCATCCATGTGCAAATTCAGTACATCACTTGCAGGTTTATGGAAACCATGGAGGAATGCACTATTGCAGTTTAGAAGTACAACTACCCGTATCATGACCAGAGTCACAAGATGCACTACTGCCAGCATAGCCCTGTCACGACATGACCGTGACAGAGTCACAAAACTACTATTACCGCCCGCAGACAATTCGCAAGATTCAGTATTACAACTGCAGCAGATTCTAGCACAATCGTAGCTCACAAGCGCACTAAATATCACCTGTGTGTTAATCACCCGAGACCACAAACTTAAAAGCATCTCGAATGTTCACTTACCCCTTCTCAGATCAGGGCTCCCAGTGTGTTACCTCAGCCAGCAGCCTGGCCAGGGGGAAGGCTCTGGTCTCCTCACAGAGCTGGAGAAGCGGCTCCCGAGTTTCAGCCCGAATGAGAGGGGTTTTATTTGGTTTATTTCTTTGATCTACATGGCAGTGGGCAGGGCCGTGCCGAAATTAACAGTGTTCCCCCTTATCTTATGCCCCATCTCTTGCATGGCCCCACACTGTCTGGGCCCATTGAAGCCAAATGGTGGCCCAATGGCTTGTCTTTGTCTCTTTCTTTTTTTAGGCAGCTGAATAGCGGTTTGATTGGGACTCAGGGCCTATTGTTTGTTGAAGGAATTCGAGGCTGAACGCAGGTTTCTGAGTTTTTAAATAATGTAGCACTGCCCAGTTCAGTCTCAGTTTACAGAGCACCTCAAGTCTGAGCTACACAGCTCCACAGGAGGTGTCTCCTCAGAGATGGTGCCTCAAGGCAATCCAAGGCTGAGTATTTTTTACTACCCGCCATGCACACTACAAGAAGGACATCGAAGTCCTGGAGTGGGTCCAGAGGAGGGCAACCAGGCTAGTGAAGAGTCTGGAGGCAAACCTTATAAGGAGTGGCTGAGGGAACTGGGGTTGTTTATTCTGGAAAAGAGGAGTCTGAGAGGAGGCTATCACTGCCTATAATTTCCTGAGAGGCGGTTTTAGAGAGGTGGGCAGGTGATAGGTGATAGGACAAAGGGGAAATGGCCTTAAGTTGCACCAGAGCAGATTCAGATTAGATGTTAGGAAAAAATTCTTCACCGAAGGATTTGTTAGGATGTGGAACAGGCTGCCCAGGGAGGCGGTTGAGTCAGCATCCCTCTGAGTAGGTATATGTGCTCAGGGATATGGTTTAGGAGCTGACCAGAATGTCTGGACTAAAAAAAAAAGATTTTTCCAGATGAGTGATTCTGTGATTCTGTGAAGTGATATGTCCTGATTCATCTGCGAGGAAATAGTAACTTCACATACTTGTTTCTTAAGCCTTCTCTCAGGTGTTATTGATGATGTCAGTCTATTTTAGTTTGAAGCCAAATAAGATAGATTAAACCAAATCCACAGATGCTTTACACCAGCATGGTCAGACTATTTTGTGAGATATTCGAGATACTCTGTTCTATTACTAAAAGCATTGATGCAGTGTTTGCATAGATCCTCAGTAAGAAACTAAAACCAGCAAAGTCCACTGGATTTTATGCCCATGAACATGAAGTAGAATGCTCAATAGTAAGAGTAGGGGTTTGGGTTACATTTTGCCTGTCCCAGCTTCCTTCTGCTATGTTTTGGTTAATACCTATTAGAGGAACCAATATGTTTGTGCAAAATATGTTAGACTATCAATGCAGGCTATCAACCGAATTGCAGTGATGCTTAAGTAATATGTTTAGTTATCTTTCTTTTAAAACAAACATCTGTTTTTTCAGGTATACCTCAGATATGAGTTATACCACTAATCTCAGAAATATCACGTTTCTTTCTGAGATTTTTCCACTGTCAGAACACACAAAAAAAAAAATCACTATATTTCCAAAGTCAAGGCTTTTTAAGCTTTCCACTGTTTTACTAACTGAGACTATTTTTGTTTGAAGCATATATATAGCATAATCAGTTAAAAGGTTTGCTTAGACATGTGTTAGAAGATTCACAGGTGTGCAAGATGTCATTTGTTGTAAGGAATGCAGCAGGGTTTGGTTTTTTTTTGTAATGGTGGGATCATTTCAACATTAATTGATTATTATGAATTATCCATTATGAACTTACAAAGATAACTAATATTAAGTCATTATGTGAGTATTAGAAAAATAAAAGAATCAGTATCAGTAAATATCTTCAGAGTTTGTGGTCAAAGTTAACAAGAAGAATTTGATACTGTACCTTTAAATTCTTCTGGCTTTAATAACTTCAAAATAATAAAAAAAAGTTCCACCAGGTCACTTTGCACCCTCTCTTTGGCTAAATTGGAATCTCCTCCTGCAGCTATGATATCATGTTGCATATTTGGAAACTTGACATATGTCACACTGAGGACAAGAAGATTAAAGTGCTTTCCTTTTCCACTGTTTTCCTGACAATTAATCCTATATTGCCTCAAGACCTACAATATGCATCTTGGTTAATAATGGTCTTTGAACTTTGCAATGATTGATCTATCGCAATTAAACTTTGAACTCTGAATATTACTAGGTCATCTTATTGTTGGCAGTAGTAGACCTGTGAGTCCTCTTTAAAATTAAATCCTATGTTTAAATTGCTGATCCATGAGAGGACAAAAACTATGTCATCTAAATGTTTAGCCATGACTTCCCTTGAAGAAGGAAATGAAAACCTGGAAAAGAACAGTAACACTGAAATAAGACTGTATTTTTAATTCAAACATTTAATTGCATCACTACTCCAGTATGAAAATTCAAAATAAAATAATATATTGCTGTACTAGAAAACAGAGTTTTCAGGAGCATTGAACAGATCATTTTCTTGAAAATGTCAGATTAATAACAGCAAAATTTTCCCCTCATATTCAAGCTCTCCAGTGATACTGAGATACAAAAACCATCCCCCTGAAGTAATTTTCATTCCTTTAGTGGTTAGGATCTTGAGATGACATGTGGCAGAGAAAAATTCACAGTTCTCTTCAGCATCAGGTAGACCAAGAAAAACTGTATCCTTCACTTCTCACTGAGTCCTCTGAACATTGAAACCTGGTGATTTCTGTAGTGCTATACATGCCTCTTTGCTCCTCAACTTACTTGAAAAACAGAAACTTCCAAGGTCTTCTGTGAAACAGAATGATGACATTTTGCCATTTGCTGCCTGAGGAGAAAGCCATGCTACTCTTAGTTTTTACTTATTTAATGACAAAAGCTCAGGTGTTTTGGATATCTTCTCAACTGTGGTCTGAAATATATGTTGCACAGTAATTACAAAACATGGAAAAAGGGGGTCAAAATTTTTTTTTGCTTTAATTTTAAGTACTTAGAAGTTCAAAAATTAATCCAAATTATCCAGGCATGGAAGAAAGATCTGGCAATTTTAGAATTATAGATTTTCCTAAAATATTTCCAGAATGTTATCTCCTCAGGTGAGCCTATTTAATGATAAGAACAGTCAAATAATCCAGAGAAGGCAAAAGAATATTTGAAAGTCTTGATAATCAAATAAGACTTGACACTGAATAGATATAAAAAATTAAATATAAAATACACAGGTAGAGATAGACTGAGGCATTATAGAGACAGATATAAAAACTGCTTCCAAATGGTTTCCTTTAAATAAGAAAATAAACTGGTTTTTTATGTGTTCATCTTTCACAGCATTATGTGTAGTTAGAATTCCACATAATCAAATTCATGAGCAGCCACATTCCTTCTTTCAGTTTCTTCTAATGGCCCATGCCATCTTCTGTTCCCCTTCATTTTAGACATCTAAAAAAAAANGGGGTGGGGGTGGAAAGCAGTGCTTCTTCGACTCTGCGATGTACTTTCCTTTTCTTCCAGTAAGAGAAGATAAACCGTTAGTTTTTATCAGGGCTATATGAACATCATTTTCTCCAGACAGGTTCAACACTGGAGAGGCAATGCAACTTATTTTGGTGACCTATGAAATCCAAAGGTTATGCCTCCCCTCTTTCATTCCAAAACATGACTGCACACAGGATATACAGCAAGCGTACCCAACCTGCATATTTTTGTAATGTAATTTGCTTCATAAAACAAACCCTACCTCTTCCTCGTTGGTTTTTCAACGAAAAGGCACAACTGTGAACAGTTTCTCCCTGCCATACTACTTCACATAGCCTTCCCCTGGTGGCTGTTTTTTCAGGAGGTCGCTTTGGGTTGGATCCCTCAGGATGGTTTGGAGGAGCTGCCATAAAAAAAGCCTGTCAGCATTACAAGAGCAGCTATGCAGCCTCACGTAAAAGAACAGCGCCGATTCATGAAGAGAAAACAAGTAACAAAAACCTCACGATTTCTTCTGATTAGGAGATGTGGTGTTTTGACCCTGGCTGAAGACCAGACTGCCACCAAAGTCACTCTATCACTCCCTTCTTATCTGGACAGGGGAGAAAATACATGTTGAGAGGCTTTGGAGTCGAGGTAATGACAGGGAGAGATCATTCCGCAATCAGCATCACGGGCAAAACAGACTCAACACAGAAGAAAAGCAAGAAAACTCTCTAATTTATTACACTGCACTACACACACAGAGAAATCAGAGTCGGGCTAACAGCTCTTAAAACACCACTCCCCGCCCCTCCCTTCTTTGCAGACTTCACTTTATTCATGATGTTTCTCCTCCCCATGATGGAACAGGGGAAAAGGGGGCAAATAAGGAATGGAGGCTTCAGTCTTCACTCAGTTTCTAGTGAGTTATTTTCCTTTTTTCAGAGAGGCATTTCTCACACTCTTGCCCNAGAAAATATGTCAATTTTCATACTTGTTTTCTATCATTTGAATAAGAATAGAGAGTAACGTATCCACAGAAACTCTTTGAACCTTTACCACCTGCAGATTTCCCCAGATGTCTAAAACTCTACTTAAAACATAACAAAGAAACAGAAAGAACTTAAAAAAGAAGGGG
>VXBZ01001204.1:25989-36893 GCA_013399135.1 Heliornis fulica | reverse complement strand
ATTTATTACACTGCACTACACACACAGAGAAATCAGAGTCGGGCTAACAGCTCTTAAAACACCACTCCCCGCCCCTCCCTTCTTTGCAGACTTCACTTTATTCATGATGTTTCTCCTCCCCATGATGGAACAGGGGAAAAGGGGGCAAATAAGGAATGGAGGCTTCAGTCTTCACTCAGTTTCTAGTGAGTTATTTTCCTTTTTTCAGAGAGGCATTTCTCACACTCTTGCCCTGCACCAGCCTGGGGTCCCACCCATGGCAGACGGTTCTCCATGCCCTTCTCAATGTGAGTCCTCTCCCACAGGGCTTCAGCTCTTCACCAATTCCCCCAGCGTGGGTCACTGCTATAAACTCGTAAAATGTCTCTCAGTCTCTCAGTCCCAGGCCACAGCCTGGTCCCCCACAGGGTCACAAGCATCCCCAGCTAACCTGCTTCAGCGTGGGCCTCCATCTCTCTCTGCCTCTTATCTCTCTCCTCAGGCTGCAGGTTCTGCCAGGGGCTTTCTCCAATGTAGGTCACAGATTCTTACATATTCTTCCAAAAATAAACTTTCTAGATGCTTCTTAAAGCCACATTGCAAACACACCACAGGAGAGAGAGAGAAAAAAAAAGCCAATGAAACCAACTAAACCACCAAAACCTCCTAACATTTAGAAACATAAAAACATCACTAACTGAAAAGATGCTGCAATCGTAGGAAAGACATAATTGCTGGGGTAAGTGGTAATCATGCACATATGAAATTCTGACTTTCCAATGACTCTGGAAGAAGGAATTGATAGTGTTATAACTTCCTCATCATATGAAAGACATATAGCCTTTTTCTTTAACCACAAGTGTATATTTATAAATATCTTTAAGCCAGTTGATTTTTCACTTTGCTCATTTAGTTTTCCACAAGCAAGTATTTTTATTATCTGTTATTACAGTTTATATGAACCTGTATGGAGTTGGTGTATCTTACTATGATTTAAAATCTGAAGGCATTCTGAATGAACAGTACCTTTGAATGAATTCAAGGTCACATTAGAGAAAATTAAGACCAGGCTTGCGAACTCTACAGTGTATTTTCAAAGGTTTATCTGGAAGAGTAGAGTAGATCCTTTACTTCTGAACAGAATTCTGTTTAGGGAGATTAACAGACAGGAAAAAGAAATTAAAGAACAACCCTAGACTTGTGGGTAAATTTTCAGAGACCGACCTACTCACAGACTTGAGTAATGAGGTCACTGGAGAAAATGAGTATATTCTTGCTTAAGAAAATTCACAGCAGAGTGCCATAAGATCATCCAATTTCCTATACTGTTCAAATTTAACCACAGCAGTTTTTCCTACATTTTTATGCACAATAGTCAGGAAACATTAAGGAAATCACTTGTTCAGAAAGCTTACGAAACTTACAGTAGCTTTCCAAGAAAAACTTCTACTTCCAAAAATATACAATATTCAGTATGCCTATAGTGAGAGTTTTCATTATTTAGAATATTTTTAATTCTCTCCCTAATGTATTCAATTATTTTCCTCACTTGCTATTAAAAAATAAAAAATCGATCTTAATAATTCCTTTTAAAAATTATTTTCAAGTGTAACACATAGATAATATATTTTAATAACAAGCACTATTTTCAAAATTAAAATATTCCTTATAGTACCAATAAGGCATAGTTTTAATGTTTTTGGGGTGGATTTTCAGTTTCAGTTCCAACCAGTATTCTTAGACCTGGCAGTCATCATGTTAGCCAGCTAAGACTGGCTAACATGTCACTGCTTGTACCAAAATGATTCGAGATTGAAAGCTTCTTTCATCTCTCTTCCCCTGTGCACTGACTCACCTTCCACCTTTACAAGAGATATGTTATTATCTTGTTCAGTTGACTTTACGGCAGCAGCTCTGACAGGAAGATAAAGTTTCCAGTTTCATAGTACATGTCATTTCTCAAGAAATTTTGTCTGAAAGGAACATAAATATGAATTTTTTTAAAACATCCTGCCAGAGTGAAAGAACTTCTCAGGAATTGAAGATACTTTTGTCCAAGGTTGAGGAAAGACTTTAATTTTCCAATGTGATTTTAATGAATGAAGAATGATACTGAACACTGACAAAGAGCTGTGCAGGTACTGTACACAGGCTGATAAGAAAGGTGAGGTTAAGGTAGTTTTGAATATTAAATCTAATGCAGAATGCAGACAGCCTACAAGATAAAGTCAGGGTAGGCATTATCCCCTCTACATGACTAATACACTCACTTGTCCACTGATGCTAAAGTAATTTGAATTACTGTCAAATTTTGTAATTTCCCTGTCTTACTCAAAATTTTATATCAGCTGGTCTCACTGTTAGTTGCTGGCATCATATTTTGTCTGTCCTAAAACAATTAGGCTCCTGATTTAAAATGTAGGAGACAAGATATTATATCGTCTATTCAGGTTGAGACAGGGTTTCAGTAGCCATTTTTGGTAGAAGAATATTTTGAAGACCAATGAATTTATTTTTTTTTTTAATTTAGATAGATAGCTTAAGATGATAATCCTAGATCAAGGATAAATACCCAGTGCATAGACCTCCCACAAAGACTGTCATATCACTTTTTTTTTCCCCTTTGTTTATTGTTTTGGTGTTTGTGGGTTTTTTTTGTGGGTTTTTTGTGGGTTTTTTCCCCATAGAAGTAAAGAAAAGCCTTTTCTGTTCTAGGTTTTATTTTCAGCTCTCTGTGACCACAGCAGCTTGACATAAATTAGAACTGACCTCCATGTGTTCCAGTGGGATGGCTATGAACAGCAATCTGCAAAGACATAGTTTAAAACCATTCACATTAAAATTGCTATGACTACATTCCTTGTAATTTGGATGAAGCCAAGTTTTTCATTCCTTGCTCTTATTTTCAGCAACTGATGAAGTAACACTGAAAAGGGGAAAGGTCAGAGACACAGGGAAGTCCAGGAGAGATTAATTCTCCTTTTGTATATATTGTTCTACAAATTGTAAAAGAACAAGGTGCTTTTACTTTTGACTAGGTAGTTACTACAAGTAATTTAAAATGAGTTAATCCTACTCAATCCCAGTTGAGTTCATCCTACTTGATCTTATATAAAAAAAAAAGCCAAGGGAAAAAATACCTTGATAGTTCAACAAGACAAATGGAAGATTCATTTGTGTCACTGCGGACTGTTAGACTGCACTACTGAATCATAAGCCCAAGCTGTTCCCTCCAAATATCCACAAACTATAATGAAAACCTAAAATTTGTACTTCCCAGATCCTGGGATTTCTCTTCAATAGATCTGAGACCCAGACCTTCCAATCACCATCTAGCTAGATATTTAGCTCAACCCAACTGTGGTCATCGAGCTAATACACCATCGGCCTATGAAACCCAATCCCTGAACAACTTCATAGCTCATTTTTACCAGGAGTCCTAGAACATGGGAGTTCTCTGCTTCTGGACCATCACCTGAAACTCCTATGTCTATGTAATGGTCCTCATTGTAGAGCTGTCTGCTGGCATAAATACTGAAAATGCACAGACATGCTCTAAGAAATTAATGGGGTTTTGTGGTTTTTTTCTGCTTTGAACCAGGATTTCACTGTCAGAGGATATTCTAGTTCACAGAAAGAATTCAAAAGATAAAATCTTGACTAACTTTGAGTAGAAGTTCTATAATAAAATCATATATAACAAAAAAACCCCAAGAATATAAACAGTGATATTATTTTAAGAAATATAATAATGTAAAAGTTCATTAAAATATAAATTTAATGGCTGTACTGCCAAGCTCACACTTTTAAAACTTTAGGCTCTTTTTCCCTTTTTTTGTGAAAATTCAGACAGTTCTGCTGGCTGTCAGTTCCTGGATTCTTTGCTTACTCCAGCCTCTTGCCCTTTCTTCCCATCCCACCCATACACTGGCACGTTCATTTCCTGCTCAATATCACATGCGATGACTTCCAAGTAATTATTTATTCAAAACCAGATAAGATAGGAATTAGGTAGGAAGCAGACAATAAGAACCTTTTTACATAATGTCTTCATGAAATATAAAGTTGGAACTTTTATACTGTGAATATTTTCAGATGGGGATTGGCTTTTTCTATTTATGGACTAATAGCATGACATTATAATCAAATTAAACAATAAAATTAACAAGACTTTTATTAATTTTATTTTTTTTTTATTATTGTCAGAGCTCTAGATAGGCAACTACTTCACAATCCTAACACATACCCCTCCAAAACTGTAAGGTTAATTAAAATCAATGTGTTTAATGAAAAAAAGGCCTCTCTAAATGTCGCTCAATAACTTTTAACTCTCCCTCAATGAGAAAACCCAAATGTGCTATGAACTGAATGGTTTGACCCACTGTATTGGTAATATTTATCATAATGATAAAAAAATGAAAAAAAATCCAAAACCCCTAAAACCACCAAATGAAACAAATTATATTTCTTTTAGGACACAAAGTATCTGTGGTACTTTTGCTTTTAGTGTAAACAAAGTTAAGGTTAAACAATGTGAGTTGACTCTCCCTTTGGAAAAGATATTAGTAAAGCAACTTCAATAGCAGAAACACTTA
The DNA here is from genome assembly GCA_013399135.1 of Heliornis fulica. Lineage (NCBI taxonomy): Eukaryota > Metazoa > Chordata > Aves > Gruiformes > Heliornithidae > Heliornis > Heliornis fulica. The sequence continues at coordinate 32,319 of VXBZ01001204.1, read as the reverse complement.
CTACACCTAATGTAGTGTGTCGAGCATCTGTTAAATTATTTCATCCATTTTTTGCCAAAATGCATCATCTTAAAGTTCTGGTTAGAGCAGTGACCTCTGACTCTTTCTCATTAACACATTCCAGGAGTTTTCTGTATAGTGTCTGGTTCAATGGACATTAGTACTGTTGCTACTACTGTAACATATTTGTATCCTTCCTACAGCCTGACAATATACTTAGATGTGTAATTCACAGAGACAAATCTCAATACTTGGATACTGGCAAGAGTATCCAGGTAAAAATTAAAAAGCAAGAAAGGGGAAAAAAGTAGTGCATCAGTTATTCCTGACTAGAACATTCTTCTAACTTTTTAAAGATGTGAAAAATGAGGGAAATAGACTCTCAAAGTGGAGATAATCCCAGATATCTATCCTTCACTCACTTGAAAATCCTTGTCAGTCCAGAACCCGGTCACTTTTTGGAGAAAATCTGTTTACAGAAGAAATATTGACTGGAATTTTGTGACAGTTTTTTACTGACTATTTGATAATGTAACAATCCATTAGCTACCATTGTCAGCATTGCTAGTCTCTGTGCTATCCGTGGTAGGAAGTTGTATCAATGAGCATTAATGTTTCCTAATTATTTTTTTTTTATGGATAAAAGGACAACAGACAGAATAAAAATAATTCAAAAGAAATAAATTGATGGCCTGATTATATAGACAAGTATCTGTTAAAAGGGCAAAAAATACAAAGATTACTTCATCTCTGGACAATATTACTTCTAAATTTAAATATTGCTTAAGTAAACACCTATTAAAAATATGCTAAATATTTTTTTACCCATTATATATAGAGACAGATATATGTACATATATAGATATACAGACTTCTCATTTAAGAAGTCTTCTAACAATATTTAAAATGGCCCAGATATGCAACTAGCCTTCTGTTAAACTGAGAGATTACTGAAGCTTTGAGAGTTAGGACAGCTACCGTGAGATATGTTTTTCCTGACAAATATTTTATCTTATGCTAATATACTTTATGCTGATTCGCATGTCAATGGAGAGGGGAATGTTCAATTCACATCCAAGCAATGATTCATGCAATTTCAGAATAGAATGAATGAATGTCATTGTATGCAATAATTTGCTCTGGGAATAGGCTTATTTTTTTCTATTAACTAAAGAAAGAAGAGAAAAGATTCTGAAGTGGCTGAAGTTAGGTGAGATATATCTTGCCTATATATGCATAAGTTCTTCCAGGCTTCCTGTCTCAGAAAAACTCATAATTTATAAAGTTCAAAAACAACCAGACATCTAAACGAGTTAGAATATGCTATGGAATCTCAGCAGCAGTCTCCTTCTCATGCAAGTTGAAATATTAAACAAGTAATTTAGCAGGGCAGGAGGTGGCTGTGTTTGGTTTTAGTTTTTCTTGTGGGTTGGGTTTTCGGGTTTTTTTCCATATCTCAAATACAAGGAGAACAACGCATATATATAGAAGCAAGAAGAAAATACCTCTGATATTCCACAAGGTTTGAATTTTCAAAACTCTTAATATTACACCATTTTTATTTTCAGACGTGAAGCAGTGCTGCAAATGTGCATTAAGAACACAGTCATAAGGAAATTATTAAAAAATATATATAGGAAATGTCACTGATAAGAAGAAAAAATACCTGCTTTTAATAAGCATTACATGCCAACAGAACATTAGATCATATGATCTGATAAAAATTAAGAAAGCACCAGACAGAGCACAGAAACAGAGAACTTCACCTCTTTGCCTGCTGTGAGAAGGATTTACGGGTACTGGTGAACAAAAAGTTGGATATGAACTGGCAATGTGTGACTGCAGCCAAGGAGACAAACCACATCCTGGGATGTACCAAAGTAAGTGTGGCCAGGAGGCTAAAGGCAGTGATTCTATCCCTCTACTCTGGTCAGGTGAGACCTCACCAGTAGTGCAACTAGCTCTGGGGTAGAGGAGGGCCACAAAGACAATTAGAGGGATGGAATGTATGTCCTGTGAGAACAGCCTGACAAAGCCAGTCTTTTTCAGCCTGGAGAAGTCTTTGGAGAGACCTTATTGCAGCCTTTCAGTATGGGATGGGGGCTTATAAGAAAAACAGGGACAGTCTTTTTACTATAGCCTGTTGTGGTAGGACAAGGGGTACTGTTTTTTAACTAAACAAGAATAGATTTAACCTAGATATAAGATTTAACCTAGATATAGATTTTTTTTAATTTTACAGTGAGTGTGGTGGAAGATTGGAACAGGTTGTGTAGAAAGATGGTAGATGCCCACTCCCTGGAAACAGAGTCAGGTTGGATGGAGCGCTGAGTAAACCTGGTCCAATTGAAGGTGTCCTTGTTCATTGCAAGGGGGTTTGACTAGATGGCCTTTAATGATTCCTTCCAACCCAAACTATTCTGTGGTTCAATGATTATTTTAAAAAGTAGAAAAAATTAAGTATGTTCTGCTTTGCTGTTTGGTTTGGTTTTGGCTTTTGTTTTGTTTTGAGTAAATCCTTTCATAGACATTCAGTAAATATTATTTGAACAAAAGCTCTCAGACAGAGAAGCTTTCAAGAATTCATGGCCACATTTTAGAAATCATCACACATTACAAATTTAAAACAAGATTTGCTTCATCGACAGAGAGAGAATCAACTACTTCGGTCTGTTACCTTTTACAGGTATGCAAAAAAAAGTACAAATGTATCAAGTTACTTTTTTGTGTGAAACTTTTAGATAATTATTAGAGAAATTCTGTCTTTTTAATTCCTAGTATTTCAGGAAATGCTAATTAAACAATTTTAATCACAAAGTCATGCCACTTCAGAATTTTGAAACACTTATAAGAGATTGCCAATTTTTTTTTTTCATTGAACCAACCATCATAATCAAAACTAACATATGAAATCACTCCATCTTAATTTCAAATATTTAATCAGAATAATGTGTGTCTTGGGGAAAACAGATGCACTCCTATCTGTAGAATGTGTCTCCAAATCCATGAAAAACCAATTAGGCTGAATGCGGTACATACTGCATACAAAGTAGCACACTATACAAATCTTATTGTCACAACACTTACGAATTTAGTGTATGCTCATCCAGGTTCAGTTCATGCATCCATATATCTGTGGCTTGGCAGCAATATCCAGTAATGAGACTTTTGATACCCTGATAACATAATTCCATTTCTCTATATTTTTGCAAAAGTATTAATCCCCCTTAAAATAGGTACTTTATTTTTCTTATAGAAAATCTATTATTGTTTCCCATGTTTTATTAATATCTCTAGTACTGTCTCCTAGGTAAAAGATTAATTACTTGGCTGTGATTCAAAGAATGGTGCTGCAACTAAATTACCTACGTGGCATATCAACCTTTTGTTATGTCATGACGTACCACTATTTAGGAGTGGAAACAAAGTATTAATTTTCCTGTAAATTGCCATGCTCACATCTTGGGAATAGCATCAATAACCCAATCAACAGAAGATTATTAACCTACAACAAATGTTTTCTGTCATCAACAAGCTTCATCTTTAATGCCTTCTTCACTTCAGTTCTCATTAATTATATTTGGGTCAGCGACACTTGTGCTAGCTTTCCACAACAGAAAGTATTATTTTTTGTTTTAATTCGATAAGGAAAGGAATAGATCTGCAACTAATTAAAATAAAATTTTGACTACTGTTTCTAAAAAAGGCTATGTATTTCTGTAACACTATTTTTTTCCTATTACATTATAAATGTCAGGACCCATTGAGAGTACATGCAGGTAAATTTATACAGTTGTGTAATTAAGGAGAGTTTGATGACTTCTCATGAGGAAACAAAAAAAGGGGGGAGCAGGGAGGGGCAGGGAGGGGATTTGAGGAGGTGAATTTTGGGTTTTCCCACTAAAGAAGTGGGGAATATTATATTTTATATTGTGTATTAAGAAACTGTCTTTATAGTTCCTACCAGAAGCAAAAATATTGAAATCACACATGTACAAAACAACTACCAGAATCACTGGTAACATCTGATTCACCTTATCTGTGGTCAGTGTTATCTATTATATCAATTCAGTGGATCTCAGCATTGGGATAAATTGACTTGAACAGTATTGTAGAGGCAGTGTTGTATGCAGCTTCATACTTGATAGCATGTTTTCCATCTAACCTTTCCCTGATGTGTAACTCTCTTAATAAATCTTCCATGTAAATAAGCTTGGTTTATAAACTATTTTGTCCAGTAATCATAACAACCCTGACAACGTCCTGTCTTTTATATCACAAACACTGACTCCTCATTTTTTATTTGATACATTGTTGTAGTTCCCTGAGAGTAAATGCAGTTCTGCTGACTGTAAGAACTCCAAAATTTCACATTACTCTTTAATTGCCAACCAATGCTCCCTTAAGTGTTGTGTTTACTGGTGTAGTCTGATTATTAGAGGGGAGGTAGAAAATGTACTAGTCAAATTGTTTAGGGTTTGGTTTAAATTTTGGATTTAATTATAAATATTATTTTTTTTTATATTGCCTCTTACAAGTCATAAACAGTAGCTCTACTCCTTCTTCCAGGTAGAATGTACCTTCATTACATATACTTTAAATTCAGCCTCTTATAATGTCAGTGTTGACTTTACTAACAGGTTGGCATAATCCACTCATGGCCCATCTCTCTTCATGGCACCTATCCATTTTTTGATCTCCTTGGTTTTGAGAGAAATACTTCAGCCCCTCTGAAACCCTTGAATTAGTAACTTATATTGTGCACCACCATGTGTCAGAAGAAATAACTGCTCTTTTTAGATATAGTTCAAGCACCAGAAAGTTTAAAAAAAATAATAAAATAATGAAAAGAATAAAGGTGGGACATCAGGAAATTGGGTGATTAGTATTGGTCTTACGTTTTTATCATTCAAATACTAAAGGTCAAAAGAAACATATATTGCTTCTGTGTTTCGATGTTTGTGCTTGCAGGTTTTACCCTGCAAGTTCATATTATACATCCAACTTCTAGCATGAACAGCTCAATAATGGTTAAAAGACAGGGCTTTTTTCTCTATGGTATTTTTCTTTGAAGACTTGAATAATTCAGGAATGGATACAATCATGTAGAAATTAGGTAAATGTATCTTCAATTCTAAACCAGTAAATGTTCTTTTTGCTAATGCTAAAATTAGAAAGAAAAATCCCCACACTTCACTGACTTTTTTCCCCTTATCTGGCTTCAAAAACTAACCTTTCAAAAATGTGAGATAAGGATTAATTGCCCTGTAGCAAGAGAGTATGAGTTTGGAAGAGAGATTGAAAGTTAGATCCTTGTATAGCATGCCTGGCAATTAAAGGGATTGGAAGAGCACATGTTTTAGCTGTAAAAAAATTAACTTTACATACCAAAGCTAAGCATAACACAGTTAATCAAAACTTTTACTTAACCAATTTCAACTCAGTTGGATTATGAGTTATCTTTTTACTACATAACTGTAGTCATGATATAGGACAGCTGTTTAAAGAATTATCTATAGCCTCAAAAGTGGCATATTGTATACTCTTTGATATGTTCCACTTTTCTAATACTATAAAACCTTCCTGTGACAAATGTCACTAATAATAAATTAAAAGATACAAAGACTAAGTGGTGTAAATGGATTTATATGATGAAATAGTTTTAATGACCCCTAAATTCTAAGATTGGTTCTGGTTCTGCAAGGTGCTAAGGCACATCTAAATGTATGTGTAAAAAATAGCTTGTCTAACTTAGTTCATAAAACTGCATTGTGTAAAGTATAAAGCAAGAGCAAAAAAACTGAAATAATCTATTTCATGTTTAGTTTGCAAGAAAGGCAGAAAGGTGTTACCTCTATATAGAGAGTAGGAATATGTGAACTAGCTGTTTGAATTCAAACAAATACAACTCAGAGTTCAAATTTGTAAGTACATTGAGAAACTTCACATATCCTGTTCACAGACAGCATTTTGACCAAGCTATTTCTGCATCTGATTTGCTAGGTGATTTCGCTAGATAGCTACTCATTGTTGTTCATTTGTCTTCAGAAATCACTGTTTGCGACGAGGAAAATGTTATGCTAGTAATGCAGATTGATTGGTCAGTTTAACTTGATGAAAATAAAAAACGAAACAGAAGAGCTCCAGGAGACATTATAGTGTGTAAGTCCCTACTCTGAGAATAAGAGGCAAAGCCAAATAACAACAACAAAAAAAGCCCCAAAAAACTGTCTGCACACAAAAACATATATTCAAAACAAAGAGCTTCAGCTTGCAGGAAAAAAAAAAAAAAGAAAGAAAAGAAAAAATTAGAACCATATGTACTTCTTC
>VXBZ01001204.1:0-14585 GCA_013399135.1 Heliornis fulica | reverse complement strand
ATAATTAAAACACTTATATATAAAATATTGAAAATTATTATTTATATAATGTTAATTAAAGTAAAATATATTATCAGTTATTTAAACTGAGTCTATATTCATAGATGTTCTCTGATGTTCATAAGACAGACCAAGCTTTAGGAAATGTTAGCAAAGACTATGCCTTTTAGACTATTGAGTGATGCTAACATTATGCAAATGAATGTCTGGAGTTAATGTTTCAAAAGAAAAAAAAAAAGATAAAGAAATATGGAGAGATAAAGTGGAGACCAATAGTTAGTCATTGCTCATGATAATTACTGTCATCCATCTTTCAAAAATGCTAGCTTTTTTGCTGTTTCCACATTTTACATTCATTGCCTCATTCCCACAATTCCCCAAGCAATTCAGGATTCAAAAATGTACACCTCTGATACTAAGTCATTTGTTTCACTTTACATAATAATCACTTTGGTTTTAATAGCTTATGATATCTCATTTGTGCATTTTCATTAAAGAACAGTACTTGTCTTTAAAAAATCACAAAAATATGCAGAAGATGAAAATCCTGGTGGTAATGAATGAATTATCCGCAAGTGAGTCTCCAACATCACATGCATACACAAGCACAGTAATGAGCCATAGGAACAGAGTGATGTTAGTTTCATGACTGCGTAGATAACTATCCTTCATCTGTATTGCAACAGAAGGAGCCACATGGGTGGTCATGATTATTTCCATGACTGTAGACTGGGGAATAGCTGTTAACCTTATACTGAGCTATGGTTTTGCCCTGGCCAGCAACTAAGCATCACGCAGCTGCTCACTCACTCCCGTGCAGTGGGATGGGGGGAAAGAATTGGAAAAGTGAAACCAGTACAACTCATGGGTTTAGACAAAAGGTTTAATAGGATGCACACAAAAAAGAAAATAATGTATTAATAATATATACACAAAACAAGTGATGAACAACACAGTTTCTTTTTGTCCAAACTTGATGTTACATGAGACCCCTGTCCGCTGCAGAGGATGCCCAAACTCCTCAGCCTCTTAGCCCACACACAGAAGCAAAGGAATTCATCCACCACTTCCCATTGGCAAGCAGGTGTTCAGCCATCACCCCAAAGCCATTGCTGCACAAGATCCCCAGCTGCTGTACCAGGCCCCCAGCTGCTGCTCAGCTCCTCAGTCCACACCAGTTATAAGCAGAACATGATGTCTTATGGTATGGATTATCCCTTTGGCCATTTTAGGTCAGCTGTTCCACTTGTGTCCTTTACCAGTTCCTTGGGTGCCCACACCTTCTCATTTACAGGGCAATATGAGAAGCTGAAAAGTCCCTGACTGCTTGGCAATAATTAAAAACATTTTGTTTATCAACAAGTGTGTTATCAACATTGTTCTCATTCTGCATCCAAAACACAGCACTGCACCAGCTACTAGAAAGAATTCACCTACCCCCTGCTGATATCAGGGCATAATGCTATTGGATAAACTTCTAAGCACTAGGTTTCCTTGGCCAGAAACATGTATTCAAACAAAAAGTACTACCAAGCACAAACTAGCTAATTAAACAGTCAAGATGGAACATCTCCTCCTGAGAATAAGGTTATCAATCCAATGCCTCTTGACATGTTAGCAGCTACTGCTACTGAAGGGAACTTCTACCATATTGGCATTTATGTTTTCCCTGCTTTATGGAAAGAATCAAACAGCAGATTACAAAGTGATATTTGCTGTCTTAAACTACATAAAAACAGTAGGCTAATTATGAATGGCATAATTTATAATATTTCAGAAGTGAAGTTAAAAAATGTGTTGAATGACATTGTAAAATGTAAGTTTGGTAGTTGGAATCAGAGTGGGATCCCAATATATCTGACTTCAGTATTTTAAAAAATTAAGTGATATTTTGATATATATGCCTTGTGAAGATAGCTTAGTGAGATGAATTACTGCAGCTGACAAAACCTAAAGCCAGAGGTTGGATGATCAAGTTGATTGTTCATCATAATTTAATTGAATAAGGAATGGAAAGACAGAGGGATGCAGTACACAGAAAAACACTGTTCATCTGTGTTGGAAATATTGCTGTTATCAGTTATACAGGATAGCACACTGCTGTTATCAGTCTTAATGGAAATAATAATGAAAACCAGTAAGACCGAACAAAATACCAACCTAGACATGAATGAGAAATTGCTATTAAATGGACCCAATGAAAAATGAAGACCCAAAGCAAAGAATTCACCACAGAACAAGAAAGAATTGAGGAAGTGATGTGGTAACCAAGTTATACTCCAGTATAACAGTAGAAGATTCAAGAGACTACAGAAAACAGATTAGGGTTTAATTTCAATGTGATTCACCTTGAGAATTGCTTTTTTATATCCTACAGCTTTTATGAAGAAAGGCTACTCATCAATGTGACTCTTTAGAAGATCAATTGCTTTTTGGCTTTTTTGGTAATATTCAAAGACGGCATCTTTCACAGGAAAACCCCCAAAGCCCCCAAACCAACAGTGGTATTGTTCATATGTGATGTATAAACTATTTGTGGTTACAATGGCATTGAAAGCTTGCTTTTGCCTATATTTAAGTGTATGCATGGCTTCTTCATGTTCATGACAGTTCATGTCTGAAATTACTTGTAACATTGGCAAATAAAACATAATAGTATTCACTACCTAAGAACAATGACCATTCGCATAGCAGTGATGTACAAAAGTGTGTAAAGAAGTCACTAAAGGTCTTACCACTCCTATTATTGCCTAGGTGATTTATGCAACAAACTTACACTAATGCTAACGTGAGTTTTGCATGTAAATCCTCTGTTCAGCAGTGTGAAAATGAACCCCAAAGTGTTTGATTTAATTAATGTCTTGCCTGTGCCTTTGACTACAGAAATAATCTAAATAATGCATAGGGATAGGGTATTAGGTATCTTTCTACAGTTACAACATGATTAATTACAATGGCTAAGCCCCTAAACATTAGGTTGAATACTAATTTGGTGGCAGAATCTGGAACTCAGAAAGTGCAGAGGCCACATATTTTCTATCACACTTTTAATGCTACAGGAGTGAAAGAGAATGACAGAACTGTGGCTGCTAGTTATGGATACCATTTGCATAGATTAAGATCCTGCAGTTGTATATGTACTTCTGAAAGAAAGAAGAGCATTTTAGATCCTCATCATTCAATATGATATGCAGACATGGGTTGTATACTGTTTCCAAGCACTCATTGTCCACCAGGAAATGTTTCATATAAATACAACACCTGTAATTGCAAACATCGTTCATGGAGTGGAAATGCCAAAGGTCTGGCTGGCTAAATCGCAGACTTATTAAAAGACGTAGTTGTTTAGGGTGCAACTGTCCATCTGATGCCACAGACAATGTTTATGTAAACATTGCCGTGACATTCTTGTGCTATTACTGTGCATTGATGTAAATTATAATTTTCTTTCTGTGGATAGTAAGGCTTACGCGACAACACGAGAACAATGCTTAAATGACCAAACGACCAGTTTTTATTTAATTTCCGTTTCAATGAATAGTCAGCTCCTAATGACTAACTGAAATATGCATTACCCATAGATTATGAAGTGCTCCGGGCAGTTTCAGACACAATTTTCTTCATATATGGGTGCCCCATAGATTCATAATTAAAATGACAAGTTGAAGTTTTTATAGCAGAAAAAGAAAACACTAAACCAGTCAATCTGCCTTTCAGTGAAGACTGGTAAAAAGGCAATGGTTGTTAGGGGAATTAACTAAAAAAAAAAAACCAAACCAACAAAACCCACCAAAAATTACCCACACTGCAAAAAAAACAAGTACTCCCATAGAAACAGTAGTTGGCATATCAGTCAGCTCGCTGGACACATGCCAATTCCATTTGCAGTGGATCTGCTACATGTGGCACTGATCCCAGGCCAAATTCAACAAAGGCTCTGGATGATATGTTGCCAGAAGTGCCCCAGTCAACACCCTCTTCTCAGGCCTGCCTGGGATCACTGGGCATTTCTGCTACATGACAGATTTCCTTGTATCATGTACCTGCAGTGTCTACAGCCAGAAAGGGGCAAATATGAAAAATACTCAGTTCCATTTAGCTCCATCGCTCACAGTGACGCTTCATAAAGTGAAGCAGAGGGACAGCTGTTTTCTCAACTCTAGTGTATGATAAATCCCAAAATCTCCAGTTCTCCTGTGGCAAGCTCATTGATATTCATTTGCCGACAGAGGCCTGGAAGGATCCGATACAAAAGAGAAGTAAATAAATCTATCAGATAATAAGGTGTGTCAAATGGGGAGTTTGCAGTATTTATTTTTCTGCAACTTGCTCTTTGCTATGTTGCTTTTTGAAAAAAATGTGGTGGTTCAATGTGGAGGAAAGTTCACTGCTTATTTTGCAGTTCATGTTACTCTCTGGGAGGGTGGAAGAGGAGAAAATAGAATCATAGCAACTGGATGTGTCCCATTTTATGTTCTAAAATTTTGCTGTTTGGCACAAAAGACACATGGAAAGAAAAAAAAATAACAAAACTCCTGTGTATAAAAATAATCCATCTCTCCTCACCAACATACCGCAGATGTTTCAGAGAACAAAGTGATTTTCCATAACAGACCATACATGAAATATATAAAATGAAAGCTATTGCCAGTAAATGGTCTGTCTGTTCCACAGAATCTATTTTCTTTTGCCCTTTCCCTGTGGCTCCCACTTCACAGTATAAAGGGACATTGTCAGCTTATGTTATGCTTGTGTCTGAAAACGTCAGGCTTAGTATACCACATACACTAACTACAAAGCTTACAACTGAAAGAAATTACCAGGAAATAAAAATATTCCCTTTTTTTTTTCAAAGTCTGTGCATGTGACAACCTAGAAGTTTTCTCTTTTTTTTCTCTTAAAAAACTACACCTGGAATTGATTAAAACTATAAGTTGGGAAGCACATTTTTAGTAGCTAATAATATAAACAGAACATACAGTTTGAAGGCCTGTAGTAGATAGTATACAACTTTTCAATAAGTCATTAAAAAAACCCCAAAGACTTGTTCTTCTACTATCCCATGAAGTTGGAAAAAAAATTAAATCTGTAGAATGCAAAGCATGGCTGATTTTCTGTCCCGGACTACTTCTTCGTCAAATACACTTTGTTAACATCATTTTTCTTCTGTGGCCTTCTCTGACATGATTACTGGTCATAGTCTGTAATTCGAGGAATGTCTGCACGGAAGAAACAGCTTGCATTAAGACTTCATTCTGTGAGAATGGATGAAGTATTCACTTATCAGTGTAGCACCTTCTACAAAGCCCACTGCTTTGAAATATGTGGTGTACAGAAGGCAGTTGATAAAAAACACAGTTACTTGAAAAGGTGAAATCCTCGAATCCCTCTTGAGTAACCAGTACAGTAGCCTCTTTGTACTCGCAGACAGGCAGACTTATCTCAATAATAACCTTCCATGATAGCCCTGGTCTGTGCTGAGTCTTCAGTCTCTAAGATATTTTCACACATCCAAGTTGTCCTCCTAGGTGGACTAACTCTACTTAACTTCTGCTATAAATATAACCTCATTCCTCCTGCTGCACATTGACATATGCTTTTGTGCCAGATGCAGAACAGTGGAGAGGCTTATGAATTTCCATTATTTTCTTGTATTTATTCCCCTATTGAAGATGAGGAGTAACATTCAATTAAATAGCAATTAAATATAGGTTCAGATGTAAAACTTCTATTGCTCAAACTTTCTTTATTGCTGAAGTTAATTAAATTGCTAAGGTTTTTCTTTGTATGGTTTATTTGGTTTGTGTTTTGGTTTTGTTGCTTTGTTGTTTTCCTGTTTTGAGGGATTTTACAAGGAATGTGAGGAGATTTAACCTCACCTTCACACATCCGCTCTGGAGAACATCCTTCTGACACAGTCCTCACAAATCCTCTCAAAGGAAGTGGTGAAGAGCCTCAGGGTCTTCTACTTAGTCACACTTCAGACCCACAGACTGGTGGGACTCCAATACTTCATTCCCTTAATCTCCAGATACGAAATCCAAGATTTAGCCTTGAATATTATAAACACTTGACATAGACTGGCTGTCAGAGTATTGTGTAAGTGAATATTTCTTACTGTTAACTTCCTAAAATCCTTTGGTCAAGAATTAGGTAATTAAATTATCACTTATCCTTATGTTGTTTAACAAATTTTCATGTTGTCCAATTAAAGCAATATTCCTTTTGCACCTGAAAAAATATTTCTTAGCCTATGAAATTCGGTACTTGGAATATATTTTCCTATTAAATTAATTTTTTAAAAATAATTTGAAACTCGGTCATTTTTGTATAATGATGTATATTTTACATTTGTCATATTAATGGATCTTTGAAGTCCCCCAAAAGCTGTAATGATTCTGAAAGTCCAAGCCAGAAGCAACCAAACCCATTATTTTTTCTGGGTAATTAGGTGTCATAAGGTCATAAGTATCATAAGGTTTTCTAATACAAAACCATCAGTAACCTAGTCACTGATGTTTGATATAAATATTTATTTGGGTTGTAAATTAATGGCTACTAAAATACAATGGTATAAATTGCATACACATTAGATTGGATTTTTGTGTTTGGTAATGCTGCAGTTTGACTTCTGAGGAAAATTACTATACATAATAGATTTACCATTTTCTTCCAAATGCAAGCTTTTTCTTATTTTGTCATTTAAGAGAGCAGAGGCATTTTAAAAATCTACTCAAAATTACTAGGGAAGATGTTCCCTTCTCTGGAGTTTTATGTTTATGGAAATGTGACTATAAATTAAGTCAAAGTTAGCATACATCTGTTTGGTGGTGGTTTGGAACTTTTTTATTTTTTTCTTTGCATGAAAGAAACAGCTGAACAAAAGGAAATTTTGCACCATGTGACAGAATTCTTTACAGACCTCCAATAAATGCATTATAGACCACAGCTAATCAATCTCTCTTCCTTCAGAGTACAAAGCAAATCAGAAACGCTGCCTCCTTTAATCAAAAATATGAAAACCTGTCACTAGACTGGCCTTGGTCAGTTAGGATTTAGATGCACACTGGTGTCTGCAAGAACACAGAACGACACTAATAAATACCAAAAGTAGTTTACATAATTAAATTTCTTGATTGCATAACAGTTTGTATAATTACTACAAGCTTTGTAGAGTTGAAAAGCATCAAGTTAAATACCATATAACTTTTTTTGTTTAATAATCTCTCCACATTTTACTTTGCCCATCCTTGTGTATATTATAACACAGACTGTGCCTATTCAGTGACTGGAATCATTAAGTTATGCTTGTGGTTGAAAACCTCAAAAGAATAAAAATATACCTTTTTATTGGAATAAAGAAAAAAGCCCAGATTTTTGTTTAATTGAACTTAAAAATAAAATTTCTGTATAGATATAAGTAAATTCAGAGTGAGATAAGATGTTTTTATTTATAGCTATATATTATTTAATATTAATTTAACATATTAATCCAGATTATGATTTAAACATGAGAAGATCCCAAGTTAGGAGCTCTGTAATGATATCACTTCATTTTGCATGACCTGGTCTTTGAAGATTTTTTTTTTAATAATTTTTTCCCAACCTAAGAAATTCACCACATGATCTTAGTTTCTTTCTTGAAAGTTATTTCTGTTACTACAAAGAAAAAGAAAAATTCCAAAAGCAATCAAAAAGCCTCTAAAGCCCAAGTACCACCAAGGACACCAAGAACCACAACCACCTTCATGAGGAGTATACTCCAGAGAAGGAGAAGAAAAACCAAAACATATTGTCAGATGGGGACAGGCATAGGAAGTCATGTAACAAAGGGAAAATGGCAAAGAATAGTTGTGGAAGAAAAGGAGAAAGTCATTAGAAAGCAGAAAGTTATTTGCAGACTAAAGAGAAGGAGAGTAGTATGAATCTGAAAGTCCAGCCATATCCAAATGTACAATAGTTTTTTTACTGTTGAGTTCTTGAGTTATTTTTTTCTTTCCAAAAAGAATGAAAAACTTCCTTAGCAAAGGCTTTAAAGTACACTAAGATTTTTTCTCAAATTATTTCAAATCTGTTGTGGGTACTTTAGCAGTGTGCTTAAGAATTGGAAGAGGAGACAAGAGAATGAGGCAAATTTCAGTCTCATTTACCGAGGCACGGAAGCAGCAGTGCTGCTCATGAGAACAAGATCTAAAACTGCCTATGTAGTGCTCAAGCACTCATATAAGATATATATAGTGTGTGATAAATGAACAAATTAACATTCTTCAAAATCATGTGTGGAAATGTGAAATGTGTGTAGATTCCAGGCATTCTGAAAACAACATTTTAGAGAAAAAGTCTGTATCCAAAGGTACAACCTGACATGCATGGTCAGTCTAAAAGAAAAAGAACCGTATGAATAAAAATGAGTCCACAAACTGTAGGAGAGATTCTCTAACACGGATGTGAAAGCCAATAAAACATTGATAAAGATTCTGGCTTGCAAATTTATTTATAGGTCCTTAATAATTGAGGGTACTTGTCAAAATAGGCTCTGCCTCCCAGACCTCCCACTTTGATATAATTAACTTGAATGAGCTTCTCTTCATCATGAAGACAAAGGTGGGGAAACTAATGTAACTGCTATCCATCTTATGTAGGGTTTGTACAACCTCTTCTTTATGACTGGTTTCACACACTGACTAATAGACACTTTCCACTTCAGATTTTAATTAAAAGCTATAAAAGCAGTCAGCTGTAGGGCATGAATGTGTTAGATCCAAAAAAAAAAAAAAAAGCCATTATACAGTGGGAAGATCAAGCACTGTACAAATTTAGTGTGAAACCATGTTAAATAGATCCATATGCCTATGTTTAATGTAATTTTAAGATCTACATGGTAGCAGTGGGAGTACTAAAGTAAAGCAAAATGTCAATTAAAGCCAGGACATAGAGTTTAAGTATAATCATGTTAATTTGGTGATATATGAAACATATTTCTTTTCAGATGTTTGCAAAGAAATCACAGCAAGTAAAAAAATAATTTTATTCCCTGAGTGCAGCTGCAAGTATTCAGGTTGTTCCATAAAATAAAATGTTAGATTTATTCTGGTGAACATGAAATATATTCAGTATAGCATAAATTACAATTGTAAAGGTAATTTAGAATAAAAAGTATATTGTCAATAAATGGAGCTTTTTAAAATCCATTTACAGTTCATATAATTTACTACAAAATTTAATAAAACTTTTATGCTATGGAGCTTCTTGTGCTTTCATAATAAACAATTCAACCTGTATCATCCTGCATGATTTAGCTTCCTGTTAAGATCTTGGTAACATTTTAGTATCTTAGTACAAAAATATGCAAATGTTTTAAATTTAATTTAACCTTAATTTTTCCAACACCAAAAACATACCTATTTTGTAATTAAACCCTACATATTTTCTTTAATGATCCATACAAATACTTGAGAAAAATCTTTAACTCTCTGTTCTCTTCTTAAAAAAGACATTCTATTACTATAGTTCATTCAAATTCTTAGGAAGTGCTTTTACTTGACTTATCAATTTCATTATTGGAATAATTATATTTTTTGTTCATCAAGTTATAGATAATACTCTTACACAGAAGTCACTTCAGAATATCATGATGGAGTATAACATCAGTGCCACATGCTCACATAATAGAAAATTATCTCCTGTATTTGTCTGGAAATATTTATTAAAAATTATTTACCTAAAATTGTGGTTAAAAAAAGATGCAAAATTCACATGGAAATACAAGTCCAATATCAGAAACATGTTCTTTAACTGGTGTCTGGCTCACCAGTTCTACCGCTATTGACTGCTATCAAAACCATCTAGTTATTAAAACAAAGACTCAGTATGTTAAGCCATAAGATGCTGTTTTGTAGCAGCTTCTCTACAGAGAGGCTTGCTCAGAGTTCAAAATCAAATGATTTCTGAAGTCTGATTATTTCATACCTCTTCAAAAACACAGTCATCAGGGAGGTTGTCTTTATTGTACATAAAAGCAGTCAGTAAAGCATTATATGTCTTCATCCTTTCCTTTCTCTCCCAAGGAGGAAATGGCATGCTGACCTCTCAGAAGCCAAGGCAAACATCTCTGATCTTTTGTGTTTGATTTCTACACAGCAGAAAACTATTTAGCATGCCTGAAATTCAAATGAAGAGTAGAAACAAGTTTGGCTTTGAAAAACAAGGGAAGATATGATCCACATAGAGGCTTATCCTCTAAATTTTTGAACCAGCCTTAACCACCAGTAAATACTGAATGCTTTTCTGAGGATATATACTAAAGACTCTACTGGTAGTACAAACAGCTTTGGAGATAAGTGCGTGTGTCCTTCAGGAACATGAAAGCTCTCAGCATCATTCTGTGATGTGCAACTTACACTGATGTGCAACTTACACTGAAGAGTCATGTTATATTAGAATTCCTCTCTACTCCATAAAATTATGCCCAAGATGAAAGTGATGTGAAAACCTATTGTCATTTTAGCTGTAAGAGGCCCTTACTCAAGCTGCAAAAGTCTTACTAAAGTGCTACTAGGAGGCTGCCCCTAATCTACCAGAGATGTATACAATTTACATATACCACTGATAAAGAAACATTAGTGGTAAAAGTGGACAGACTAGTCTGTGAATTATGAAACACCACAGCAGTTATTTATTAACCAGTTAGTGCATTGTTTCCAGACAATATTTTCCTCTGAACCTTCTCATGAATTAATAAGCTAATGTGCTCCTCATGTAATTTCAGCAAATACCATCAGAGTAAAATGAAATTTTCCAGATTAACATAAATTTCAGCTTCTGCAGGAAATTATTTTGGGTCAGTACTATGCAGAAAAAGATCATGATACTTTCTGTCTGTAATGTCTAATATATGTACATGTGGAAATACAGGGTATAGGCTGGAGATATTTCACATAGGCGGATGAGGATCTGACTGCCATCTACCACATGCTAGGGGACCATTGTAAAAGCTGGTGCTATCAACTGATCTAGGATAAATTTAAAGTATTTCTTCACAGGTCATTTTGAAACAATGTACTTTACAATTCTTTCTCAGTTTAGTAGGGTTCTATGTTAGGTTTAACTTTTCACACCACCCCCCCCTTCTCCAGGATGAACAGTGCGAGCTTTCTCAAACACCTCTTACAGGTGCTCCAGTCCCTTAACCATCTTTATGGTTCTTTACCGGACTTGCTTCAAGAAGTCCCTCTTGAACTGGGGAGCCCAGAACTGCACCCAGCACTGGAGATGTGTCACACAAGCGCTGAGTAGATGCTCTCTTGATGCTCTAGCAATGCTTTGCCTGATGCAGCCCTAGTCTTCTTTGAGGCAAGGATATATTGTGGTTCATGTTCAACTTTTCTACCAGGATCTCCTGCTCCTTCTTACAGACCTTTCCAGCCTGGAGGCCCTCAGGATATACTAGTGTATGGGGTAGATCCTCCTAGTTGCAGGCAAGAATTAATTCAGTTCTGCAGTGTAGGAGGTGCTGCCTAATTCTTTCCATGAGGAATATTTGGGATATGCTGAAAAAGTCCACAGCAGTCTAAAATGAGACATTTCTAGCTACAGGTTATATTTTATGTCAGATTACAAACAGCAGTCACAATATCTGTTACTCAGAGTGCTGAGGTTTTGCTGGGTGGCTTCTGTAAGAAGCAGCTTAAAGCTTCTCTGACGTCTGACAGAGCAAATGCCATCTGGGCTTTCAAGGCTGGACACTGTTGCTGACAAGGCTGGGCCAATCAGTGCTGATCATAGCACCTCTGCGAATCACACTTAAGAGGAAAATAAACCACAAACAGCTGCATTTTGCCACTGCAGAAGGGAGTGAGAAGGTGTAAGAAACTTGGCAGACACCAAGGTCAGTGAAGGTGTGGGACCAGGTGGAGGCATATAGAAAACACTGTGACTACGTTGGAGCAAGCCCCTGGCAGCACCTGCAGCACGTGGAGGGAGATAAGAGGAAGAGAGAGAGAGATGGAGGCCCATGCTGGAGCAGGTTTTCTGGGGAGGAGGGTTGTGATTCCCTGGGGGACCAGGCTGGAGAAGTCTGGGCTTGAGAGACTGAAAGACATTCTATGGTTTTATGACTGGACCCATGCTGGGGCCAGTTGGTGAAGTGCTGAGGCACTGTGGGAGAGGACTCACGGAGGAGAAATTTGTGGAGGACTGTCTCCCATGGGTGGGAGACCACAGTGGTGCAGGGAAAGAGTGTGGGAAATGCTCCTCCCACAAAGGGAAACCTCTCGTGAGGAACTGACTGTGGTGGTTTGACTGTGGCTGGAGGCCAGACTCCCACTAAAGTTTCTCTATCACTCCCCTCTTAGCTGGTGACAATATATATGTTGTACATATATATAAACAGCTCGTAAAACACCAACCCCCACCCCTCCCTTCTTTGCTGACTTCATTTTATTCATGATGTTTCTCTTCCTCAGGATGGCACAGGGGGAAAGGGGGAATATGGGGAATGGAGGTTTCAGTCTTTGGTCAGTTCATCATGAGATGTCTATAAATTCATAAAATGTCTCTCAGTCCCAGGCTGCTGGCCCCAGCCTGGTTCCCCACAGAGTCACAAGCACCCCCAGCAAGCCTGCTCTGGTGTGGGCTTCCATCTTTCTGCCTCTTATCTCTCAGCGGTGCTGCTAGGGGCTTGCTCCAATGTGGGTGACAGATTCTTCCCTATTCCTCCCCCAGCTCCATGGTGGGCTCCTGTCTGGCCCAGGTACCTCTCCATGGGCTACAAGTGGGGTCACTTCATCCTGCATGGGCTGGGGGTGGACACCCACCTCACCATGGTATTCTCCACAGGCTGCAGGGAATCTTCTGTCAGCACCTCCTCCTCCCCCCCTTCACTGACCTTGGTGTCTGCAAAAATTCTTACATCTTCTCACGCTCTTCTCTGGTGGCAAAAGCAACAGTTTGTGTTTTTCTGTCTCTAAAATGTGATTCCCAGAGGCCTGTGACTGGTGCTGATTGGCCCGGCCGGCCTTGTCAGTAACAGGGTTTGGGAGTTTGGCCTTGGGAGCCCAGATGGGATTTGCTTTGTTGGACGCTTAAGAAACTTCTAGCTTCTTCTTAATGAAGCCATATTGTAAACCCACCACACTAACTGAAGACTGAAGTCTCCATTCCCTATTCCCCACCTTTCCCTCCTCCATGCCAGCCTGGGAAGGAGAAATCATGAATAAAGTGAAGTCTGCAAAGAAGGGAGGGGTGGGGGAGTGGTTTTTGAAGAGCTTCTCATCTGTCTCTGGTTTCTCTGTGTGTGTAGTGTGGTGTAATGAATCAGAGAATTTTCTTGCCTTTCTTCTGTGTTGAATCTGTTTTACAAGAATGTTTTAATTGCAGAATGATCTCTCCCTGTCATCCTCTCAACTCCAAAGCCTCTCAACATATATTTTCTCCCCTGTCCAGCTAAGAGCGGAGTGATAGGGTGGCTTTGGTGGGAGTCTGGCCTTCAGCCAGGGTCAAAACACCACACAGAGCCAGACCTAAAACACCTGCAGGCAGGTTGGATAACATTACCTCAGAGATCCCTTTAGTCTTACTTTATTCTGTTCTGTGATTCCATATACACTGTAATAGTCTCTCTTGTTGCTGGTAATCTACCAGATACAGTCTACAGGAAGATCAAAAATGCCTCTGAGAAGGAATGATTTAGGTCACTGAGGTCAGCATATACAAAAAGGCAACTAAATTAAAACATGCCTCTATTTTTTTTCCACACAGAACTGTGTTTCATAATCTTTTATATCCCCTTCACCTCATTTGAGGGTATATGAGGTCTTAAATAGAATTTTGATGCTCTAGAGATGAAAATTCTTTACTTAGAAAACAAATTTGTCACAGGGCCTGTTGATATTCAGGCCTGCCCTCACTGAAGCCAGTGTTCATGGTTTTTTACCTTTCAGTATGGATATTGTGGATGGTGGTATATACTGCAGAGAGACTAGAGCAGAAGAAAAGAACCCATTAACTTCCTGAAGGTAGTTTATCTGTAGGACTGTTGAGAACCTATATGGGTAAATATACCCTTCTGAGTAGCAAATAGAGGAAACAGTATCAAAGCTGTTATTTAATAAAAGTTATGAATTACTTTTAGCAGTGAACAGTCATACTTGAGTTTTGGTAAGATTTGTGAAAAAAACATTTATGAAAACTATTCCAGACCTTCAAATGCTGTGATATTTTGTTAGTCTTCCAATCAATAGTTCTTGATTGTGTGACTCATCATGCAGTCTTCCACGTGCTGTCAAAGACCTTCTTACAATACATCTAGAGAAGTGATTCACTTGGTCATTCACTTTGTTATTAACTGACCACTAATAATTAAATCAAGATGTTTGTATTCATTAGATAACTAATTTAAATAATCAAAGTCTAGAACCTTCACTGAAAACTTTTGTGACAATGAGAACACTGATACCTTCATTTTTTTTTTCAGTTCTAAAGTAATTTCCTATCAGTACTTTAACACTCATGAATTAAAAGGAACAGGAAATAAGAAAACAAAGTTATATGATTTCTAAATCAACATTTTTAATATATTCAGACTA
>VXBZ01001203.1:55004-96505 GCA_013399135.1 Heliornis fulica | reverse complement strand
ACCCCACACAGTCGGAAATGCGCGTCGTTCGCTGGGCACCGCTGCCCTTCTCGGCTCTGGGGGCCTGCGTAGAGCTGGTGGGGGGGTCTCGGTAAAAAAAACAACCCCAAACCCACCCAGACCCGAGCCACCTACACGGCTAAATAACGATTTTGTTCATTGTTCTTGCCGCCAACCGAAACCAGACGCGCAGGACTGATGAATCTTGCTCCTGGGGGCGATGGCAAGAGGAGGAGTGTTGTCAACGCGAAGGCAAGCGAGGGATGGCGGTGCCTGCAACCTATGGCCGAACTGGAGGTAATTCGCTAGCGGATCGATAACGTGCCGAAGGTTCCTGAAAGGCCGCAGCGCTGTACGGGAGCCTGGGTAGCGATCCTGCCGTTGATTTGCGCCGTGCTTCGCTAGCTTTGCCGGTACCGAATAACCGTTCGGATTTGTGCTGCGACCGCCTGTTTGCTGCCTACGGTCAGAAAGGGAAAGAAAACCAAACCAAACGGCCGCTGGCGATTGCTTTAAACAACAACAAAACCAACAAAAAAAAAGGGAAAACCAACCCCCAAGCCCCCGCGTCCGACGAGGATGGGGTCTGAAGGAGTGTGATTACTTGTCTTTACGTTTTGCTGTGCGTCTGTGCTTTTTCAGGTCGCACTGGGGCCTCGCAAGACCGACCGTGTTTGTGGACAATAAGAATTAATTCACGGGGATCGATGTAAGCAGGGGAAGCTGTCATTTTTAAGTATTTATTTTGCCATGATTTTTAACTAGTGCAACTTGCTAGGCAAAGCCAAAAGTATGCTTGCAACAACACACAAAGAACGTTCTGTGTGTAAGGAGCCCGAAGCTCTCAACTGCATAACTTTTAGCAGAATTCGAGTTAAACCCTATATCTGTGCAACCGAGGGAAGGCTGAGCTGAGCGTATGGTTTTTTACATACGTGCGTTTCCAAGGCCCGCGAGCTCAGTGAGCGCTTGAGCTTTGTGCTTGACGTGGCGAGAAACCTTTGCCGCGGCCACACTTCTGCCTTATTGCACAGACGTAACCGTGAAAGGTTAGGGAACGGAGGCTAAAACGTCAAATGGCCCCATAAAGTCATGGTATAAAGAGTGGTAAGAATTAGACTTCTATAGCAGATGCCTAGTTGCCATGCGTTTCGACATACAATTATCCTCATGTCCTAAAAATCATTAAAGTCGTAACCTGGCATGTGGTCTGCAATCATCAGAGTAAATGTATTTTGTAGTATGGATTATTTATTTTTAAGAAAAAATCCTGCATACTAGATTTGATCACTTCAGCTACGCTCACTTTATATATTCAAAAATGTACTGATGTCTCCCTTTCCCCAGTTCTTGTAACAATAACCACTCTGTGTTTCAGATTTAGTTTAAATCCACACTTCAAATAACCGAAATGGCAGTGAATTAATATTTACCATTTAATAAAGATTTTAAAAATAACATGACCTATGTCTTTTATTAGTGATGTAAAATATCTATTGTAGTATCTCTCGTAGGTGATTCTTACAACAAAGAGCTACGTGAATAATGTGATTAACATTTTAATTTCCCCTGATGCTTACATAAAAGAAAATATACTTACATATGATATCACTAAAACTATAAACCAAGGAATAGTGAAATTTTAACAGTTAAAAGAGCTTGAAAGCAAAGCAAAAACTATCCTGAATATACTGAACTTCTCTGTTCTTCTGGTAGCCAGTAACTTTTCCTGATGCAGTTTCAAACACAGCCCACAGAATCAAAATGTTCTTGGTGTTTTGACAGTAAAATAAGGACTATATTTAATTTTTTAGAGCACCAAGCAAAATGGAATCCTAGTCCCCGACTTAGGCCTGAGCACCACAGAGCTACAAATAATCTTTAATACACAGTGTTTACAAACACACATTCCACTTGTTTTTACAGATGAAATCTGGTGGGGTTTTTTTGTTTGTTTGTTTATTTGTGGCTTAACATGGAAGTTACACTGGCCACAAGAAAAGATGCAGGATTATTATTGTTCGGTGATGCATGTTAGAATGAGTTTTAAGATTACTCGCAGCAGTAACAAATATTCCATTAATTTTCAGATATACTTTAAAAGGCTTTTCTCCCTCTTTCAGATAAATTGAGGATGTTTTTGTTTTGTGAAGAAAAATATCCTCATCTTCGAGTTTCTACTCTTGATTGTTTTGCTTTCAAATAATTCCTTTTCTTTTGTGTGATCCTGGCATCTTACATTATCCTTAAGTAAAAGTACATCAGTTCTGCTTTGTCAGTGAGATTTAATGGTTTTTATGAGATATTTTTCCTCTGAAAGGTTTGCATTAAAAAAAATATAAGCAGTAATGGAATTATTTTCTTCAGCTGTAGCAATTGTTAGAGTTAAAAAGAAAATCTCAAGTAATTTTAATCTAGTAATTGGGATGGTTTTACATCTGATAGCATTACATATTCTTTATGCAAATGTTGTGTCCTGTTATTTCATTGTGTGACTTTCAAATGTGAATATTTACACACGTTCACAAAAGTGTTTTGAGTGGTGGTGGGTTTTATCCCACCACACACACCCCCTTTTTTTTTGCTTTATTGGACACCCTCCCTTTCTCCCCAAAAAAAAAAAAAAAAAAAAGCACTGTAAGCACTATAAGTATCCAAATACAGATATATTAGAATGGTATTGAATTACTGGTTACTTTGGAGAGATAAGATTGTAGTATCTTTGGTTTCTTCTTAATTTTTCTGTATCTTTACAGCGTGGGTTCTTTAATTTTCTTTACTGATATTCCCATCCTCTCTATCCTCACCCCTCTGTAACTGTTTATATTGAGTTACCAGAATGGTTCAGTGGCTTGCAATCAGAAAATGCATTGCTTTAAACTCGGTGGTGGCAGTTGTTGATATGAAAATCCTTTCTGTTTCTTGTGAAATTTGTTCTTTACTTTAGAGACAATGGAAAGTATTTAGGGTTTGTAAATTGTCCATCTGAACAATGTAGCTAAATATTTGCAGCACGATATTTGCTGGGGGGAGGAAGGTCAGTTGAAAGCAATATAAAGCACCGGCTGAGCTTTCCTCCAGGTTGTCTGGTTATTTTTTTATGGGCTTTTTTTCCACCTCAGATGAGAATTATCACCACCAGTTGCTTGCCTTTTTGTGCCTGTTGCTTCTTACTCTTTGCACCAACCATTAATCTTAGGACGGGAAGAAGTGAGTGATGGTACTTAGGAAGCCAGCCCACTTTTTTATTATCATCATGGATGTTAAATATACAAATGTCCAAAAATACAATACTACTTTGAGTAAATTCCTTCTGCATTTTAAAGCCACAACCTACAATTTAACCAAGTAGTTTTTTTAAATACTCGTGGTTTTTATGCTTTGTGCCAGGAATATGTTCTTTCTGCACCTTGGGTCGGTAACCTATGTGAACTTTCAACACTGGAATTCCTTAGAGAGTGCCCAGTTGCTGTGTATTCTGCCCATATCAGATATTAAATAGTGAACTGTATGCTTCCATTCTTTACACACCCATTTCACCTTTCATTTGCTTCTCCTGATTGGCGAAAAGTAGAACCGAACTTGGTTATCTGTATTACCAACCCAGCAGCGTTGGCAATGTAACATTTTGTACAAGCACACAAATAGATTGACCTCAGAAGCACGTTTCTAGGTGTTGTTCTCACACGCAGCTAGAGGAATAAAGCAAAATCACACAACTCAGTGAGGTTTTGTGTGTGTAAAAATAAACAATAAACTAATCTATTATCAAGGTTCCGAAACCAGATCTATATGTCATTTATATTCTGAGTAGCAAATGAGTCTGGTTGAAATTGATTCAATGACCCTAAAAACCTCCCTAGTCTGTTGCGACCCAAATAAATATGAATTGCTCCAGCTATGATGCTCTTTCAGTTTCACTATTATATCTTCAAATGCAAAAAAAAAACCCTTCCTTATAAAGAGAAACTAAGAGTTAGAGCTATGTAATTCCTACTGAATAAAAGAATTATACTAGTTTATGACAGGGATTTTTGTTTGTTTTGTTTTAAAGCACTTTAATTTGTGCTCCCGTGTTTTGTAAAAGACCTGGGATGAAAGTTACTGGCTTTGTTTGACAGTGCAACTTTCTATGCTGAATACTTTCTCTAATTATCGAGAGGATTTTGAGAAAATGATTAAACTGCTGTACTTAATTGTTCACTATTGGGCTTTTCTTCACAGAGAATCTTGGATATTTGCCATGTTCAGTTTTGCATCCATTTGATGTCTCCAAAGTTTTCTGAAAATTCTCAGGATTATGTGGAGCTTCTTAAGTGGAGCTTCAAAAAAAAAAAAAAATGCACAGGGTGTGTTTTAGAGGACAGCTACTTCGTAATGAATATAGGAGCAGGAAAAAAAATAACGTTTGCTAAGTTGCTTTTTATATTGACAGTCATTTTCTTAGGTTATGGTTTCTAGAAAGCTTCCAAAAACTTGGTGTTACTGTACCTTCTAGTAAGGTATTCCAGTACACTAAGGCAGTATTTGCTTAGCAGAAGATTTTCAAAATAAGATCCATCACTCGTTTGCTTCACGGGTTTCATTTTAGAGTTCTAAGTCTAAGAAAATGCTTTAGATTAGTGGAGCTTCTTAAGTGGAGCTTCAAAGGAGCTTTCAAAAAAAAAATTTTATTTATATTGATAAATCACAAAGTTTATGAAGACTCATTTTGTGTCCTCCAGTGAATATTTATCTTTTCCATTTTCTAAATGAAAATCTAAATTTCTGTTTAGCCAACACTGAGGGCTGTTTGTCGTTAATGATTTGGATTTGATTTTTTCAGTTACAGTAGTAGCCTGTCAGAAGTGCAACCTTTTAAAATACAGATGGGGGTTATCTTTCTGACTCTTTGGAATGAGGCTGGTTATCAGTAGCCTTGGTATAGACTTGAAATTTTCCTGAAGTTAATACAGTGGGCTATTACAAGTTTATATGTATGTAATAACTTGAGAGTTCCCATCATATTGTTATCAGAGTAACAGTCTGATATACTTGTTAATATGTAATTACAGGAAAGGGCAAAAGAAAAATATTTCCGTGTTTGGAGATACTCGTTGTGCAATTTAGATAAAACCAGAGGAGGCCATAAGAAATATCAGAGATATCTACCTGAAGAGACCAGCTGAACAATGTATGTAAAATTTCATGACTTTACATTCAAAATGAAGAAACAGTGAGTCAGTCGTGCTCCTTGTGGGCTCCTAAACCAAGAAGAAAAGTTCTATTCAATACTCAGTAGTAAGTGTTTTAAAAGACCATTATATTTATTACATATTCAATACTGAGAATGTTGTAATTATGGTAATTTTTTCTAATGTGAAACCAGTGAAACAAAACATTGACAAATCTTCTGTTGGAATAGTGCATTAATCTTTCACCTCATCTCCAAAGAACTAGAGTTCAGAGTTATAGTTAGGATCATGAGAAAGTACTCTAGGAATAGGATTAAAGACCAAGGAAATAGAACAAAAGTTTTGGATGAAGTAATATTTGAGTATGGCATGCAAAATTTCTGTTTCAGAGAAGATAAAGCAGGATCTTCTGTAAACTCTTAAACATAGTTCAAGAACTGAAATCATAGAATCACAGAATGGTTTGGGTAGGAAGGGACCCATTTACTTCCAACCCCCCTGCCATGGGCAGGGACACCCTCCACCACATCAGGCTGCCCAAACCCCATCCAACCTGGCCTTGAACACTGCCAGGGAGAGGGCAGCCACAGCTTCTCTGGGCAACCTGTGCCAGGGCCTCACCACCCTCACAGGGAAGAATTTCTTTCTAATATCTAACCTAAATCTACCCTCTTTTAGTTTAAACCCATTCCCCATTGTCCCATCACTACACTCCCTGATAAACAGTCCCTCTCCAGCTTTCCTGTAGGCCCCTTTAGGTGCTGGGAGGCTGCTATAGTGGTTGAAAGATTTTAAATTAGAAATGATGGGGTCTTTATTCCCATCCTGTTTTTTACTTTTGTCTCAAGAATTGCTAAAGCAAGGATTTTTGTCTGTCTTCAGAGAAACTGACACTTCTGCAGGTAAGAAGATCCAGTGACAGTACATGACTAGAAAATCATTTGTCTAATCCAACACACCCTTACTATCTTGCTTGCTTTAAGACAATCCTTATTTTTTACTGAGTGTTTCCTTCTAGTGTTGTTTCCCTCAGAGCTACAAAGTAATTTTATTTCTGTGTAGTTGAAATATCTGCTCTCCCCAAAATAGTAATGATGTAGCGCGAGTAGTACCAATATTTGCACTTACAATAAAGATTTCAGTGCTGTTAGCATTGAACCATTTGGCTGACAGTGCCTACTGTGTGTAGCATATGTGATTTGTCAGTCACCCATGAAATACACATCACCGAGATTCTGATCTCCATTTATTGTTCAGTCTTCTGAGAAAATATTGGGCTGCTGATCCAGATTTCTCAGTATTTTGTATTTCTCCATTGCATCTACTTAGTGCCTCAAAAGGATTATTTAATAATTTTCAGTTTGCCCAGACAAACTGTAGAGAGTTTTGGTGGGCCAGGTAGGCACGGTGTACTAATTGAGACACAAATTGTATAAGGTGACCGTTGATTTAGAATCACTGAATCAATCTCTTGATTTTACAGGAATTCAGCGTGCCAGAGGGAGGAAGTGTTGATTAGATCATACCTGACCCTTGCCACTTGATGCTGCTGGTTAAGCTTTTTGTTTGCTTCCTTGTTTTTAAGCTGGTACTAATGTAAGAAGGAGATTGGCACACATGCCACCCTTTTCCCAGGTGAGGACCCACCACAAGGCTGGCTGAGTCACCATCTCAGAAGGTATTTAAAAGATGTGTATAGAATCATAGATTCACTTGGTGTGGAAGAGACCTTTAAGATCATCAAGTTCAACCACAGCCTAACCCTGCTTAGGACACCTTTAGGCCATGTCCTCAAGCTCATCTATGCACCTTTTAAATACCTCCAGGGATGGCGACCCTACCACTTCCCTGTGCAGCCTGTGCCGATGCTTAACAACCCTTTCAGTAAAGAAATTCTTTTTGAAGTCTTTTAAACACGCAGAAGCTTTAGTTGCTGCAGAATTAAGATTCTACTTTTTAAATGCCAAAATAATGCGAAGATGAGCTCATCACTGATGGGTATTCCTGCAGCAAACTCTGGAGCATTAGCACACTGCTGGTTTCTGCACGTGTGCGTTTTATTAAAGCTCAGACTTGCAAGATCAAATAAAAAAGGAATTGAACTTGATGTTTCAGCATCAAGTTTGACTACCACTAATTGCCTCCTGGCAGGCCCTTATAAGTAAAGCACTGAGTAACACTAAAACTCAATCAACTCTTGTAAAGAAACACGATGCCTTACAAAGACTAGACCGACCATTTAAAGAAATATACAGCTACTTATTTTTAACATAGTTCTAATTTTAGAGTTGGTTATTCAGGCTGTAATGAAGCTACATTTATTTAGTTCATGTATTAGGGGTTTTTTATATATATATTTGAAAGTGTTTTAAAAGAGAAATAACTGTCTAGGATTCATAGATGTTTCCACCTAGATACAACTCAAGTTTGATTCATAAGTGATGCCAAACCTGCATGTCGGCGTTTGAGGATCTGGGATCCTCCAAAATCTTTATCTAAACCCACCGAGGTTATTTCTGTTTGCATGCAAAGCATTTTGGTTCTCAAGAAGCATATTTTAAGTTTTATATCATACAAATGAAAGTAGAGTTTACTTTCTTCTCGATCTAACCAATAAACTAAATTACCAAATTCACACAATTTGAGAAATTAAAATAGAAAACCTAATTTCTCCCATGTAGTCTAATCTAATTCATAAAAATTACAGAGTTTGAGAGGAACAAGGGAGCATATTCTGTTGAGCTGTGAAAGGAAACACCCACCTGGAATCTAGGTAACATTGAAAATAATATATTTTTAAAGAAAGGATCACCTGGATCCTGTTAATCACAATTCCATCAGAGCTTAATCTTTGTGACTCAAAGCTTAAATTTCAAGACATAGTTAAATTTCAGAGAATTCTGGAAAATTTGTTCTGTACAAACAGAAAAGAGAGCTAATAAACTACAAAGAAAATTTCCTTCAGAGCCTGCTATGCCATGATGCTTTTCTAGTTTTGCTTTTGCCGGTTTTAAGGGATGAACAAGGAAAAGTGAGAGAGCAGCAGACGAACCAGCAGAAGTCTGGGATAAGTCGCTTGTGATATAGGAAAACTTTCCATCCTTCAGGTAAAACCCCAAGTTAAGGAAGAAATTATTTACACCAGAGTTCAGAGTCATGAACTTAAAATCATAAAGGCTTCCCCCCTGAACTTCCAGTATTGATTTTTCTGGTTCCTGAGGGTTAAAAATTACAGTAGCTTCTCAAACAGCAGCAAGTACAACTGATGAGAAAGCTGAGGAACTCAACATGTTTTTGCCTCAGTGTTCACTGGCAATCTCTCTTCCCACAAGTCTCAAGCGGATAGACCACAAGATGGGGGGAGCAAAGTCCTTCCCACTGTTAGAGCATCACAGAATGGTCAGGGTTGGAAGAGACCTCTAGAGATGATCTTATCCATCCCCTGTGCTAATGCAGGATCACATCCATGCAGGTTTTCAATACCTCCAGTGGA
The DNA here is from genome assembly GCA_013399135.1 of Heliornis fulica. Lineage (NCBI taxonomy): Eukaryota > Metazoa > Chordata > Aves > Gruiformes > Heliornithidae > Heliornis > Heliornis fulica. The sequence continues at coordinate 87,838 of VXBZ01001203.1, read as the reverse complement.
TGAGACTCCAGAACCTCTCAGGGAAGCCCGTGCCAGAGCCCTGTCACCTTCAAAGTGAGGTTTGCCCACATATTCAGATAAAGCTTCTGGCTGATAACCCCAAGGAACCTAAACATACAGAACTCCGCTCCTTGGGGGTCCATACTGGGACCAGTGCTGTTTTGTATCTTCATCAGTTACAGAGTCAGTGGGATTGAGTGTGCCCTCAGCAAGCTTGCCAATGACACCAGGCTGTGCACTGAGGTCAACGTGCCTGAAGGATGAAATGGCATCCAGAGGGACCTTGAGAGCTGGGCCTATGTGAGTATCAATTTTAACGCAGTCAAGTGTAAGGTTCTGTATGTGGTTCAGGGCAAACCCTGGTATTGATACAGGTTGAGGGATGAAGAGACTGAGATGGTCCCTGAGGACATAGGGGTACTGGTGAATGACATGTTCAACATGAGCCAGCAATGTGCACCCACAGCCCATAAAGCCAACTGGATCCTGGGCCACATCAAGAGAAGTGTGATCAGTTGGTCCAGAGAGGTGATTCTGCCCCTCTACTCTGGTGAGACCTCACCTGGAGTCCTGTGACCAGCTCTCAGGCTCCCGACATAAGAAGGTTGTTGAGCGGTTGGTGTGGGTCCAGAGCAAGGCCACAAAGATGACCAGAGGGCTGGAGCACCTCTCCTACAAAGACAGGCTTGAGAGTTGGAGTTGTTCAGCTTGGAGAAGGCTCTGGGGAGATCTTATAGCAGCCTTCCAGTACCTGAAGGGGCATATAGGAAAGATGGAGAGGGACTGTTTACAAGGCCTTGTAGCGATAGGACAAGGGGTAATGGCTTTAAGCTGAAAGAAGGTAGATTTAGATTGGATATAAAGAAAAACTGAAGGTGGGAAAACCCTAGAACAGGTTGCCCAGAGAGGCTGTAGGTACTCCATCCCTGGATACCTTCATGGTGAGGTTGGTTGGGGGCTTTGAGCAGCCCAATCTTGTTTGCAAACAAACCAAAACACACCTCTTAAATTCTAACAACATAGCATAATCTCTGCTGTTTTTCCCAGTTAAAATCCTTTTATTTCAAAGGCCTCTACAAGTTCTAGTAAAAGCAGTCAAAATTAGAAGTTCTAAATCCTCTCTGGGTCTTTTAATCTAAACTAACATTAAAGTAAAATTATAAAAAACCTCAACTACATATTATTTATGGTCCACCACTGTGTTTCCCAGATTCTATCAGATTAAGTGCAACTCTGAAACGTGTTGCTCCCGTGTACTCCCAAACCAAGTTTTCTATTTGAAAATTTTCAGGAACCAGTGTCCTTGAATTTTTCTCCTCCCTCCAGGACAGCAGTGTGTGTGTCTTTCAGTTTGGTCCCTGCTGGATGTTTCTAACTGCATAAGGACACCGGAGGAGGGCAGGCCACTGCGTGTGTACAGACAACTTCTTGCATTCCAGGATAGAAAAGGTAAGGAACACTTGTTGCAGTATTCCTCAATTTTTAATTTTACTCATACTAGTGAGCTAAGGAGTATTGGTACCCACTCTATTTCTGAAGCCAACTGTCTCACGTCAGTAGCCATATCTGTACTACTACATTTTTTAACCCCAAACCAGGCTATCTACACCATCAGCTGGGGCTGAGCTAATGGATGAACCATGCCAAGGGTTGCCTGGGACAAGACTGCTTGGCCTGGACCAAGTGCAGGGACTCTGCTGATGACAATTTTACAGTGTCAGCGGTGGGCTCCAAACTTCCAGCTCTGCACCCTGGAACCTTTTAACCAGGAGCATAGTCACAGCCTGTGCGGCAAACAGAACTACAGACCGCCATGGCACTTCACTTCTAAAAAATAATAAATGTCTTTTTAGCGAGGTATAGCATATAAAATACAGAGTATGTCCAACACAGATGTCCTTTCTTGGGAAGTTCTAGGGGTGGAGATAAATCCTAGATAGTTTGTAACAAAATCCTATATGTTTCAGACCATTTCTGCTCAGCCTCCAAATTATTTGATTCTTTGTTTTGTCAGGCAGATAATGAGAAAGCCCTGAAATGCTTAAAATGATCATAAAAGCTTCTGAGGGCCATACTAAAGATCACCAAAGGAAGAGTGGATGCAGAAAACAAACCTGGGAAATTAAAAGTATAAACCTGTGAAGAAGTTGAAAGAAAACATAACATTAAATGGAAGAACTGGGGCTGTTCAGCCTTGAGAAGACTGAGAGGGGCTCTCATCAATGTTTATAAATATCTGAAGTGTGGGAGACAAAGGGAGATGGCCAACCTCTTCTCAGTGGTCTGTGGAGGCAGGACAAGGGGCAATGGTCACAAGTTGGACCACAGAAGGTTCTGCACAAATGTGCAAAAGAACTTCTTCAGGGTGAGGGTGACAGAGCACTGGAACAGGCTGCCCAGGGGGCTGTGGAGTCTCCTTCTCTGGAGATATTCAAGACCTGTCTGGATGCCTACCTGTGTGACCTGCTCTAGGGAACCTGATTTGGCAGGGGGTTGGACTAGGTGATCTCTGGAGATCCCTTCCAACCCCTACAATTCTGTGATTCTGTAAACATAGCTGTAGGGGAGATTCACAGGACATCTACAATGTTCTGAACTGGCAACTGCCTATCCTTAGAGATAGGTCCAGAGTTGGTTGCAGTTGCTTGCAACAAATCCATTTAAAAGTGCTTGAGGATATTACAAAGGAGAGGCTAGACCACAGACTTTGTCAGACCTTACTAGGAACAGGAAGGCTAGTTAGTACATGAAAGCACAGAGAAGGATTCATAAATGGAATTTGAGCATAAAGCTTTTTGCTATCTTGTTCTTACCTGGTGAAAACAGGACTATCGAGGGGAGGGAGGAACACCCAGTTTTGGAGACAGTAATATATAACAGAGCCCTTTATTCACGGTCCAACAGTAACGTAAAATGTATCAATCTGCTACATGTGACAGATGCATTGGGGTGAAGATACGATACCAAATGTATTGTCTAATTGCTTCATGAAATAAAGGGGACAGTCAGTACCTTCCATGCTTGTTGAGAAAAAAAAAAAAGAAAGACTATTGTTATTAGTTATAAACGAAATCAGTCATTGAATTTTGTAAGAATGCAGTATTTGTGCTGCAGGCTGCTTTCTACACATTATTTCATGAGTTTTAGCATGTATAGACCTAAAGCACCACCCCACCGTGAAAGAGTGAAGAACCCAGTGCTAATACTGAAGAACCCATTGGATGAGGAATGTTAGATTTTTTCACTTAAATAAGTTATGACACACCTGTGTCACATTCACAACTGTGAATGGGACACATAGACAAAGAAGAAAAGTGTCCTACTCTCAGTTACTTACACCTTGCATGGAGGCAATCACCCTTGCTGTTTCATCATTGAGGGTGACATCTCAGAAATAGAATTTCATTTTTTCCTGGTCTTCTGAACACCTTTACACCCATACTCAACTGCTACTGTAATTGGCACTGGCAACTCAACATTTAAAATCCGTTTCATACACTTCCCATAGTCCCAACAGCATCTCTACTACTGGCGAGCTAATAGTCTCTTGTAATTAATTCCTATTAACATTATCCACATCCACCATCTTCAAATAGTTATTGCCAGTTTTCTGACTCACTGTGATCATCTAACAGACCCAGCTGCCAAAAAAAGCCACAACTAAATCCATCCTTATGCAACCTCTTGGAAGCATGCCCTTTCCCTGATGCTCGGTATCGGAACGATCTGCAGCAGTCACACCATTCCTTAGAATAACCACCACTAGACACACATTATGAATTCATGACCCACACTTCCCCTCTGGCTGATGAGGCCAAGCACCCCTCAAGGTGGCCCACGGCTCCTCTATAAAGGAGCCTCAAAGCAGTAGCAGTGGTGCTAAGCTCATGAGGACTTCTGGCTCTCTATCTTAAATAGCAACCTTCTATCTCACCTCAGATGCTGTTATCTGTCACCACTGATGAAGCTACCAGACTTCCCAGTAACCTCTCCATGCTGCACAGATTGCTTATCCTATATGATCGCTTCCACACAAAAAAAAAAAAAAAAACAACCCAAAAACGTGCATCAGAATTTTTATCTTCTGCCCTCATAGCCAAGCACTGATGTAGACTTTCACTCCCATCGTGGAGGATGCTCTCCTGCTGGCTTTGGGAGTCTGAGCTCACTGAGCTCTCTCACCACGAATGCCATGTTTGGCTGGAGTCTCACAAAAACTGCTTTCAAATTTGAATGTAATGTGTTCATAAATCTGTGTAATATGATGTGGTAAACTTTAATAAACAGGTTCTGGATGCTGCCTCTCAGAATTGCCTTTTACTTCCACATACCCGTCCCCGTGGCAGGTGAAACAAAGCTTCCCAAAAGACTCTGCAAGCTCATCAGCACCATTACAAGTTATCCTACAGGTGGAAATCTGACACTGATACACAAATGATACATAAGTGGACAAGTGCCCTCAAAGAAGTAGAAAAACTGAGGTTTCAAATTTACCAGAACCGTATCCCAGCAGGAACAAAACCAATAAAGTACCTGCACTAACTGGACTGTTGATGAAAGACCCAAAGGGAACAAATAAATCTAGTGACACTCAAGGCTTGATTAAACATGCAAAGCATTTTACTGTTTCTCTATTGCATATATTCCTAGGAAACTCAGCTTCCCTCGTGCTGTGCAAGATCTCTTCCTCCACACCCAACCCCCCAGGCGACAGGCTCAGACTTCTCCCCCTCTGCCATTCCACCAGCCTGCCCCCCTTACCTTCCACAGGAGAACATTGCTTTGCAATCACCACAGGGATGTCCCACATCTCCTCTCTCACATCCACAGGAGAGAAACTTTCTTCCATCCTCACTGTGGGACAGCCCTCGGCTGCCACGGTAGCAGCACTCCTCCCTCTCAGGAATAACACAAAACGTCTTAAACACAATCACTGAAACCCAACTCGCTCCTTCACTCTCATTTACTCCAGGTGCAACTGCCATACTTACATCAGTCTACAATGGTTATTAATCCCTTGGTGGTGTTTTAAGAGCTCACAGCATCTTCCACCTTCTCTCCTTGTAGCGGTGTTATCAGAAATTAGGAGGGCTTTAGTTTTAAGAAATTAAATCCTCGGGATACTTTATTGCGATTCTTCTAAAGCAAGGTGAGAACAGCCTGTAAGGACTAAGGTTTCTTCTTCCTCAACCTGTATTTTGTGAGGAGCTGCAGTAACATTTTATATTGGTTTCAGACAGATTGAGGACTTTGACAAGATCCCTACTTCCAGTCTCTGTATTATCATCTTAAATTATATTGCTTTCCATTAAGTTGTCCATTATTAGAAGATTCACACCAGACAGCTTAGCACCTGAAATTATCCGATAGAAATTCTTATTTTATGGGCCTGGTCTGAATGAGAATTAAAACAGTGATAAAATTGCTACTACAAGTTACACTACTGTAACCTAAATGCTGTAGTAAAATAATCACAATGGCCTCACACTCAAGATTCTTTTTTCAACAAGAATTTACATGACTAGCTTTATCCTCATCATAGCAGGTAAGAAAATATGCCTCTCCATTCACATTTGGAAAAACAAAAAGTAGACTAATCACTATCAGTAGGCAAATCTGAAAGGTACTGTTAAGTCATTTTGCACCAGAACTCATTTATAGACACTCTGAAGGTGCTTATAAGACTATTTTGCTGTGCTAGTCAAACACATGATTCTCTCTGCTTGTCCTGTATGAAATGCTTTGAGGCCAATGCTATGGATCACCACAAACTGAGTAGTGTATCAAAATAGTAATTATTTTATTTTGATTTATTATAAATGCAGAATCGGACATTATAGCGGGCAATCTGTGGCAAGGCAATTTAGCTGTATCTTAGCTAAACAACAGCTTTACAGCAAGTTCAATATTTCCAAATAAAGCAAAAAAGTATGTTTATTACTGAGAACAGCAGTTAAAGTCTTGCATTTACAAAAAAAAAAAAAAAAAAAAAATATACTGGCACTCAAGAATCTAGTGCTTCTCCTGCCCAACACGTATGCAGCAGTTTAACCAGCAGTGAAAATATCATTCAAGTTTTCCTACAAATAAACAATGACAAACCTTGAACCACGAGGGTGACACAATTCTTACCACTGAACTCGTTTACAACCAGTCTCTTGAATCTTTTTTTGTGCTTACATTTAAACATGGAAGTTTACTGGCTTATTTAATGGAAGTTGACCTAATGCACTAAACTGCTGCTTAAAATCCGACACCAATCAGCTTGCCCAGCAGGATTCCAGATACCACAACATAAGTGAAAATACAGGTCCAATATAGCAGCCAGGTTAAAAGCAATTTATTCAGAAGAGGCTGACTCCTCCACATTTCAGAGTATTTTGCCATTTTCTCATTTAATGGCACCTTAGCTTTATAGAATACAGGACAGCCACGTGCTTCTCAGACACAGAGTATCTTTACACTTATATCATTTTTGTACAATTTCAGTAGGAATTTAATCAAAATCGTGGCTGTTGAGGTTTGGTATCATGATGTATACTTTTGCACTGTAGAACTAGTTTGATTTAAAAACTCCCTTAAGTCTCAATGAACACTCAAACTGATCTTATTTTCCCCTTCTAAAGCTACATTCAAAAAAACCATACAAACCACAGAACTGAGCGTACAAAAAAATTACTTTTTGCATTCCACTTCAAATTTAACTCATATATGTATGTTATTTACTGTAATAAGGGGTGGGTTTTTTTCCTTACTATTCCTTCTCCCTTTCCTTTTTTTATATTTTACTAGTTGTAAACAGACCAAACAACTCCCATGATGTACAAAAGGTAGCAAGTAACTTAATTTTCACTGCTTTTTAGAGTAGGGTTAACTTTTCCTTAGCACTCCCCTGAAATGCTGTGTCTCTCCTGCACAGTTCTGCATTCTGAAAAAGCTGCCTTTGCCATCTGAAGAGACAAAATACCAAGTATAACCTTGTGCTGACATACACCATCAACCCAAGGTCAGTCAAGGACAAGTAAGCAGAAGAACATAACAACCCAGAGAAATTACAGAAAGTTACAGGAAGGCAGAACTTAACTACTCAAGGGTGACTACTTTCCTTTTTTTAATCATTCATTAAGTCTTGTTTCTGATACACCTGTCTTCTCAGTCCATACTTGCCAATTAACTTTAAAAAAAAAAAGTACCTTGAACCACCCATCTGTTAAAGGACAAATACCACTTTCAGCGGTTCTTCCAAACCTTATGTTCAAGTATGAAGTAGCCAGTCATTACACAGTGCTGATGCCATTTCCTTCATGACCGAGATGCAGCCCTGCACAATTTCAAGTGCCATTTGAAAACAAGTGTGTGTTCCTGAAGGCACTCTGAGGATCACCAGCTTCCTGCAAAGACTCTATGTATGTTTGAACCGTTATAATTTTAAAAAAATATGTTCCAGAACTCGATACAGTGCTTTGAAAACTATCTTGCCTCTCTGAAAACTTGACAAGGATTAAAAAGTCAGGAAAGCATCCATTTATAAAGCACTTTTGAAAATAACTAGAAATGTTAAGTGGATCATCAGGATAGTGTGTTTCATTAAACTTCACCTCAGTGCATTTTATGACATTCAATGCTTCCAACAGAACTTTGTCACTGAGCTGAATCTTCTGACCTGGACAAGTCGAAAGAAGAATTTTGTGCCACAATTACTAGGTTAGGATATCTTACAATTAGTTAAGGACCCAATTCCTGCCCACATTTTAGGCATTTAGTCAGAGGACACCTCCTAAAATGACTTTCCATAGATGTGTCAGTGACTTAGGTGTAATTTGGGCATAAGCATCACAAGTTAAAGGGGTTATTTTAAGAACTCCAACTCTCTCACTAGGATTATGCAACTAATCTCTCGGTTATCCCCACAAAACGATGAGAGTATACAAAACCCCTCCTCAGAGGAACAATAAACTCCTAAACTGAAAACACTTAGAAACAGCACTTTGATGACTCTGTGTGAAAATGCAGACAATTAAGCTTCCCATGACCATAGTGTCTAAGTTAATCGACTTTCAACAGTATCCATCAGAAAGCACATCAGAAGCACCACGCATGACTAACAAGTGTGTGTCACTGAGTAACACTACAGACTTTCCTTCTCACTCAGCTGCAGGTTTTGCTGCAGCCCCTCTGCCTTCCATCACCAAAAGCAAGAACTTCGTTTTGGAAGTACATTTAAGCTAAGCTAATGATGCAGAGGAGCAGCCTCCTCTCAGCTGGTTACAGTAAGCTTATCACAAGAGCAGCAGAGGTACTTAGTGCAGGTCTTAACTACCACTCTAGTTAGCATATAGGGTTTTGGTAATCAATCCTCAAATTTTAAGCACAGAGGAGCTTGGTGTCTTTCCCTTTAAATTAAAAATGGCAACTGGAGATTTCTTCACAAAGAAGAAATAGAATGCTAAGTCATTTATTTATTGACTTAAGCAAGCAAAAGGTATCCTCAGGCATAACACCCACCACTTGAGCAATACAAATCAACACTACCAAAGACCAGGGAACATCCTTTCCCTCATTCTTCCCATCCCAGAAGTAACAACAGAAATACCAGAGCCCCTAGACAAAAGGGAAGGAAAAAATTTATAAAGGGGACTTATAGAATGAGCTGCAGAGTTGAAACATGGACACTAAAAAAAATATCATTAGCTAGCCTACAATCACCTAAAAAATAACTGTCATTGCTCCATTCCTACCAGGTACTAAATATATAGAGCTGTTTAACTGTAACTTCAATGTGTTAACAACTGTTCTCTACTGAAGAAGGACGGCAATTACTATTTATATTAAATTGAGGCCGCAGATAGAATGGTTTGCATATAGAGTATGCCACAAGCTAATAAGAAGAGAGTGAGGGAGAAACCAAGTTACTTTTAAGTTAGGGCACTTGTCTCAATCAAACAATTCATTCTGTATTGACAGCTTGTTACAGACACAAGATCCTGATAAGAGTATGGCAACTCTACTCACCCTGAGACAGTGTATCGGAAGAACATAACTGTAACACCCTTGAATCGTGGGCCACTGGAAATCCAAGCCTGCAACTCCTGGGTGGGTATTTTTTTAAACCAGCAGAAACACAAACAGACTGCACGCAAAGCAACTGTTGCTAAATCACTCGGTCTTCCTTGTAACAGTTGAAAATATGAGTAAGGCATTCCTGGGGTTTGGAGAAAACATCAGGAGGCAGTAGTTTTGCAGGCAAGGAGACCTTTTATTTTAATCCATTAAAAGAACCCAAAATAGTCAGCAGGTGGCCACATCTATCCATGTTTCATTAAAATCACATAAACCCTAAGTACAAAAGCACCACTGATTATTGCTCTAGAAAAACTGCATGAAAAATTCAAATACGCACAGTAAAAACATCACCATATGCACAAGACTTAATTTCTCAAAGCAAGTGTATGGAATGCTGATCCAATTTTACACATACCTTGCAATATTAAGTTGCTATTTATATTACTTGGCAACAATGGGAATTTCTAAAAGCACTGTTATGAGAAGAGTAACGTTCATATACAGTTTAATATGTCAACTATCATCGTCCTAAAAAAATTAGCATTTACAAAATACTTGATAAAAATATCTTTTAAAAGTTGTCCAAGAGGTACATAAAATCAACCCAAAATTTTCATGATATTTCATTCATTCATTCTTGTCACCTACAGATTCAGTTTTCTGAGCCTGCGGAGAAGAAAGACAGACATTAATTACTACAGTAAATTGCCATTATGCACCTAAAACCCAAACTACCCTTACTCCCTTCAATTTCTTATTTGCAGTTTCCAGCCTACGTCCATATTTACATTTACGCCAACAACACGGGTACATTCACGCACTTCTCTTAATTATCGGTCCCAGCTTTTCAAAAGCAATACAGGCCTTACCTGTCAGCTTCCATTGTTCATACTGAAAAGCACCACACTACTATCTGTTTCTATTCACTGCACACATGCTGAATGCTCTACCGTACCCTTAACTTTCACTGTTTCAATCTGCCCTTTTACTGACAGTGTGCTGGGTGCGGCACCTCTGGATGTTGAAACACTAACAGTTGAGCGAGAGATGCGAATCTGCAATAACATTATGGGCAATAAAAAGAAACATTATGAACATGCTATCATTGTCTGAAAGGCTGAATAATTAAAAAACACTGATTCAATCAGCAGGAGGTATGTGTGGCAAGTACCTCTTCAGCTTTATTTTCACCATTTTCAGATGGTGTAGTACCTTCCTTTGCAGCTTCTTGCTTTTCATCCTTCTTCCCTTTAGCACCTTTGCTGGCCTTTGTTCCAGGTTCCTTCTGACAGGAGATTAAAAATATGGGCATAGACATTGGATGAGTAGTCAGCACCCTGCAACTTCATCAAAAAAACCTTCATATGAACTTAAAAAGCAAATCTTAGCAGGTTTTCTGTTTCAGTCCAGCATGTGATTCAGTTTGCCAAAGACTACCTGGAATATCTACATCCACAAATGTGTATGTGCACAAATGCACAAGTCTGCTGCTTCTTTGTTTCTGCTAATTTACAAGGAAACAAAACACCCCCAAAGTATTTTGGTAGAGCTGACCTGTTTATACAGAGGTACATACAAGTTATCTGTACAAACAAATCCAAATACACTATAGTGAAAACTATTCAGCCAAGCACAAACAACATGATGCTTGTGCAACAGCACTACACTTTCAATTAACATGCAATTTTAAATTAGATTTTAAAAATTAAGCATTTTTGGTGTCTGTCCTTTTGTAGCTTGATAACATCTGTGATGTTCACTCCACGTCAGAAAAGAACCAACCAACAGACTGGGGAAGCAAACACCGATACTATCCCATCCACAGCAGCACAACACAGGGAATTTATCACAAAAGGAACTATTCTAACAGCTACAGTTTCATTTGGAGACTTACTCTTAAACAATTCATGTGTTGGAAGTTTATTTTTTTTCCTAATCATTGCTCTATGTACATATTTGTATTTGTGATCTATGGCTAGTAGAGACAAAGGTTAAAGATTTTAAGTACAATAGGATGAACATTTAAATGGTATATAATTGAATATTTTCCATTAGCATTTAAAGTAGTTCTGACAACCACTGCGGAGATCTTCATGTGATCATTTACTCCAAATTCTCCATGCAAAATGGCAACAGTAGCTGTGAACAGGGATGCCAAGGTCAGTCTCCCTTTGTTAACTACTTTCCCCAGAAATTCCCATACAGGAGTGGGCAGTGAAGTGGGGGTGTCAGTAATCAAGGTTCCAGGACAGCACAAATTATTCCTTTCGCATTTCAGCTTCAATGTTAGGCAGCAACTGTGGAGCTTAACTGAGAAGCTCAATGCTGGTGTTAAGCACAGTCCTGACTCTTTACCTATGAAAGAACAAGCTAAGGACTTGCCTTAGTAAATCTGTAACTTGCAGGCTTTTAATACTAAAAATAATCTCAAATCTGAGCCAACTTTGCTTGTTTACTAGCAGGTTCAGAGCAACACTTGCTGTTTTCATCTTATGACACTTAGATTAATATATTCCTTAAAATGTGATTCAGTTAAAGAGTATGGGGAAAAAAAAAAGATTACTGTATTAAAAAGTTACTTAGGATAATGTCATAAAGGATTAGTCACCTGAAATGAGCTCGCATGCAGCTTAAACTGACTGTAACACGGGGCTCATTTCACAACATGTACTTGAAGCTACAGAAGCGGCCATATTCCCTTCTTCATCAATACTCTTTTTAAGACGGGAGCAGGATGGGCTCAGCCAGACTTTGCTGGTAATTATGATTTATGAAGTGAAAAGTGTTTGAAGCCATAGAGTTTCACACATGCACTTTGTATCCTGATACTTGTATAACTGAGGTACCAATAGAAGAGCGTGGAAAATGTGTGAGAAGTGCTAGACTCAGTTTACAACATGTTTTTTTGGGAGGGCTGAGGTTTTTTTACTGATAAAGCAATTTCTCTTATTTAACATTCCCTTCGGGCACAAATAAATCTACAATTTCTGAAGTACATGATTTATATGCAGAAATCCTGAAAAGGTATTGCAGACACTAATAAGATTTTAATTTGACTGTCACTGGCCTAGAAAACCCAAACCATTCAATTTAAATATATTTAATTTAACCTTTAATTATAATTGTGCATTCTCAGCAACAGCCAGGCTTCAAGAACAGATAAGAGTTTCTCACTATGAAGTACTCCCCCCTCTAGACAAAGAAGGAGGATGGCACAGATTAATCACGTATCCTACTGTAGAAATTCCTCGGGCTCAGGTAGAGCTTACTCAACCAAACCTGTACATTTTGGGAAAGGTGTGGGAAAGGTAGAGATTCTTCTTAAGCTACGAGTGCACTACAAACTAACACAGTCTGCATATCAAACAGGCAAGACATTTTGTCTGGGCCAGGAATGAGGCCAGGAAGGGGTGGAACAGAAAGAAAAGAATGATCTAATTTGTTTTTTTTCCGGGGAGGGGGGAGCTGCGGGAAGGGCAAGGGAGCTGATGCCTCACAAAACCGCTGTGAATCGAAGTGTTTGCAATGTAAAGGAGTACACTTGCTTACTATTGGCTACAATGATGACAACTAAACTGAACAGTATTTACCTTCGTGGTTTTCCTTGGTTTGGGTTCAGGTTTTGGTGGAGCAGGTTTCTATAAAACATTTTTATTTGCACAATGTGTTAGACATATGACCAGAAGCCAGCCAGGCACCTCCACACCCCAGCTTCCCCCCACCCCCTATGTTCCCTTACTTCCCTTTCTAGAAACAGGCTGAAAAACGTTAATGCACAAATGGATCTCATCATTGTACACACCCCATCTTCATTAGTTCACTCTCATCTAGGAGTCAAAGCAATTTGGGGGTCAGTCTAAGAGTAAAATGTGGAGATTAGTAGGAAGTATTAAAATAAAATAAAATAATAATAAAAAAACCAAAACAAAAAAACAAAGTCAGATACATTCTAACAGAGAAGAGGAACTAAAACCAAATGCTAGTAGCGGTATCAAACGAAGTCCTTGAAGGACATCTCTTTCTTCTTCCCAAAGAAGCTGCATTTCCATAACAAACATCAGCCTGCAAAAAGGTACAAAGTCCATACTGCACATAACAGACAGTGTTGCACTGAAGTAGGAAAATGCATCTTTTCCAGAACAACCTGAAAATCTGAAACCAAGAAAACAGATAGCTTTAGCTCTAGAGTTCTTAAATATCCCTCAGCCAGAATAAAAATGGAATCAATCAAAAAGTAACAAACCTGTTTGGTCTGAGAAACCATATATGCCTACAAAGGGATATACCAAAAGATGTTATACATACTTACAGCTGACAATCTTGCTGATCGCCTTGTGGGCTACAGAAAAAGAAAAAAGAACACATTTTTATAGGCTTTACAGCCAACAACCTCCAAAGCAACGTAGTATCAGTCATTCCATGGCGACAATATAAAATACACCCCTACCAAAATAATCTCTATTGTCAAGCACAATTCACATCTTCCTCATCTTGGCCAATCAAAATTTCAGATTGATGTGAAAAGTAGCAATAAAACTCTTTGAGTTTTATGTCTAGGTCTCCATGTGGTTAAATACCTTCTCCCCACCCCCACCGTTTTACAAGCACTTCCGAGCCCCTTGGTACTCTATGAAAGGTTCACAAACACAGCAAGCTTGACTCTTGCACAGGATACTGAATCTTTCTCATAAATACTTAGAATGATGTTTCTACAATCTAGCAGATGCTACTTGAAATAGCAGGTAATATACCATCTGATTAACAGCAGAATAACATTAACATCTTTCCCTAGAGAATATCTGAGTGCTAAAATTTCAAAACATGAAACTAAGCCCTTCCACTTCCTCGATTCCCCACACTCTCAATCCGATAGTCCAGGTGCACAAAGACAGCTGCAGGACAAGAGGGAGAAATTATGTCCTCTATTTAAACACTGTTCTCAAAAAGAAAAAACAAAGTCAGGTATTCCACTTTCCTCCACCCTTATCACTTCAACACACCTTCCTCATTCAATTTATTACTGGAGTTGTGTTAAGTCTTAGATGTACTCATATGCTCAATAGTTCGTTCATTATATCTTTACATTCATTAAGAGAGATGAACCCATGATGCAATTACAAAGAATGGCTATCAAACAGTTAAAGTTTGGCCTGTGGCACAGAAGTGGAATCACACCTGTAGCCAAAATAAAGGAACAACTCAACCACAACAAATACCTAACCTAACACAGTTGAAAGTACATAAAAATATCTTTTTAATTACATAATAAGCATTTGAGGTAAAAAAAAAAACCAGGGCTTCACACATTTTACAACAGGAGGAAGCTGTTGTTAATACCCGAAGAATGCAGTGATTTGCACTCACTGGAGCCATTTAAGCATGCTTAATGGAAAGCAGTAGTGGCAAGTTTGGATCTACATCCAGCAATATAGCTGGCAAAAACACTTGAAAATATTTTCAGCTACCAAATATTTAAGTATTGTTAAAAAAAAAAAGAAACAACAAACCAAAAAACAAACCCACACCTCTCTTCCTGGCAATTTATAGAGTATCAACCGCTTGCCTAGCAGCCTAGCACTACCTCACAACAACAGGTTAAAAAAAGCATTTAACTTGGTCAGGTAATCAAAGAACACTCAGTTCAAGGCATCTTCTTTTACAAATCTGTTTTCTTAACTGATTTCTATCCCTCAGGATTTGGGCATTGGAATGTTACGTTAGCATCTACTTTTTAAAGGACAGTATGTTGATTTAGCTAAATTTTAATTCTCTCCTATATTCCCCAACTGTTCTTTTTCCATGATTGGTTTAATAAAAAGCTTGTATTGCCACAAGTCAGCCAGCACAACCCTCAGTTCTTTCAAAATGACTGATGGGTAAGTCATTTTAATTCTCATTCTGTGTTTGTATGTATTCTGCATCTGATTATAAGGAGGGAACTGCAGTTAAGTCAGCACAGGTCACATTTTAATGTGCTTGTGGAAACCTCATCCCCCTCCAAAAAACTGTACTAACCCAGAAACCAGCAGCTCACCCAACAGCGTATTTGACACTGGCCCACTAGCAAACACCTTCAGAAAGAGCCTACGAAACAGAGCAGGCAGAGAACACTGCCTCGCACTTTCCTACTGCATCAGCTTCTGCCAATCTAAAATTGTGAACTTTCCAACCTGGACATTATAGCCATATCATATGTTTAATAGTCCCCAAGGGTAATTTTCTCTATAAATTTGTCTAATTATCTAGTGAACCCATTTACACTTTCAGTTTCTGTAACATCCTGTGTATTGAGTTCCATAATAGGATTATACACTGTGTGGAAAAGAAAAAACTAAACCTTCCTCCAGTGGTGTCTTCCTTTTTTAATTCTTGCCTCTTGTTTTCAGGTTACACAAGTAGTAATTCCTTAATGGTCTTTATCTGTGTTACTGATGATTATATTGTGTCTATCATATAATAAAAAATCCTGGAAAATCTGGGCTGTTTTCTTTGTTTTAGGGGTTTTGTTTCATCGTTGTTGGGTTTTTTTAAAGCTGCTCTGCATACTCTGACCCACTATACTTGGTAGCCTTTTCATTCTATCTCAGCCTTTTTAGGGAAAATTCAGGAAAACTTCATTTAGTAGTTTCACACCTAGGAGCATAACAAATGAACCTGGTTATATACTGGTGTTTCACACTCCAACCTCCAGTGTTTCTTCCTATATTCCAGTTACATTATGTTCAGACCAACATTTTCTAGCAAATATTCACTGTAATTTCACAGTCCCTCCCCTGATTAAGAGCTAATTTGGTGACCATCATAGTGTCTTACTCTCCCATCTGTGTGTTTGCATTTATCCATAGTGAATTTCTATTTTATCACCTGATTGTCAGTGATGTAACAACCTTCTGAGTTGCACTTCTGAAGGCTACTGATTTTTTCCTCAAACTTCAGAAAACTTTTGTCTTGTCTCTTCTCCTAGATCACTACTGAATACATTCAGCAGCATGGAGTATGACTTCCCTCTGCAAAATACACGTCAACTGTCCCATTACATATTTGTCCACATGTAGTTGTTTGGGGTTTTTTTACTTTACTTTTGCAAGTTCGACTCAGGGGCTTTATTTTTCAGAATCCCTGGGAGCATTTAATCACCTTCAGTTACTCCAGTACCAAGGCAAGCAGCAAATTACATACTGCATTTAACAGTCTGGTAACTGCTGGTGAATACTGTCTAGTTCTTGCTCACACTCAAAGAATGTCCTCCAGACACTACAACAATGAGAAAAGGCTCCACTGTGAAAAACCTCTGTGAACGGAGTCTATAGCAGGAGTTTCATTGCTGTTTCTCAGCTTCATATTTGCCATGCTGGAGGGTTTGCTCCTTTCCTTGTTACTTTCCATCAATACAAAAGCCACCTTTCAAAATAATAGTATTTTCCTGTTTTNGGGTTGGAGCATAGCACCTTTGAATAATAACACGCACTTCTGTAAGCTTCAAGCATGACATCCCACAAAACCTCTCGACATCCCTAAACCATTAAGCTTTTAGCCACTCCTTTTCATAGGCTCTTATTTTTAATAAAATTCCCTTCCTTGATATCAAATCTTACCATAGCAGAGTTTATTTGGCCTTATATTCCTGCAGGGATGATGATTCTGAATCTATAATGGTCACAATTGCAGAACAGTTCAACAACTGTCTTTTTAACTAGCTCCTACATACTACTGAGGACCAGATAAAGAGCTGATTATCTTTTTATTGGTCCTTTGCTTTGATCCTCCAGGAAAGAAGTATTTATAGTTTTAAGTTTTTTTGGCTTTGTAATGCCATCTTGTGCCTTTTACCAAATCTCTGAAGGGTAAGTTAAGTCTCCATTAACACTATTTCTGTCCTAAGAGCCTCTCTGATCTCCCTTAACATCCCACTGCCACTTTTACTATTGCGGTCAGATGATACCTGGCACAATTCCTAAACTATACACTTCCCACTTACATATGGCTTGGCAACCCATAAAAGATTCTGTTGTACTTATTGATACAATTAATCTAGAGAAATAGTAAAGACACATAACACAAAGCCATTTTACCACTTAATGCAGCTACTCTCTCAACCCTGTACAATTTGTGCCTTGGTGTCCACAGTGTCCCAACAAGTCTGAGTTGCCCGTTACATGAAACTTCTCATTTAAAGGCAGAAAGTGCAAGTTGCCCACATTAATATTTGTAGCTTTTTAATTCTGGCTTAACTTCCTGTTTTTGCAGGTATGAATTAAACAGGGCTTTACCTCTGAGGACTTCTCATTACCTTGACAGATGCAAACTTTTTTGCCTTGTGTGCTAGCCTGTGCTGTCCACCCCAACAGGGAGCTCTGACTTCATCCTATGTGCTATCCAGAACTTGCCAGTCTCCCCCCTCTCAGTTGTTTAGTTTAAAATAATCCAGAAGATCTCAGTGCCACCCACATAGGTCTGTTTTGATTCAGACTAAAGCCACCCTTCCTACATAAATTCTACCTATTCCAAGAGATCCTATAGTTTCTAATCTAGTTTATGATCGAATCCTATAAATATTTTCCTCAGTCATGCTGTAAGATACAGGTAAATTTAAAGAGATCATCTTATTTTTTCTGTAGCATCTGGCACCACTATTATCTCACCTTGACTGAAGTCTACTCTAAGAGCTCTCATATTTCAGGCAGCAGGTTCTCTCCAGAGAGCCTGTGTCTTTCTGTAAGCTTCTTGGTCTTTCTTTTTTATTCTAGCAATCAGATACCAAATTTTTAGGGAAGAAACTTTTATTTTTATGGCTCCTGAAGAAATAACTTTTCAACTTTGATGAAGAAGCACATTCATTCAGAACAAATAAGATTATATTTCTACTGTGATTTAGTCAGTCTTGTCATACTTCACGACTAAGAAAATAATTTGTTTCTAAGGTAATTTCATAGGAAGATATTGAGTTATCAAGATTTATTCCTCTTGGGTCTCATTTTCACTTACCTGTTTTTGTTGGTTTGTTTTTTTTTTCTTTCCCCAGGAGTTTATTGTAAGCATCACTATTGTTTGAAATTTTTTCACACTTCCACTATACCATCTTTTTCAGCCAGACTAAACAACAACCAAGTTCCCAATTTAAAAAAATGTAAAACTTCATTAGACTATTTTTCTTTTTCAAATATGCTCAAAGATTTACAAGAAGAGCAATTAATTGTTAATTCATTTTAATATTCACCCATTCTTTTCAAGGTCCCAATTTTGCTTTGTCTCCCACAAAAGATGACGGCCTAAGGAAATGAATCTTCACAATTCAGGAGTTGTACTCCATGATCCATACGAGTCCCTTCCAACTCAGGATATTCTGTGATTCATGAATTCTCTACCTGTTTTTTAACTTCATCTTAAGGGCTGAAAAACAACCTAGCAAACTTTACTGAGAGACCAAAGTACCACCAGCTGTCTCCTTGCTTTCTGACAGAAGTTACTGTTCCCTTAAATGAAATTCAGGGAAAGGAAACACACAAATGTGTCAGCTGCTCCAGTTAGAGCCTGGTATCTTAATTCAAGACACCCTTCCATCAGGCACTTAAGCTAAGAATAGTTTTGAAGTACACTGGCTGAGGTGGGCATTAACCCTCTTCTGCCAACCACAAAGCAACAGTTTCAGGCACTAACATCCTACACTGTTGCTCTACACTTGCAAGAGTTTTGTCAAAGCCCTGAGCGTTTCTGAAATTTATATAGTAATAAATTATAAAAATCCTTAGTGCACCAAACCCAAATCACACCAAATAAGCTACAAATGTGGTATACTATCATTATTCCCACTGACAACACCTCACTAGAAGTGGCAGAGCCATGCAGCCTTGATATGCAAGACTGCAGATCACAACAGTTAAACAATTACGTGCCAAAATAAATTAAAAACAAAGAGATATACTTGCCTCTTGTTTAGTTACTTTTGCTGCATCCTTGCCTTCAGCACCCTCTGGAGACTGAAAAAAAAATTAAGTCAGTGCTTTTATTATAGCCTTAAAAGCATCCAAGCAACAGCAAAACAAAGATTCCAGTAAAGGTTCTTCCTTCAACACACTGCAACAACCTAAAGATGCCTGGCAAATTTTCATTGGTATTTACAGCAGTACTGTACCAAAACCATCCTAGACTTGCCAAGTAAGAACACAAAGACTGATAATCACAAGGTAGATAGGTATCCCTCAGTGGTCCCTCTAGCCAATTAACCAGAGCATTCACAGGCTCCAACTAGAACTCCACCTAATCAGCAGCTGGTAGTACAGTAGTGTGAGTTTGCTTTACTATGGCTTCTGAAATCCCTAATAAATTTAATACCTTTCTTCCCAAACATGAACTTAACTAGCAATGCGATGTGATGAACCAAAAAAAAAAAGCACAACATTACTGAAATGAGTGATTTCTTTACCTCATTTACTCCTTTTATTCCTCAGGCTCACTCAGCTGGAAACTTTAAGAATATTTTTCCTTTCTACCAGAACAGAAAAAAAATCAGTAAAACACCAATATGCTCACAGGAAAGCTAGGGACAAATAACATGTTTCTCCACAAAAATATCAACTTGACCATACTAACGCGGGTCTTCCAGAGGTACTACGGAAACATTAATTAAATCACAGGAGAGAGGGCAAATAAACCCCCCTAAAAAATGATTGAACTTCTGTGTGTTGTTTACAATTCAAGATGTATTACTTTGCATTTTGCAAATGACTGTTTCCACCTAGGAGCAAGAGATTCCGAGAGCAGCAGAAGTCAGAGCAGAACTACAAAGAATGGCATGTGTTTCAAAACGGCAGTTAGCAGGAAACAGAGAAGACAATTTGGTTGCTGTTTTGTTTTTCAATCAGTAAAGCAGCAGGCTACTTATCTTTTCCCTCATCTTTCCATCTCAATCCTAACCCAAGTCTCCCCAGAGATTGCAACATGGAACGTTTGGAAGTTTTGCTGTTATGGTTCAGAGGAGAGAAAAAGACAGGCTAGTTTTTGGCAGTTGACCACTACCTTCTCCTGGCACTGAGCTCTAACATACTTACAGAAAGACATCCCCCACCAGAGAATAAAACGTGGCTGTGTTACTCTGCACTCTCCTGACAGAAAGAAAGCATGCCACAAAAGCCTCTGGTTTTGAAAAAGCTGAGGACTGATCATTTAAGCAGCTAGAAAACAGCAGGAAGTTAAGCAGCACTGCGCAGCGTAGAGCAACTCAGAATAGCAACAGCCAGGCATCCAAAATGGAGCCTGACTGTTCCCCACGCTGCTGCAGCCTCACCAGCCGCCTGCGGGATCACTTCAGGTTTGTATTCCTAAAAGCCTTTCAGTTTGGTTACCAAAGAGTTGCTACGGCTCAACAGTGTGATGCTGGGAGCATCAAAAGCCCTAAGAAAAACAACACCAAGTAGTTCTACGATCACTGCCAGGATCACAGTCACTGTCAGGGAAGTTGTTTCCTATATTTCTCTCCAGCTCACGCTACAGTACAAGCTCTGCATACAGCTTTTCAGTAATGTATGAATTCCTAATGTGTTTCCCCTATATGAATTTTGTTAAGTCTAACAAACTTGCTCTGTACTCTGTCCCTGGGGAGGAACTCAAATAGCATCCTTCCTCTCTCAGACTTCATAATCTTTTTGTCACAGTGGACAAGAGACCAAAGATTTACAGAGGTAGGGACAGAAAGACGGCATGATTTATTTCCTTTGGAAGCCAAGATAAGCTCACCACAGCCTTAAACAAAGTTGAGACACCACAGTCTGGCTGTTTTATCCTGATTGACTTTCAGGGACCTCAGTGCTTTGAAACAGGGCTAGATCTTCACAAGATGGCACTGCCACATGCCAAGAGCCTTGCAGTAATTGCCCAGGAGCAAACACACACCCTGCAACACTGCACAGTTAGCACACAGTAATTTACCCCATTCTCTTTAGCCTAATAAAAGACCAGTCTCCTACATTCTGACAGACAGGGCAGCCTGATTTTAGATGCCAATATTATTGCTTGAGAACAGATTAAAAAAAAACTGATCATGAGGCTAACCGCAGGGAGGGATATTATATTAAAATACTTTTAATGCAACCACAACTACTGTGTACTACTATGATATATTACACAATATACTTCAATTAGGTTAGCTAATTGGCCCAGCATTCCCTCTTAAGTTAGAAAAATCCAACAGCAATTCTGAAGGCCATGTAACTTTCTCCACAGAGGGACACGTGTGTTAATAATCTCAGAGGTGTGAATAAGCAGCAAGGGGTTCTGACATGCTCTCATTTCCATTTCAGACCTGCTCCTTCCTCTCTGCAATCACTACAAGTCCAGGTGTTCGTACGCTGCAGGCTGCGATCATCCTCCCAGGGCCTTGCCTCTCCAGTACACTGGCAGAGCAGTGTGGGAGAGGCCATGTCACAAATAAGGTAATTGATCCAGCTGAAAAACAGCCTGCTGCTTAAAATACTTATTAAATATATATATGTACAAAAACTATAAATATAGAGCCTTACTTGCTCCATCAGGATCATTTTACTGCACAGCTGAGCCAGTCCAGCAGACAAGAACGAAGTGGCACAGGTCAGTTGCCTGGGACTCCAAGCTGAGACACACAGGCAAAATAGGGTGTATGTCTCACGTGGCTACAGGGTATTTGTTAAGAGAGGAACAGAAACTTACTTTCTCCTCTGAGTCCTGCTTAGACATTCCAGTGAGTCCCAGCTCCTGCTAGATTTTTCAGAGCTTTCTCTTCTCCCTAGGGACCAGAGGGATTTGTACACAAATGGATTTGAGCCAAGCCTAGTTCCTAAAGAACTGGGTATGCCACAAGCAGTCACCGTCTGCACTAGTATCTAGAAGTCACAGGACTTTTAGGTAGATACTCCCAAAACCTTAAAGCCATGATCCCTAACTCTTCCACAGGAACCCTTTCCCCGTCTTTTGTCCTGGAGACAAACTACTGAAGGACCTCTGGTTTCAAAGCAACAAAGCGTACTAAGTTACCCATCCCTTTGGCATGTTTCTCCACATGATGCAATGCTACAGGGCTCACAGAATTTCACATGACACCCCAGTCACATCAAAATGCACCCTGGGTACTGTGCCTTACGTCGCAAACTAGTCAGGAGAGGGACTGTCCACGCTGCAAGTTCTGTGCAGCAAAAATCGAAGACCAGCACAAGGATTGGCTCACTTCACAAGGGCAGCACTCCAACCTCAGTAATTCTCTAGCTGTACCCTGTCATACAGCTGTATTACACACATAAACTAGTCCCTATAGGTGTGCTGTGCCTGATACTGTATGGATATCTACAAGATATAAGTCCGATAAAATAATAATAAAAAAACCCCACAAACAAGTAAGGACACAGATAATAGTAATTTGTTTGGGTTTTCTTCCCCAGTCACAGAAACACACAGAATCACAGAATAGAAGCTGACCAGATACCTGTAAGTATACTTTCAAGATTTAAACTTACAGCAAGTTTTCGGTTCAGATGACCACACATTGTGTTATACCTCAATTAGCACTACATATTGGCACTAAGATTGTAAATTACACCTAAGCTAAGGTTCGTAAGGTCTGCCAGAACTGTGTAGCTTTTATACCACAAGATTAACCTGAAACACTGCTTGGAAGGTTCCGTGTGTCTATGATCAATCTGTCAGGTTTTTTCTTGTTTTTCCCTATCCCTTTTTAAGGACAACCTAGAAAGTTATTTTGACAGGATTAGAAAACAAAGAAAGAAATATTAACAGATGATAGATAACATAAAAATAAATCACAGAAACATTAAAATAGAGCTTGTCTGTATACATAGTTCTTGTGCTTCACCACCTGTGAAGTATACCTAAGGCCCAGTGCTTCCACCCACCAGGACAATACTGTGGTATCTGCAATACCAATGACATGTCAGATCTGTCAACCTGAAACCAGAAAACTAAATGTTTTAAGGAAACATTTAATAGAGCATACAGGCAAATTTCCTTTTTTGTAATTAAGCTGGGTTACCTGGCAGAAATTTACTGCAAAATAAAAGAAGGTTTCATTTTTCTCATCAAAATTCTGCAATATAAGCAGGACATAAGGTGAGTACAAGGACACAAAGCAGTGAATTTATTGATCTCTGAGATCCAAAGGCACAAGTTTGAACTTGCAGTGACCAGCTTCTGGATAAATTTTTTGTTTGTACTTAAATGAATGGATTGTACTGTTATAAAGGAGCAGTACCTTAAAAAAAAAAAAAAAAAAAGACAATACAAGTATGTGAGAAGCAAGTTAGTACAGAAGACTGCTTACAAAATGAAATAGATCGTTCATTCTCTGAAGGATCCGATTACCAGCTGAAACTCAGCACCCTGGCTCTGAGGGGACAGAAATTAGTCCTTTCATAACCAGGTGAGGCAAAAAAAAAAAAGCAACAACCAAAACTGGTAAAAAAGCAGATACCAGTTTTATTCAAACCACCACATGGTGAAGTTAGAAAGGTAGAAAGCCCTAACTGTCCTAGCACTTGAGTACTCTCTGGAGCATTTTCTCAATTCCTTGCAAGAAGTTTCATTCAGCCACTTCGCAATACACTGCCTGCACTGGGATTTGCCTTAGGATACTTTCCTAGTTAGCTGTTCTAGATGTAATTTCCATGATGAAATGCTTTGGTCATTCCTCCAACAGCTGTTTCCACCAACCAAAATATGGTAAAAGCTTGCAACAAAACCACAGCAGCAAGAAATACAATGTATCAAGCCCTAAGCCTTTTCCTGGGGTTTACTGCACGACATTCCTAAATTTTTTCCTTCCTTTATTTCCCTATGAGTAGAACTGTGCATTACATTAAATTTAATTAAAGTGTTTCCCCATACATGCTAGAACTTCTAATTATTTGTCTTCAGAGTAGCTCTGAATCTTGTGCCAGTTCATAAATGTAATTAAAATGTTTATTTCTTGGTTTAGATCAATGAAGACTACATATTGACTAATTTAACACCAACTCCTGCAGCACCCTTCTAACCACTCTTTCCTCATTTAGCTCTTCCAGCATCTTATCTTTAACCTTTGTTTACAGCTAGTTCTTTGATCTGTTTTCAGTGGATAGAACAGTGCTTACTTCCAAGCAAATGTGAACTAACTCTGCAAGTAAAATTAATTCTCTCTAACAAATACTTTAAGAAATCAGGTGTTCTTCCTACTGCACCTCTTAGTTTCTTTTTAGTATGAAGAGTCTGTTCCTGGGAGGGGAAAAAGTTTAAAACTCATGCCACTAAGTATAAAACCCCAGGTAATTCTGCCAGAATGAGCAAACTACGCAGTAAATTTGGTTAGTGGCTGGATTAAAAAAAAAAAATTATCCAAAACTGTATCTGCCTCGTTCTCTTCCAAAAACTCCAAGGGATTTATTTGTACATATACGCACATATATTCTTCTCTAAAAAAAAAATCAAATTAAAAAACCTGATTAAAGAATATTGAAAGACATAATATTTTAATATTTTCTGTTAAGAAGTATTCCAATGAAATACTATACGACATATAACTTTTAGAATTCAAATTCCTCCATTTTACATCTACTAAGACCATAATATTTAACTTCATAATTCTTTGGGGGAGAACATCAAGATCATAAAGTTCTAAAAAAGACAAAGCATACATAATATTTTAAATACGAAAAAGGCCATTAATATCCCCTGGTATTAATAAGCAATTGGGGAGGGGGTAGGAAGGGAAATTAGAACAAACTTCTCCTGACTAAAGCGCCTGATTAGGAATTCAAGTCAAACAGTGATTGGTGAGCGTGCATTGCAAATAATTTCAAATAATACACAAGAAAATAAGAATACAAACAGCCTAGCTATAAATAAAGTCTGTAGGTCCAGAAAAAGTATTTTATTAAATTACTAAAGTTTTAACAGGTTTTATGATCTTCCAGACAAGACAGAAGAAACAAAAACCAAGTTATGCTTGGCATATTTCTAGATATCCAAGTCCAGCCAGAATAAATGCTTTTCAAAAGAGGAAATTCCTTCATTGTAGAGTGAGGTTTTCCTAATCTCAGTGAAAAGAGGTCAAAGATTAATCAATATAACTTAAAATGCCTTTAAATTTGATGGTACATTTTAGAAATCTCACAACTGGTTTGGCTTTTATTTTTCCTTCCCAGTTTGTCTACCCTGTAGTTTGTTTAACTATGACTTCGACCTACAACACAGTGAAAAAATAAGAGCAATTTCTAAAGGCTCAGATTTAACAAAAACAAAACAAAACAAAGTTTCAATTACAAAACAGGCAGTACCTTCTTCAGACAGTGAAGTAATCAGCTGCATTTTGAAAAATACAGATCAGCCACAGGAGCAGTGAGCACAGTGCATCTGAAATTGTTCTGTTTCCCCTGAACACCAAACATGAGAATTCTGCTTAGTAGTAAGTAAATTCTTGTCTCAATATTTGCTTAACCATTTTATTGCCACCATAAAATAAAAAGGCAGATTCAAAGAATGTGACTGATGAAATCCAATCCCTAATAATATTTCTCTGACCTTTCAAAATCTATGTCAGTTCTGCAAGTGAGATGAAGCTGATTGACTCTTGCAAGTCTACATACAGAGCTAGAGTTTTTAAAACCTTGAAAATTAGGTTCCAAAATCTGTATCTAAATAGAATTGATTAGATCTGCAAAGCAGAACTAGCACAAAGTATTTATTAAAAAAAAATACATTAAAAGAATCTACTTAAAGACAGAAATTAAATTTAAGCTATTTACTTTCAATAACAGCTGATTCCCCAAAACAGCCACCTGACAAAGAAACACACTCTGAATGCCTAAAAAAAGGCATATAATTCCTCCCCACTTAGAGGACATAAGTGTGATAAAACCACAATAATCTAGAAAAGAACCGCTGTTGTTTCAACTAACTGGTAGCACAGAACATCAGACCTCCATGATGACGACAGCAGGTCCACTAGTAAGACGTGGGTACCAAAGGCGCAACTCATGTAATGCCTTAGATACACCAACCTCTCAAATGCCAGCATTAATTTCCACTGGGGTTGACAGGACTATTGCTCTACTACAACACCCAGGGTTGAGAACTTCCTCAACACTTCACCCAACTTAGAGGAATAAGACACTGCAGAGGTAAAAATGTCATTAGACATTTGATTTCAAACTATGGAAGCACTGCTACTACTCAAGTAGCATCAAGGCAATGGAGAAAGTTAAGTAAAAGAGCAAATATACCAAACAATCCCAATAAAATAAGTGTTGATGGAAACATAAGCATTTTTTTTTTGGTGCAGACAGAACTCAACATTCTTTGGGAACACTGCATTTCATATTCGCAGTTTTCACTGTTACCAAGTACACCCACTCTTTACTACAGGAAGACAGGAGCTGTATCTCCAAGTTACACGAGTAATTAAAAGAAAATTGCTTATTTCCAAAGATACCAAGGGTAAAAAAAAAAAAAGCAAAAAACCACCCCCAAAACCACCACCACCACCCCCCCCAAAAAAAAACCACCCTGAACGAAAAGAATCCCTAACAAGCCAAATCCCCTGTATGGGATGGAATTTGACCATTGATTTGTTCTGGTTATTCTAATGAATTAAAGATCCTCTATGTACTCTAAACTAGGGACAATCAAAGAAAAGGTGGCTAAGGCTGCCATCTAATTAATGCCTGGCTGCTGCTAAGAGTTCTGCCCTTCCCCACCTAACCATTCCTGCCAATAAGTCAGCTTAACTCTTTGTGCCAAGGTATGGGAAACTAGATCAGCAAACAGGTCTGGTCAAAAGCTACCTCAGGCACATGATATCACACAGGTTAAAATAGAGAAAGGACAGGAATGAGTATCTGGAATTGCTTCTTTTGGCCTGTACTCACAGGCTTGAAATATGTGTTGAACTGCTGTGCAAACTCAGAAGTCCCACGCTTCCAATTTTTCCAATGATTATATTACGATAAGAGCATATTACTTCTGCAGCTGGTTGCTTATTTCCAGTCCTACTTGCTTCTAACAGGTTACCACATACATTGTGCCACAGTGCAGCACCTCTAATTTGGATCAGTAAAACGATCCAGGATGAAAAAAAAAAAAAGGATATTCAGAAGTACATTCAAAGCTGTTTAAGTAAATAAGCATTAACAGGATCATGGCTTGAAATTTAAGTCCAGCACCTGAAAACACCTTATTGGCTACTGGACAACGGGATAAAGGACTGTTGCTAGTTCAGTGCTGCAAAACACCAGAAAAGAGATGGCAGCCATTAGGAGCTAATTTCCAAGAGAAGTCTCTGGATTTGATTTACTTACACTCTACACAAAAGGATGCACACTACAATTTATCAGACCTTTATACAACTACTGCTTGGGTATAAAATAGTAGAGAAAGTGAGGACTTCCAAATAAGACAGAAGAAAAGCAACCTTAAACTAAATTGTACGTACCTGCTACATTCCATTTATACAGAGGAGTTTTTAGTTTTTTAAACCTGACTACACTGATAACCTAGAACACAAAATAATATTAACCCCATTGACATGCTGAACTACTGTATATAAAAATATTACCTGCACCTGGTTACAAAACAGGCTTTACTAGTGGCTACACCTCAGACACCATGCTTTAATGTGCCCAAGTAACATTCAGAATTATTTTTAACTGACAATTCACTGAAAGCCTAAGAACTTTTAGGTTTCCTGTTCATGAATCCAATTGTATTTCACTGTGGTCCAAGAAAAAAATTTATAAACATTGTTATCAATTGCTGATAAATGACTCGGATTTTTACAGACTTGTATATAATAATCAGAAACATATTAGATCTACAAATCCTTGGCCAATGAGCTTTTAGTCTCCATAACTCTTAAGAAGTCATAACTAAAATTATATAATTAGGACTGTACTATTTTAAAGTTTATCTTGAATATAAAATGCAGATGAATAGTTGTTGCATGTATTTAATAACTCTGTAAATATAATTTATTGCCACATTGCATAGCAGTGTTATTCAGTGCCACTCAACACTGCTATACTATACTGTAAGTGTACTAAAGCAGACAATTCATCATCTTTCCTGCTTATTTTTCCTATGAAAGATGTATAACCTTTGAGTCAGTCTGGTCAACAGATATTTGGAGTAGTCCAACCAATCAGTTTTCAATATCTTTAAATACATCAAGGTTTAAAATTAGTTACAGATTTAGTATAAACAATAAAATTTCTAAAGTTGCCAAGTGACAAAACATCGTTTCCCCTTGCATTAGAAGGCTCCTATAATCTCCCAAGATGCTCTAGCATGTGCATTTGGTTTGCCTTGATTGAATGTTAAATGAATCTCTGCAAAACAACTGTTTTGTCTGTCCCTGCAAAGGATGCCAAAGGTAGAAGCCCACCTGAGGACTCTGCTGGCAGGTTAGGTAGCAGTGTGCTGAAGTCACGGGTACCCCAGTGACACAAAGGCTGTCTTCTGCTGTTGCCTGTAGCCAATCTCCAATAGTTGCTGAACGGTGTACGACTGATGTAACAGGAAAAGTGGAAATAGAAACTACCTTGTCAGAGCTCTGACTTCTGCTCTTAATCCTCATGTAGCACACAGAGGAAGTAGTCAGCATGAAATGTAGGGAGAGTTTAGGAAAAAGTCTGAAGAGATAAATGGGACAGAATGCGAGGGGACAGCAGCCAAGACATCTGGATCTGATACTGACACCCTCTTCCCACCTAACCCATAATCACCACCACAGTGTGAAATAAAATACAGTCCTCCCACACTGCTACATCCCACTGCTAACAGAATGTGTCCTGATAGTTGTCCTCCAGGGCAAACTGAAGAGTGCATCCACTACAGACCAAGAGCTTCCAACCCTAGTGATGAAACATGTTGTTGGCAAGGTGCAAGTCCCCACAACATCACTGCAGCTTCTTTCCTGCCAAGAAGTTTCAAAATAAAGATAATCTTAGCAGAAAAAACCCACCATGTTACATTGATGCTGGTATGTTGAACTGACATGAACTGATGACATGAACGCCTGAAGTACCAAGCACAGAAAGGGACATGAACCGGAGCTGAACAGCATTTGAGTGTACTTCATACCACTACACTGTGAACATAAATTCACCTGCTTCTCTTTGCACAACATTTACACACCCTTATATAGACCAGAGTGTCAGCAGGATCAATCAGAGCCACAGCAAACAGAGCTGTACCTGCACAACCCTCAGCTTCATTAGGTAAATGGTATTTGATCACATACAAGTTGCTGAACAGAATTTTAGAGAACCAGTTACCACTGCAAGTTCCTTGGTTTCCAAACACACACCCTCTAGCGTTGTGGTAATTTTGGAGAAGTAACAACCATAACAAATGCACCACAAAGTGCAAGAAGTGTTTATCAGGAGGAATTAAAGAAATCAGGACATTTTAACCTGAGAATCCAAGGTGAAGGGACCGTTCCAACAAGTCATCCATTTACATATTTGCCCCATTTCCCTATCAGTGGTTGCAGTGATTAAGGAATAATATGCATGACACTTAGACGTGCAAACTCAAACACGCAGAGATATTTCACAAAGTGAACTGAGTTTAGGTCTAGACAAAAAAACTCCAAACCAACCCAAAAATACTATTCAACTGCTCTAGGTTAGTACAGGTGAAAACATGCATTTAATCCCAAGGATTAGGAAATACACTGATTATAGACACCTGGTTGGCAAAACAACCAGTAAGGTAAGAGTCCCAGAAAAATTATCATATGATCACATAAATAAGTGCTCTATGACAGCCCTGGAATATAGCACCAGATAAATCAGCAGCATTCCAAGCAAAATATTCAGAGGATTTGTTTTTCTGTAGTAAATATAACTAAGTAGTGTTTCTGACTTGGAAGAAAGTGGATTTGCATAGTGCAACAGGAACCTGCCACAGATGTTCTCTATTGCATTTTCACAGCATCAACTGTACTGCAGAAACTAACATCTCTGACTACAAGAAGGTGACAAATAATTGAATGAAGTAGCAAATTAAACCATGATATTTATTTGTTCTGAAACAATAACAATATTCCAAGCTGTTATATTTTGAAAAAAAACCAAAAAAACTAAAGAAAGAGTTGTGTCTAGTCCTGACATACGATTCAACTCCAAGTATTTTCAAAACAACACGTGAAGGACAGATTGTGCTGTATAGTCAGTCAGATTAAAGAACAAGTTGGGTGATTGTGGAGTGCAACCCCAACTGTCCAATTCAATACTGGCAAGTCACCATTTGACCTATTAATATCCCTCAGAGATGGTGCACATGCTACATCAAGTTGCAATTACTGTTCATCTCAATGATGACCACGTTAAAGCTTATGTATGCTTATGCACATGGGTGTATGTGACCATATCATGATTCTCCTTGTCTGTGCAGTATGGTTCTTCATCCTTTTGTGGCTAGCATCCAGACATTTTTACTGGGGCTGTTTCAAGTTCAAGCTTTCCAACATGACTCGAGCTCATTCCAGCAAGACAAGCATCAAAACAAAATACCCCAAACCATTTTGAAGAGTTCATTGCTATCAATACCACAACAGGCGTTCCAGTTTATCCCACATTGGCATGCCAGTCCTCTTGTGAAAGGCCGTGTTCACACCACAACATGCTATTAAAACAGACAGAGGATACAGAAATCTGACAGCAAGAGTCCAGAGTTCAATGTCTTTATGTTTTAGCACAGTATTTAACACCACCCAAACACAGAAGTAAGTTTTTCCTTCTCCCTGTGACTCTCAACCAACAACTAACAATACTGCAGTATCTTAGGCCACAGTCCCCTAGAGAAAGGGAGACTGCCTACACTTTTTGTTTTCATAATATTCATAATGAACGTAAGGCCAGAGGCTCAGCAACTGACTTTAGTTTACATAGAGATAAAATAAAATAATTCAGAGATTTAAAGAAAAGCAAACAAAAAGGACCAGCCAGTTTATATAACTAAGGCATAAAAGAAAACTCCTAACCCAGGTACTGGTGCATTCACAACATTTTTGCAGTATTATTTGCTTACTTACACCCATAAGTGTGAAAATTTCTCATTTTGACTTTTGATATTTAATTCCTTAGAAAACTTTCAGTATTAGTTTCTTTGTAAGTTAGACATTTTAATGAAATAATTGACTACTGGCTGCACACAATGGTTTTGTCCCTATGTGGAAGCTGACCAGTGTAATTATCCAGCTACTGCTATATCACTAGCTTCTCACTCACTGGGTGTTATTCTGGAATAAAACTGACTCCTGTAGAATATTTATGGCAATTCCACTTTTCTCAAAAAGCAAAGCTATTAGCCACATACTTTTCCTGGAACCAGTGCTTCCAAAACCCCTCACTTCATAAATAATCTTGAAATTTAAGTGTTGACCCATACAATGCTAAGCAAATTAAAATCTACTGCATCACTAAAATTCATCCCTATTTCTCTGGTCCCAAATTTGATGTGGTTATTAGTTTTTTTATAATTTTATAGGAAGACACATTCTTGTGGGCTAAAACGTTTCACAACAGATCACAAAATCCTATGAGTGACTTTAACTCCATACTCTCTTAGGAAGGACTGCCTGAAACGTAGAACACAGAAGGGTGAAGGAAACAGGGTAGAAAGTCTGCAAGTTCTCCAAAGCTGTGGAAAGTCCTATGGACACAGGCTGATTTTCAGCTATTTGTTGATGACAAGCAACAGACCGCAAAGCGAACACAATGGTGCAATGGCAGAGGAGCAAGTGTGCAGCATTCACTAACTTCAAGCCTGGTTATCCCAATAAAGCAAATCAACCCCAGAGTCATATCCATTTTACGACTGGAATCGGGTTCCTAACTAGGAATTAAATAATTCAGTAGCATGCTCAACAGTTTGATATTTTGATACCTCCCATAAGGAAAGGGCAAGCATCAAGCTACCTGTGCATCACCATCTACCTGTAACCTCATTAAAACGGATTTGAGCCCCAGCCCAGAAGCGGTGTGTCAGGCCGCAGGTGCCGTTCAGGAAAACCCCAAAACCACAAATTGCTTTTCCTTGGGCGACCCAGTCAAAATTAAAGGACTGCAGCTATTAATTTTTATCACAGCGTGTTTTACTGTCAAGTCTCCCACCACACTCAACTAGCGCCTGCAGAAGGCGGGCAGCGAGGTCTCGACCAGGGCCTGCCTCCCGCCTCACCCACAAGGGCCGGGCGGGCACCCCCTCCGGCCCGCACCGCACCGAGGAGCGGGCCAGCTGCCCCCGGCCGCGCTCAGCCTGCCTCCCGCCACCGCTCCGCGCAGGCAAGGCTGAGAAGGCGGCTCCGGGTTAGGGCAGGGAAGAGAGGGGCAAATCCTCCTCCCTGCCCAACACCGAGTCCGGCCGCTGAAGTTTCTCTCCCTTCGGGAGAGAAGCACCAGCCGGTGCTTCTCCGATCAGGAGACCGCCCGGTGAGCACGAAAAATAAATGGGACCTCGGTAGGGGCCGACCGGACCCCCTCGCCCCCGCCATGGCTTCTCTCCGGAGGCGCCTCCTTCTCCTCTCCTCTCCGCCTCGGCGGCCGCCCCCCGCCCCCGGGGGCCCTGCCCGGATGGGCGCCGGAGTTGGTACATACGGGTCTGCCGCAGGAGGCGAGGAGAAGGGTGTAGTTTGTTTAAACATGGCTTGCCTCTACCCTCCTCCCTTTTACCTCGGAGCCATCACCCGGGCAGAGCGGGAGGCGGCGGGATCCGGCCACCCCAGGCTGGGGGCTGCCCCCTCCCCCGCCGCTCCC
>VXBZ01001203.1:268-54248 GCA_013399135.1 Heliornis fulica | reverse complement strand
CCCTCATCGTGGCGCTGGGTCGTCTCACCCTGTTTCAGTTTCCCTTCGTTGTCTCCCCCCGCAAGTGCCGACTTCTCCTCCTCGGCCGAAACCCGCTGCTGCCTTTACTNACCCCAAGGATCATCGAGTTCCAACCCCTGTGACACAAGTAGGGCCACCAACCTCCAGGCTGCATCTAGAGAAGGTTGCCCAGGGCCCCATCCAACCTGGTCTTGAACTACTCCAGGGTTGGGGCATCCAGCACCACCTCTGAGCAGCCTGTTCCATAACCTCACCACTCTCCGTGAAGAACTTCCCCCCATATCCAATCTAAACCTTCCCTCCTCTGGCTTCAATGCATTCAAACACAGGGGAGCTGTTTTCAAGCCCCCTCCTTAAGTACCCCGTGAAATCACTAGCAAGACAAGCCAGTGCTGCAGGGACACTCCATTACAAGGTGGTGTTATCAGTTCTCCAGTGAAGTTCAAATGCCAACAAATAGCTTTTTTTCCCTAAAAATTGAGAAATAGAAGTGATTACTTGTTGTAAGTTTGAAACTAAATGATCCCTCTTGAGCACCTGCACAAGAAGCAAAACTGAAAACATTTTGGCCACCTGCCTCTTAGCCAAGAGCTGAGCAATTAGGATGCATACAATGTGGCAGCCATAGGCCTGATTTTCCTCATTACCTGAAGGCATTTGAACTCATATCTCTTGTTCTCCCATAACATTATTTTGAAAACAAGCTACAGCATCTCCGGAGTAGGAAAGCTTAGATTTTCCTGTTGATACTGTTTCAATAGCCTTGTTGAAATGTAGTTTAATTAATTTGTACAAATAATTCACCCAAGCAGGAACCCAGCTGGGTTTGCTCCCAGTTAAGTGTGTAAACTACCACACTAGGGAGCCACACCCACTTGTTTGCATACTACTTCCATACATTTAAGTTTGTTTAAACAAAGTGCTGTAGTTCCACGCGGAAAGAAGCAGGTACTTCAGCAAGAGATATCCAGGCCAATTGAAGATTTACATAGTGCAATGCCTAAGTATTGATTAAGGTAGGAAGAGAAGAAGTCAGAATTACTCTATAGCTTAATCTTTCCATATTTCTTTTTTCCCCTGTTTGCCAGTATTTTTCTCTACGTGCCCATAATCATTTATGGATGATGGAAGCAACCAAGTGTCACTGTGGGCTGTCCATTCAGAAAAAGAGACAAGAGCTAGACCTCCAGTGACAGACAAATACTACTGAGAGGAGAACCGCACACAACTGCAGTGATTTCTTACCATGCCACCCTGTTGTGGTTTTGCAGAGCAAGGTTCTGGTGGAAAAAGAGGGAGTTTCAGGGGTGGCTTCTGCAAGAAGCAGATAGAAGCTTTTCTTAGACCAACACAGTAAATATCGGCTGGGCTTCATAGACAGCCGATATTCACAGCACCTCTATGAATCATATTTGAGACAAACCCACAAGCAGCTGTTTTTGCCACCAGAGAGGGAAGTGAGAAGATGTAAGAAACTTTGCAGATACAAACATCAGTGAAGAAGGGGGGGTAGGAGGTGGTGATGAGGAAAAGATTCCCCTGCAGCCCATGGAGAAGCCCATGGTGAAGCTGGCTGTCCGCCTACAGCCCATGCATGATGATGATGGGGAGCACACATCCCATCTATAGCCTGTGGAGAACCCCATGCCAGACCAGGTAGAGACACCTGAAGGACACTGTGACCCTGTCGGAAGCCCACGTTGGAGCAAGCTGCTGGCAGGACCTGCAGCCCATGGTGAGACTGACCCATGCCAGAGAAGGTTTGCTGGGAGTTGTGACTCTAGCGGGTGAAACAGGCTGGAGGAATCTGGGCCTGAAGGTTGGCCTCCCATGGAAGAGATCCACACTAAGGTAATTGGTGAGGAGCTGAAGCCCTGTGGGAAAGGACTCACATTTGAGAAGTTAATGAAGCACTGTCTCCTGTGGTGGGACCCCACGCTGGAGCAGGGGAAGAGTATGAGGAACATTCCCTCCCTCCACACCCCACATTAAGATGGAAAACAACACTTGAGGGACTGACTGAAACCCCCATTCCCTACCCATCCCCACCACCCTGGGAGGGAAGAAGGGAGAAAAGCCATAGAGTCAAGTCTGAGAAAGGGAGAGGTGGTGGTGGTGTTTTAGGATCTGGTTGTACTTCTCATTAGCCAACTCTGGTTTGTGTGTCTCTGTGTGTGTAGTATAATAAATTAGAGAGTTCTCTTGCCTTTCTTCTGTGTTGAGTCTGTTTTGCCCATGACACTAATTGCAGAATGATCTCTCCCTGTCCTTATCTCAACTCCAAAGCCTCTCAACATACGTTTTTGACCCCATCCAACTGAGAAAAGGAGTGATAGAGTGACTTTGGTGGGCATCTTCCCTCCAACCAAGATCAAACCACCACACACTCAAACGTTTGGATTAGGCCCACTTCTAATTCCAAACCAAAATAACTTCGGGGAGAAACATATTAAGATCTGATTAGCTCTATGACTACTATCTTCCTCATTCTGTTATATTGCTGTTTCATCTTATCGCTCTACTTTTAGACTTGTAGGATAATCCAGGTTGAGAGAGACCTCTGGAGGTCACCAGATACAACCCTTTGTTCTGCTAGAGCTGAGGGCCTCATGGAATTCAGACGATCTCTACAGAGATTCTACGATCTCCTTGAGCACCCTGTGCCAACTTTGTGGCTTTTTCCTTGCTTCTGCATAAACTCAGTTATAAAACTGAACTCATCTTCTTTCTACAGTCACTTGCTCCAGCTTCTTTAACCTTTCAGGTAGAAGATGACAACAGGTGAGAACAGTAGGAACCTGAGAGCAGCCAGAGAGAAAGTCCAGTTGACTCGAGGAGGTAATTTTTCTTAGCTTTATGGTAAGGGGAAAAGCAATCATGTGATATTTGACTTATAATTAGCTAAAACTAATGAATGTTTTGAAGGTAAAGCAAAATTTTAGCTGCAAGACAGTGAGACAAGGAACTGGTGGAGCCAGGAAGCTATTTATAGATGCATTTTTTCCTCCATGCATTGAGCCAAACTTAAGTTCAATAGAAACATTGCACTTCAGGATTCAGTCACTCAGGAAAACCGCTGCTTCATAGAACAGTCCAGTTGGGTTTCTTTCTTCACTGCCTCAGTATATTCTTGGTCAATACAGTAATATTTCTAGTCACTTTCTGCCACTGCAAGTCCTATCAGGTCTCTAGACAGTGGCAGGTTGCAGGGGAGATTGACGATTCACCAGGACATGAGAATGGTAAGAAGTTATTTTTCTACTACCCAAATACTCAGCCCTTCTGGACCTATGTTACACTCTAACGGATTTTATGTTTAGACATAAAAGACATTTAGACTGGATAGCCTGCTGCTGCAGTCTGCACTTAAAAAGCATGTTAATTGTTAGGTAGTTTTTATTTTCTGCAGCTGTTGTCTTTTCCCATCATACCTGATCCACCAGTGTCAAAAGATTCTTCTCACCTGAAGAACTCTGCCGCTAACAACAAGAAAAACGTTGATCAGTAGGTTTTCAAAGGGAAAACGCAAAAAATATTCTCTTCCAATATGTGACGAAAGTGTCTGTACCATGGATGTAGGCCATGCTAGAAAAGCTGTATTTTGACCATAATTTTGGTTGTCATAGAAATTAGTTTATAACTTATTTTAATATCGCAACTATTTCTAAGTAAATAGAAACTCTATTTACTCTATATATAGACATAACTCTAAGCACAGTACCACCTTCTTATAATAACAGGAAGTACATGCATCAAAGTAATTGGAGCTCTGCATCACCTTTTGTGCCCATTTCTGTATTGCAGAGTCACCTAGATAGATAGCCTGGGAACTGCCAGTAGAGACATTATTGTGATCATGTCCTTATGAATTAATATATGACTATAGGCCAATAATTCAAAATGGTGTCAGTAAGGGGTTATGGATATACAAACTAAGCAGTCAATACACTTCTAGTTAGTTTCACTCTTTCAAACATAGGCAATCTGAAATCTGGTAATTATATTCTTTTATTATCATAATTAATATCTGTGCTGTTTACAAGTTTCTTTTACTTCATAATTGTTACTTATAAGCAAAAATAATCTATGCTAGTTACTTTTGGAAAGAAACCTGTCAAGCAGTTGAATTGGTATGAACTATTTAAAATTAGTTTCAGAACAGCCTTCTGGTTTATCTCAGATTAAGGAAAAAGTTCCAGCACCCCACATTCACCACACTACCATCACAATGGTTTCCAAGCTGTCAAGCTTTTGGAACATGTCGCAATTCTCAGAAAAGCTCCTTCTATCATTGTTTCAGGGACATCTCTACTACCTTGAGCCACTACACCACACTTTAAATCTCTTAAACTTTCATTCAATCCTGCTCTGCACAAATACTGTCTGGAATAGCAGAAAACAGACATTTAGTAACATGTTGCTGCAAAACAGAAAACAACAACAGCTTTTCTACCACACTAATTAATAAAAGTGCAATCTTTTCCACACATCTATTAGAAAGGCAGTTGAATTTGGTAATGTAATAATTCTCTTTTTCTTTCTCCATAATTTTCTCTTGATTATTTGCAGAAATAATTTGACTACACTGTTTCCATAGGAGTCCACTGGAACCACATCAGTAAAGTTTGGAGCAGAATTTGGCTAATACCACTTAATTCAAAGAACTTGGACTATTCTGGACACTTCCATGCTGTCATCCAACTAGGAGTTATTAACATTTTGGATGACAGAATGAAAGAAGTGGGAAGGGACCTCTACAGATTGTCTAGTCCAACCCTCTGTGCAAAGCAGGGTCAGGTGCAGACGGTTGCTTAGACATTTCCAGAATTATTTTCCTCATTACATTCCTAGGGATCAAGGCAAGGCTAACCAGCCTGAAATTTGTCCTTCCTGACAAGAGGAGTGACATATGCTCTCTTACAGTCCACAGGAACCTCTCCTGGTCATCATGGTCTTTCAAAGATAACCATGAATTGCCCCACAAGGACGTTGACCAGTGCTCTCAGCACTTGCTGGGGTCTCCCATCAAGTTGTGTTTGAGTTTTATTTTGTGTTTGAGCTCCTTGCTTATCCACACAGGCCTCCTGTCACCTTTGCTTGTCTTCCTGCACACCAGGATGGACAATTCTTTAGTCTGAAAGAGACTATCCTCAGAAAACCAGTCAGTTCCAATGGACCCCTCCTCTCTCCTTCACAACATATCCTACAGGATTCTTCCAAGCAGATCCCTGGACAGGTTTTCTCCTCTGAAGTCCAGGGTTATGATCCTTTTTTTTTACCTTGTTTCTTCTTCTAACTCCATCACTTCATGATCACTGCAGCCAAAACTGCCCCTGACCTTCAAAACCCCAAGTTTGTAAATTTTTATTGTATTTGCTGTTGGTTAACTCCAGCGGGTTGCTAAGCACCATGCAGCTGCTTGATCACTCCATTAACCCCAGTGGGATGGGGGAAGAGGAAAGAAAGAGTAAAAGCAAGAAAGCTTGTGACTTGAGATGCAAATGGTTTAACCAGTAAAAGAGAAGTGGAAGAAGAGGGAAAGAAAACAAGTGATGCAAGGACAATTGCTTATCACTTTGTACAGACAGGCTGATATGTAGTCAGTTATCAAGCAAAAGATGGCTAACTTCCATATACCCCTGCCTCTCTCCCTTTCTATTGGTGAACATGACACTATATGGCATGGAATAACTCTTTGGTTAGTTTGGGTCATCTGCCTGGTTCTGTCCCCTCCTAATCTGTTTGGTGAGGTGGGTAAAGCAGAGTGAGAAACACCTGTTTGACTCTACAAAAACTGTTCAGAAATAGCTAAAACAGCTATTGCTGTTGTCATTGTTGTTGGCATTGTTTTGATCACAAACCTTAAAGCACAGCACCATATGAGCTCTATGAGGAAAGTTAACTCCATCCCAAGCACACCCAGTACAGAACTGTCAGATCCAGCCGAGCACCTGTGTTGTCATCTCCTCAATGCCTTGTGCCAGGAAGGCATCATCAACGTGTTGCAGAAACCTCCTGGACTGTTTGCACCTGCTGTGTTACCCCTCTGGCAGATACCAGGGTGGCTCAAGTATGCCAGGACAATCTAGCCCTGCCAACATGAGGCTTCTTCCTATTGTCCAAAAATTTGTTTTACTTGCTCAACAAGCCCTCAAAAATTACCTTCTAAAAGGCCTTTTCTCATTATTGTATTTATTCTTGATTCTCTAGAACCAAAGTGATTACTGTGAGAAAAATCTTACCAGCTAGATGTCTCCCAACATTCGCTGTGACCTATTAAAAAAAATCAAAACCAAAAAGCCAAACACAAAACTGCAGGGAAATAAATTATAAAAAGCTGAGGAGAACCAGAGTTCCATAGCTAACAAGTCTGTTGCGCCTTGATGCGTTAGTGCAATAGAAACCCTCACCTTGAAGTCAACTGCATATTGAAGTTGAGAAGCACACCACATAGTTATCCAGCCTGCTGTCAAAGTAAGGCAACTGCCTGCCATTCTAGTTTTTCTGCTGTATTATATAAATCAGTGAGGCAACTTGTGACCTATTTATACAAGTGGGTGATTTAGTGAAGCAGGAGCAAAGGTCTTGACCTGTCACAGGTTCAGCAACACCTCCGGCCCTAGTACCGTCTAAATACTAACATTGATACTACATTGCCACAACTAACAATATTCTCACAATGTTTTGTTTTTTTTTTTCTCTTCCTTAGCTCAGCTTCTTAACTTGCAATCTCCTTGCATACAGGAGCAGGACCAAGAAAGACACCACCTTTTGAAGTAAAGTAATATTAAAACTAATAAATCTTAACATAATCTGCATGGCCAGGGGAAAAACCTTCCTGAGATGAGAATTCTAGAGAAGCAATTCTATAATTTTAGACTTTCTCTTTACTCTTTCAATTGCAGTAGGCCTGTCTTCCAAACTCTATCTTTAATTCTATGCCAACCCTTTACTTAAGGCACCCACATACACATACCTGTAAGTATACACTCATGCTTCCAATGTGATATTAATATTTGGGTTTTTTAATTGAGGAGACTTACCTTGAATACACCATTTTCCATGCTTATCCTTAACATGTCTAAGCCTTGCTAGAATAAAGAAACTAATAAATGAGAGCAGACACATATCCTGAAATGTTTTCCACATTGTGGTACTTGTCAAAGAGTGAAAAATGAACTTCACTCTTCATCAGCAGGCTTTAACAAGTGATTTAAGTGTTACGTCATGTACCACTGAACTAGATAAAGCTAGAGATTCCTTTTAGGCCTGTCAATATACCAATTTATGTAGCCATACCCTAGTGCAGTACTTATCAAAGAGGTTGAATTAGAAACACAACTATTTAATTTATTGAACCATGTGGTAGACCTGAGTCTGAGAGCAAGCACAGTTATAGGTGGTTGATGAAAATCTCAGCAATGTGTGGCCACAGCCCATAGAGCCAACTGGATCCTGGGCTGCCTCAAAAGAGATGTGACCAGCAGGTTGAGGGTGGTGGTTGTCTACTCTACTCTACTCTACTCTACTCTACTCTACTCTACTCTACTCTACTCTACTCTACTCTACCTAGATAACTACATCTAGTCTGGAGCCCCCAACATAAGAAGGATGTGGAGCTATAAGTCTAGAGGATGGCCACAAAGATGATCAGAGAGCTGTCCATGAAGACAGTCTGGGAGAGTTGGGATTGTTAAGCCTGGAGAAGAGAAATCTCTGGGGACACTTTCCAGTACCTGAAGGGGCCTACAAGAAAGCTGTAGAGGGGCTATTTACAAGGGCATGGAGTGTTAGGACAAGGGAAAATGGGTTTAAACTAACAGAGGGTAAATTTAGATTGGATATGAGGAAGAAATTCTTTACTTTGAGGTGTGGTGAGGCCCTGGCACAGGTTGCCCAGAGAAGCTGTGTCTGTCCCCTCCCTGGAGGTGTTCAAGGCCAGATTGCATGGGGCCTTGAGCAGCCTGGTCTAGCAAGAAGTGTCCCTACTCATAGCAAGGAGTTGAAACTAGATGATCTTGGAGGTCCCTTCCAACTCAGACCAGTCTGTGATTCAATACAGTGTAGGGTTTGGGCAAATACTATGACTAGTTAATGAGGCAGGGAAGTAATCTGTAGCAGGGGTCAATAGACTTCAGCTGTTGCTGAGACAACCTGTCTGCCTACAGTTGTCCTGCTGCACTTTTCCTGCCTTCTAGCCTTCAGACTTTCAAGTGCAGTGATGCACCATTTCAGTTGCAGTTTCTCTAGGTCAAGGCAACCCTCCACCTTCTTGACCATAGAAGTCCTCTGAAAGCTGCTGTCCTTGATTCTGCTGACCCAGCCTTCCAGTTGTTATTTCAGTTTTCAGTTTGAGTCAAACCAAATTGAACCTGCAAAGACCTGCCATTAAAAATGAGTGGGCCTGGCTCATTTCAACACAGGTTGGGGAGCGAACAGACAAGTTACACTGGCAGAACCTGGGAGGTGTAAATCTATGTTTTGGATAGTAATAAGCAGCTGGGGGTGCTTATTACAAGTATTGTTTGCTCAGCCTATGGCCAGAACTAGCTGTGTGAATGCAAAAAAAAACCCACCTGCCCTTAGCATCCTGTTTAATTGATGGAGAGATTTGGGCAGCTATAAGAGATACTTCATCCTGGTAAGATTCTGAATCACAACTTGTGTATAGGTTTGACCCTGGCTGGAGGCCAGAATCCCACCGAAGTTGCTCTGTCACTTCCCTTTTCAGCTGGATAGGGAGAAAATATATATTGAGAGGCTTAGGAGTTGGGATAAGGACAGGGAGAGATAATTTTGCAATTAGCATCATGGGTAAAACAGACTATTACACAGAGAGAGAGAAACCAGAGCAGGATAATGTGAAGTAGAACTAAATCTTAAAACACCTTTCCCCATCCCTCCCTTCTTTGTGGACTCAACTTTATTCATGATTCCTCACAGCATTAAGTTCTGCTGTCAGTAATCAGCAAGAATTTAATTGTAGGGATTGTTATAAAGAGCCTAACTTGATAGCTAAAATTTAATGCTCATTTACAAAAATTCTCTAAATGTGCTAAGTATGCATTTATTTACTTTGGCAAAAGGCAAAGTGGGTCTTTTTGTACACACACCATAAAGTTCATCTTAGCTGAAGGTACAATGAGTCCGCCTTGACTAATGACAAAATGCTTGCCATTATTTCTGAGCTTGTCTTTTAATGACACTTTGAACAGCTCAAGCCAATGCTTTTAATGTTCTGCTGAAATTCTGGACGCACTAAACAAAACAGGTGCTTCCTCTGCATCCCCTGTTACAACTCCTTTTAATCTTTGCTTAGAGTTTCTCTGCAATCAATTCATCTTCCTCAAACTGAAAAGGTGGCAAACATATAAGAGAACACAAACTGTAGCTGCAGTGGTCTGGCACGGAATTCCTGAGGTCACAGCAGTGAGATTGCTCTCATCTGTCCTCTCTGCTGAGGTTGCTTCTGCTACTGGGTAAGACTTTGCTGTTTAGATGTTAAATATGGATCAGTCTTCTGTAAGTTTGCACTAGGGATGTAGAGGTTAGTTTATTAGTTACTTTGTAGCAAGGAAGTAGTGTAAATATATATTAATTCTTTCCATTTTCCTTGCATATGTTTTCCTGAGCTAACTGTGCCTGTCCCTCTGTGTATATTTCACAATAAATATATCAGTAAATAATTGATTGAGCTGACAGGAAGAAAAACACAATACAATAGAAACCTCATCAAGCAGAGCCTTTGAACAGCCAGTGTAATTTAAATGGGAAATCCTAAATCAACTGCTAGATAATATTTTAAGTAAACATATTAACCAGTAAGTAAACATATTAACCATCCATAAAGTGATAAATTATGTTTGTTGATATATCAAAGTCTAGTCATAGCAGTCAACAAAGATATAAGGAACAGTTAATGAAACTCAGGAAATAAAGATAGTGTATAATTTTATGGACTTTATACATTATAGCTTCTAAACACATGTTTAAAAAAAACGTTTCCAGTGAGCTGCTTTGGAATCATTGTAAAAATTATGTTTTGTTCTAAATTAGACCTAGCCACGTAGGAGATTCAGGGGCATAACACTCAAGGAATGCTTGATGTTCAGAAATTCATGGTAGATCTCTTCTTGGAAGAGTTTTTGGGTTTGTGCAGTAAACGGTATATAGTCATTGTGCTGATAAAGCATTTGTTGGTGAAATTTTGTTACTATTAAAAAAAATAATTCTACAAACAGACCCTATAGATGCATGCAGGCATAGTATATTATAATATGATATTTTTGTAAGATATTTGGTGTGTTAGACATGGCTGTGTTCACAAAACTTTTTTTTTTTTTTTTATTTAACAACAAACTTCCCCCCTTTCCTTTTTTTTTTTTCTTTTAATAGGCAGACCATTTTTTTTCCTGAATTAATCTCATAATTATCACCTCTAGTAAAAAGAGATATGAGAACATAACTCTTCCACACATTTCTGCTACCAAGTGGCTCTAACACCCTAAGATAAGAAAACCCAATCAAAAATCAAGCACCACAGTCCCCCAAACCTACAAAACCTTACACCATGCATTCTCTTCAAATTGAGGAGACATGGTTGGTGGGATTTCCCAAAGATTTGCTGTCAGCTCTCTGCTGTCACTGAGAACAATGGAACCATTGTCTCTGATAGAAGCAAAGTTTTCCAAAGCTGAGCGCTTCTATGGATATTTTCCCTGTCAACAGCAAAGACAGAAAAAAAAAAAAATTTGAAAATATGTATTATACTTAAAATGTTTACGAGCCTGTATGACTAACTCTATAAGCATCTTATCACAAACTGAACTAAACCAAACACGATCTTCCTGAAATTTCATGTCACTACTTCTAATCCCCAAATGATAAACTATTGGCTGTTGCATGTGTTGTTATCTTAGGGGAACCCATACAGCGGGTGAGCAGTGTAAGTCAGCAAAACCCAGTAACAAGTGTTTTCAGTGGGGAGCTGTAGGGATCCCACAGTTGCTAATTTAGGCATTTGGAATTTAAATGGTGGAGTTTAGTGAGAAGAGAGTTAGCTGGAGTTGTCTGAAGATCTCTGGTTTTGTTTAACAAAAAGATATCCTCAGCTGAGTTTATGTACCTGGTATGGACTTTATTGATGTAGCAATGCCAAAGTCAAAGCATTTTAACTAAAGCTTACAACATCTATCAAACAAACTGCCACTTTATAGAGTAATTTTTTGCGGTATGGTGATGATGTAAAGCATTAAGTGTTGTTTCTGGTACGCTCTAGTAGGTAAGGCAATTGTCCCCATGGGGATCAGCTTTGTATGTACAACTAGTGTGTCTCCTGGGTTTAATTTTCTTCAGACTAATTGCCAGCAGAAGTTGTGATGATTGTTTTTTGAGGATTTACAGTGCTGTCTCAAAGACAGGCATTAATGTATTAAAATAAGATGGTAAGCTGAGCTTAAATGTACCGTTTGAGTTTCTTCTTAAGTCCTGTGAGAAGAGATGAAAGTGGCTGAAGCACAGTACGCTGATGTTTTCTAAAAGTACTTCTACATCATACTTTGTAAATTTTAACGGCCTCAGTGTTTTGCTACAAGGTATTTAATGCCAGAGACATACAGGAACATGTCTCTTAAAGGTCTTTTCTAACCTAGTCATTCTGTCTTCGCAGGGGAGGAGATGTGAAGTTCTGATATAACTTGTGTGTTTATCTTTAAATCTTGCCTTCAATTAAGAAGTAAACTTGATTTTATATTTATACATATA
Organism: Heliornis fulica; assembly: GCA_013399135.1. NCBI lineage: Eukaryota > Metazoa > Chordata > Aves > Gruiformes > Heliornithidae > Heliornis > Heliornis fulica. Next base: position 42,464 of record VXBZ01001203.1, on the reverse strand, counting down.
ATTACATATATACACAGAAACATATAAAAGGTATAAAATGTATAAATAGGCATGGAATATAACATAATAGAAAAGATAAGATTATATACATTACCTTATACATAGTAATATACTACTGTAATACACGTTGCATATGATGTGTTATATTTTGTGTACAGAATAATATATACATTAAAAAGTTACATTGTTGGTTTAAGGCTTCTCTGGCTGCTTCACTGGAAGTTTGACTTGGTTCTTAAAGAAGAAATTAAATGTATCACAGCCTCAAGCCCACCTTTGCAGTTTGATACATCTGCCGCTCATCTGTTTGTTTCCCTTTAAGTACCTTATCCAAAACTATGTATACAGCTAGATGATGGGAAAGGAATTTGATAGAACTGCTGTTACTTTGTAATGTAGATGTAATCCCTCTCTTGGAACCAGCGTGCAGGAGTGATGCAGTAGCACACAGTATGTACTTCATGCTTCAGCATGAAGCAACCAGCTTTCAGTCAGCTCTCTGTAACACCCTTCATTATGTAGTACAGACATGCTCTCCACCGCTGACTAAAAACATCACCGTCATGACCATCATGCTGTGAGACACAGAGGAAAGATGTGTATGAAGAATGAAACCCTACCCTTATTGAAACTAAGGGTAGGGTTTCTCTCACTGAATTACTGTGGCCCAAATTTTCAAAGCACAAGATACAGAATTATTATCCTTTTGTCCTTGGAGAATATTGTTGCAGAGTAGAGTTCAGACATGTTCATAGAACACATCAAGGCATGAAAATACCTGCACTGGTTACCCTTGAAATGATACATAACCTCAGGATAAACACTATACAACCACCATAGTTGAGAAATGGGTATCTTTGTTGTGAGCTTGCACCTACACCTAAAAGTAAACATCACAGTGTTAAAAGCTGTGCTCCCTTTGACCTTGTGCAGGGTTTATGGGATTTCTGTAGAGTCAGCTCAGGTCCTTGCACTATGCGTGGTCAGAGGAAGGTAGCACTAAACATGCATTGCTAGAGTCAGTGTAGTCAAGGTTTTGCCTTAACTACACCTAGCCAACGCTGACTGTAATTCCAGCTCTGCTCTGAGACTGAGGCATTCACCATTATAAGATGGATCTCTCCTCTCCTCAGGCCACGTGGCAGCAATGTCTTTTTAAGAATAGGAACAGATCTATAAACTTGAGAGCAGTGGTCTTTTGGCTGAGGTTTCTGGACATCTGCAGCCTGTTGGAGCTGCAAGTGCCAATAATTTATCAACAACAGAGGAATGAATAAAGTCTTTGAGTTCCACCCAGTGGAATAGAGAATGGGATCCTAGGCTTCTCAGCCTTAGGGCCTTTACCCAGGAGGAGGGAGATTTAGTTTTTAGTTTTTTCTTCAAGAACTGTTAATGAATTTTCCTCACTGACTGTTTCTTATAAAATGTAGAAATTGTCAAAGCAGAGCTCAGATCCCATATGTGTCTCCAAGGCCAACCAGGATTCCTGACTATGTTCCCTGTTTCTTCTCAGGGAGATAGAGGAACATCATGTTTTTTCTACCTCCTCTAGTGCAGCTGTGAGATAGGTGCTGAGATGCTTCACATCTACCTTTAAATGAAAGTTGAGATTTGTAGCAGTATTTGCAAAATGAACAGATATTTTCAGATTGTCATTTTGGACCTAGGCATTTCTTATCCAGGTTTGGGTCCTGGAATCACACATCTTTTTTTTTTTTTCCCGTGTGTAACAGTATCTGATTTGATGCATAACAGCTGGATTTAGCCAGTGTCGCACAATATGGGAGGAGATGACAGGGAACAGAAAAGTGAGACAAACACAACCTCATGGGTGAAAGCTGAAGTCAGCCACACTTTTAAGAGCAATAGGGATTATTAGCTCAGTTATGTGCAGGTAACTGAACAGTATCCTCCAGTTTCAAAATCAAGAACAGAAGTTTGCCACAAAGTACATGTAGCTCACTGCTAAGTCACTGGGTTGGAGCACAAGAACTGCAAGATGAATTCCCGTGGCTCAGTGCTAATATCAATGTAGACTTTTCAGTTTACAGAGCTCTGCTGCAAGACAAAGTCCTATATACTTTCCTGAGGAGCCACAACTTGCTTTTTCTGACTGTTTTTCTGGTCTCTTCTGGTTTTAACTGCACAGTTGTGAGCCTTCACTCTGGATGGGCATGAGTCAGCTCCGAACCATAAACAGTGTAGCCATGGTTAGTAAGCCTGAGCTACTAAGCCTTTGCTGATAGCGTGGGCACAAGAAGTTGTGTCTGCTTGGAGCACAACCAAAGCAAACTCACATCTGCTTGCAAAAAAAAAAAAAAAAGAAAAAAGAAAAAAGAAAAAGAAGTGTAAACATATCCTCTGTTCTTTTCCCGCTTCCTCCCCCTGATGTTCTCTTTCCCTCTCCTTTTTTCTTGCTCTGTCCCACCCACATCCATCCAGAAGAGCACTTACAGAAACTCCACCTATCTGAGCCCTCCACCCAGATAGTTCAAATTCCTGAGTAGGATCTCACAGGGCACACATTTGTTTACAGTGGTAACAAGTAGCTGTGTTTTGGTGTGACACCCCTTGAGCCGATCCTTACGAGGAACTGAAACAAAGAGCAATTGTTATATCCACCCGTTTCAACGAGGCTTTACTCAACTTAAACAGTGTTCATTTTTGCCTGGGTGATACAGATCATGGGGGAAGGGGAAGCTGCAATGCTGAGCTCTGAACACCTTTTGGGGGAGTTGCCCATTTAGGGGGGACAAATCCACTATGGCAGGATGTTAGTGCCCTGCAGGACACAGCAGCCCTGCTTTGCTGCTGATGACATGAGTTTTGAGTGACTTTTCATGTGGCTATAAGTTCTAGGCTCCATGGGTTTTCTCATGCACAAGATAAGAAACAGGTTACTCTTTCCCTAAATTTTCTTCTAATCTGTCTTCTCTTCCACTAGCTAGGCACTAATTAAGTTGTACATCATCTTCTGATATTTTTCTGGAACAAGCAACATGCTGGCACAAGTCAGTGGAAATTCAACATTCATTAAGGTTAGTTGGTATTTCCTGTGCATTTAATCTCTCTTTCTTTTTACATTTATTTTTCCTAAAAAGATCATTTACAAGAACGAGACTAAAACTTAATTTTACAACAAGAACCCCTCCATTTTAGGCAGCAAAGTAACATAAGCTGCATTTTTGGCTACCATTATCTTGATGCCTGGGATTTAGTTTTTCTGAGATTTGGGGATTTTTACCAGTAGGTTTTGAAAAGCATCAACAATCTTAGTCACCTACATAATTGCATGAGGACTGTGTTCTCAAAGAAGCAGTACTTTTTGACAGAACGGCTATGAGAAATGCCGAGAAGTAAAAGGATCATCACAGAACTCATCCCTTTCTCTTTTTAAAATGTATAATCCTTGAAGGAGATTACTGATAGATGAATATTAGAACTAGCCTGCCTTCTAGCTTGAAAACTTGTTTCTCAGGGAAAGCTGTCTTCTGGCAAGTTAAAGGAAATGGAATTTCTCAGGATCCCATTTGCCTCTGCACAGGAGAAACATATATAAGAAAGGAGGCTTGCTTATTCCTGTGAATTCTTCCTCTGTGCACATGTGTGTGTGTTTCTGAGTGATATTTTCAGTCCAGTGGCAAAACTCCAACTGCATTGGGTGCAGACCCTATCATTTTCTTTGCTTGTACTATCTACATCTCAAGGAAACATTAGGAAGCTGGATAAATCTGGCTGTACCTGTCACTTATTCCTGTAACCTGCTGGATGCCACAGGTTCTGCAGGCTCATGAACATGGTCTATACCTTGGTTAAATGTGGAAGAAATATTAACATCCCCAGTTCTAGTTGGAAAATACTTACATAGCTACACNTAGTGTTGATATTTCCATTTAAAAAAAAAGGGAAGAAAGTGTAAATTATTTACCCAACATTACATATATCCATGGTCAGATAAAATCACATTTCTTCCATGGTAGGCCAAAGCTTGATTTGTTTCACAAGCCAAAATAATGCCATAATTTTTTTAACAAGCCCAAAATAGGGCCTTAACCCTTTCATCTTTAGATCAGTATCTTGTTAGGGTGGAATTAAGTATCATATAGTACCTTAAGCAAATACAGATCTCTCCTATCTGCCAAGCATATGCAGAAATTTCACAGTATTTGGGATAAATGGGACAGTCGGGGATAGCAGATGGATTGTGGAACTCCTCACTTTTACAACAGGTTTTGGGGTTTGGAAAGGTCAGTCTAAAAAAAAAAAAAAAATCAACTCTCACATGTTACCTGCTGGAGAAGGTGAAATTTCCATTCCTGTATCTTCCGCAAGTTAATTTCCTGTTCCTGCTCAACATCCTAAACTTTCACAGCCTGCATGCTAGGGCTATGCTGTGCTATGCTATGAGGAGGGAGAATACAATTAATTAAGTCCTACCTCGCATTCAGCTTTCAGCAAGCAATTATTAGACCAAACCTGGTTGAGGCCTTTATTTGATTTAGGAGGCTTGTGTGTCTTGGCATTCATCAGGATTTCCTGATGTTGACAAATTGCTCTTCTCTGTCATAGCTCTAAATAACTATATCAGGTTTGTCCAAGGCTCCTTGCTGAGCCTTGATCTAAATTGTTTTTCATCTAGGAGTACAGAGCAGTTGTTCTTTTATCTGGAACTACAATATGGAGGTCAGAAGTAATGAAACTGGCATTTGTCTAATTACAGGTTCCATTATTATTTTCTATTCTCAAACAGCTCGGGTAAATCTAACTGAGTCTGCTTCAGGAAAGCTCTCCTGAACCAGCATAGGGAGATAAACATAACAGGAGACAAGCGTACTCTAGCCTACCTGTATGTGCCATACCCAAGCCAGCCTAGGCTGCAATCTGCAGATGGGCTGTTGCTAGATCCTCTGTGACAGAATTGGAAGAGGTCTGTTGGGAATATATCCTCTGTGAAGACTCTGGGGTGCTGCGTCTCTCATGATGTCCAGTACCTGTTTGTGTTAGCTACTATTTGGAGAGTGGTTGAGGAGTAACACACAGACAGATGAATAGGGAAGTATCTGTAAAGGTACCTGGTAGTACAGCATGAACTTAGCGTAGTGAGTTTGGTTTAGTTAAATTTCAAGATAACTGACAGGGTCCTCAGAACCCTGGGCCACTTCAGCTATGTTTTAAGTGAAAGGGAAACCAAAGAAAGAGGGGTAAAAAATAAAAATTTATTTTCCTTCCTCTCAGCCTCTTGTGTTCTTAACCAGGAGCTCTGTAAAGTGCTTTTAACTTGTTTTTCAGATTAGCTCTTGAGATCAGAGCCATGGAGGACAGGAGTCTGATTTTTCTCACATAAGTTCTGAACTAGAATTACTTGGGGTTTTTTTGGTTTTGTTTTTGAGGTTTTTTTCCCCCTTATATTTCCTCCTAAATTCATTCTAATTTCTTGTGAGTTGCTCCATCACTTGACAGCTGAGTTCAGTGAATCTCATACTTAAGTTCCCTAGCTGCTAATTGCCAAGATTGCTAATTGTTAAGATCACTTACTGGCAAATACTGTGTAATGTCTGTAATAGACTTGCTGCATGTGTATGTTAAAGAGCTTATGAGTTTTGTTTTTTTAAAACTAAGCAATTCGGATCAGAATCATTTTTGATATAACCAAATATAACACCTAATCTATTTTGACTACCTCCAGCCCATGTAATATTCAAATCCGTGCCAGTTTTACACCAAAAGCTACAGAAATGTATACTTACGAGCTTTCGAATGCCAAAGAACTGCCTGGCACAACTATGCTTGTACCCCAACTGTCATTTTTATGTAATGGGTTTTAAATGCTCACTGCAATTGTTGGATTATTCCTCATGGATGTAGCTGTGTGTTCATAAAAAGAATGTTTGCTTTTCCCCAAATAGTACTTGCTGTCCATTGTTTACTACCTAAATGCTCCAAAAGTTTGCTGTCTGATCAATAAGTAGAAAAGATGTGAAGAGTTATTCATTGCAAGTGAAAATGAGAGAACAGCTGATCTTATAATACTGTGGAAAAACCCAGGCACAATTTTGATGCAAAAATAAAACCACCAAGTATTTTAAAATAAGTACCTCCTGAAAATACTACAACCTCGGTACTGTCATGAACATTGATGAAATGTATTCACAAGGGCAAGAAGGGCTTATGCTGATGAAATGAGATTACCTGGAAAATGCCAGTGCAGCTTCACAGTCCCCAACCAACCTTCCTGACGCAGAAGTTCCTATTGCTGAAAAGGAAAAGGTACTTTGTCCTTCCATCACCACACACCACCTTCCAGGGGACATTCACCTCCACCTCACCAGACTATCTCCTCAGATGAGCCTCTGGAAATCAGGTAATCTTTTGGGTCTGGGTATCTGTATATCAGCTTAAGATTTCTTATGTCAGCAGTACTAGATACTTTATATTGCTTAATATCAGTATTATTGTTCTTTTATATGTCAGCCTGAAGATATGATAGTATCTAGTGGTCTAGATGTCAAGGTATTTCATTATTACATAATGGTGCAGTTTGCTCTCCATAGCCTTACAGTAAAAGTTGACATATTTCTTTAGAAATAATTTATTACTTTACATATCTAATTAATATAATGACAATCAAGGGCATATATTTACATAAAAGGTAAGTTGGACCTAACAATGACATAACCAAACATCTAATTGCATTATTTGCTGTTATAACAATATTGTCAGTTGTAAATTTTCATACGGACAGTCAGAGGAAAAGCCACTCCAGGCTTGTCAGAAGACATGCTAAATTTCTAATCTTTTATTAACTGCTTAGCTAAGAATTTAGGAAAGCAAGGTTAATCAGGACGACTCAGTGTGAAGAAAGCAGTTGTATACTTATTTTTCTTTCCATGCAAATTTAAGTGAACCCTACAGTTTTAGATGAGTGGGTNTTTTTTGTGTATAGTGTGGCAATCTTTAGTAGCCTTGTATAAACATACATGCTTAGATGCATTACCTAATGTAGGGGTCTCCAGAAACTATAGTATTCTGTACAAAACTTAATATATAATTTAAGGCAGATGTCCAAACCAGCACGTAATTTTGAGCAAACATTGTCTTTTGTACTTATATAGAGGACTATTAAGGGATAATATTAATTATTATCTAGCAAGTGAATCTCACTACTGTTAATTATCAGTGAACTAAAATCTAAGAGACATAATTATCTTGAAAAATATCTACAATAAAAGCATGCCACGCTGTGTTTTATCAAAGGTGCCAGTAACCCAGTATCCTGCCTCCAGCAGTGGTAATAGGTAGCAGAGAGAATCCACAACCTTTTTAGCACTGAAACAGGTGCAATAGTTTGTTTCAGAAACAACTGGTTACAGCACAGCAGGAGTTTGATCCATCTCCTTTGACGTTAGTTATCTGCAGTGTAGATGTCTACGTCTGAGCTAACTGTCTAGCCTTCCTATCCAAAATTAGTCATGAGAAGGACTAGAATTATTCATTTCTGATTTGCAACCTTAAAATGTCTGTTTCTCTTCAGGGGCTTTAAGAGGATCCTGCAGTGACAATCTCAGACATAGGCATTTACACGACTCCCTCCACAGGACCTTGTATTTTAAAACACTCAAATGTTTATACATGCAGGTAGGACAGGAGAGCCAGGGGCACTGCATTCATCTTCTCTGCAAACAAATGTAAGGGAGATGCCTCAGGTGAAACAACTTCATTCAAACTCATTCATCTGGGTATGTAAAATATAGCCAAAACTAACAGAGCTCCTAATCTTTTAGACTATGAGAAATCACCAAGGAGCTCATTGTTGTCTCGCAAAGAATGGAGGTGAAATAGAAGGATTAACGGAAGTGATTGATACCTACAGTGAAGATTTTAAATGGGCAAACTCTGATAAACTGGGAAAGCTATATAGTGAAGCTGGCTGGACTGAAGTGCTTAGGGGAGGGAATGCTTTAACTGGATTGTTTTAAAGTGAAAACTGCAAAAATAGTATGGAATTTTTATGTAGAGGCTGGTATCAAAAGCTTAAGAATCAAGCTGGACAAATAACCACCTCAAAAGATTATTAGAAATAAGTAGACGCCCTTAGTAAGATACAAAAAGGGGCTGAACAGTTTCCTGGAGGACAAAAAGTGTAGAGCTAAATTAAGGATTACTGAAGGCTAAGATGAATTAGGTCTTGTAAAGGCAGTTTAAATAGAAGTCTTTAATTTTATTTGTAAGAAGAAAAAGAGAACCAGAAAAGAAGAAAGAGGGTGGGGTCTAATGTAGGAAAGCTGAGCTTACTTCCTTTTTTTTTGCCAGTATGTCTGGGATAAATGGAACAAAATCTGTTTTGTATTCACCCAAAGTACATTGTATGATAACAACACTTTTTTCTTCTCTTTCTTTTTTTTTTTTAGAGACAAAAATATTTTCTCTGTGTTATCTTTCCCTTGAAATGCAATAGCTTTAATCAGCTTGGATGTTGCTTACTCACTTTCTATTCCACACAGAGAATCATCAGTTTATGGAGAAGTGGATGTATATAAGAACTGAAAAGAGAATAGTTGGAACACAGATGACAGGAGTTTGTGATGAAAACAGTCATAATAGTAGGGTAAAGTATATGGCTAAATTCCTCTAGGAGCAGTTTTGGTCTGTCTTGATCTCTAATTTAATACTTTCACATAGTATATATTGTGCATACCCTAATGAAATCTGATGATGATGCAAAATTGAGAGGCAACATTAATATAAAAGGGCATTTAAATATCGAGGGTATAAAGGAGGATCAGCAGGTATAAAAGAGGATTGCCTCAAAAGAGTTTGAGGATGGAATGGCATTTAACAATGCCAAGTGCAAAGTAATTGACTTAGGAACAAAGAACAGGAAACTCTGATATTAGATGGGTTGTCATCATATGACCACAGAAGAACTAAGTGGTGCCAAGATCATACGACTATGAAAGAGGCAAAATGTGATTCTGTGATGTTTCAGGAAGTGCCAGTACCATACAAAAAGCTGTACCTGAAGCCTCTTTCAGATGGACCACCATTCTCTGATGCAGTTCTGGCAATCATTTGTCCCAGGGATTGTTCCCTGCAAGCAGAGGTGACTTCTGGTTTCCAGGTTTTGCTCTCTTGGTCTTTTGCATTCCTCCAACACTAGCCCAGAAGGCTTGAGGTTTCCTTAAACTTCACAGGGCTGATGTCAGGCCCCAGGGTAAACAATACATACTCAGCACCACACTATTAAACCAGTACTCTGGTGGGTCCATCCAGCACAGTCCTTACATTCACTGTGATCTCCAAACTTCTCCCACCACACACAGACACTCAGACACATGAACACACAGAGTTGCTATATTTTAGATCCATGGGGTCTCAGGCTGTACACGAGCAGTCTGTGTTTGAGGAGGTTGCATTTCCAACAGTGTGGATGCTGGCTTCTTTGCACCACCAGGTCTGAAGGTCATCTGTGAGGACATCCACAGATAGAGACACTGACACAAAGTTCCTGAGAGACACTCAGGACCAGCATCTCCTACCTTGCAACAGGCTAGACAGCTCTTCTGGCTGTCACTGGAGCACACTAATTCCTGATCACTGTGAGTTCAACTCTCAAAGCAGCTCTTGCAGCTTCCATGGGAATACACTCCTTTTTCCTTTGGATATCCTAGGAAAACTGGACAGTTGCCTAAATCCTAATTTCATGGTTCATTACCCCTTTGCCAATCTAAGGGAATGTCTTGCTAAATTAGAGAGGTGTGGGCCTCTTAGCCAGTTACTTTGACGTCATATTTAAGTCAAGTCAGAGAGATAAATATCAATTTCAAATGTAAAGCAGATGTCAGAATTGCAAAATTTATAGAAACAAAAAGAAACCTAATCTGCTGGTATGAAGATCAACAACTAAAAAAAAATCTTTCTCCTTCTCTGCAGTCAGTGTTTCTCAAACACATTGGGTACCTCTGTTTTAGTAAACACACAGGGCCACAGTGTCAGATTTAATATTAGACCCCATGGTTGTCCTGTTAAAATTTTAAGGAAACTAAGCAGCTCTGCCCTGAGGGAGAAGCATGTGCACGGATATATAATGGTTTAATTGTCGTCTTACGCCTGGCTCTGCATTTGAGCACTCTAACTTACTCTCTGCAAGATAAAAACTCTGTAGGGAGTAGCTCAGTCCAGAAACCAGTTCTAGCAGGCAGTTAGAAAGAGACCATCAGGTTCAACTCACCACACAATCCTCCAGCAACGTCTCCTAATAGGCATTGTACCCTTTTGCTTCCTAGAAAACACAAACTCTCCTGTTTCAGACGCTAATGACATGACAGTGATGGGCTGCTGCATAGCCTTGACATTATTTCAGAAAATTTGTGATTAAAAAAAAGACACAAGATGATAATTACGATTTAGGATCTTGGGAGCAATACATAGGATACTGAAGACACTCAGTGCCAAGTACTCTGTAGTGTGGACATGGTTGATTTCTCTGAAGGGGACCAGCCCTACGCAGTGGGGCCCTTAGCTAGTCCATGCCATCTGGCCTCAGGGCCAAGCAGTGGTCCCAGACCTCTCATACTTACTAGCACAGACATACAGATCTCTTCACTGATTCTTATCTCCTTGTCTGCCCTTCTCTCATGTTCCACAGTGGAAGCCACCTCCTAGTGTAGCATCCTAACCTCTGCAGCCAACTCTGTCTCTTTAGAGGTTTCCGGGGAATCCGTTCAGATGCAGTTACCTGCCCTCAAAGCTTCCTTGCACTTAGTTAGCCAGGAGATAATTTTCCTCCCGTTGATTGATGAACAGACTCACTATTTTCAGGAGTGGAAACGTCCCATTGCCAGAGCAGTTGTCTGAACCTGGCTGACCTTCACTTCATGTGGAGTAAAACATCTTCCTCTGCCTTGGCCCTGTGTGTACATCTGGGTGTGATGAGTCTCCGTCTACTGAGTTGCTATTTTATGTCAACCGGTAAATAGGAGTTTGTACTTACCACAAAAATTTGCATCGGTTTAGTACACAGCATTCATTGTAGATTCTTGAATGAATCAAAGAAAAGATGATAATTTACCATTTTGGAAGAAAATTATTTTGAAGTTGTCCTTTTTAATGAGAGGAGACAAAAAGTTTTAGCTCGGTTGGTTTAGCAAAATGAGAATTGAGACGACAGAACCATAAAATAATTCAAGTTGTAAGGGATGTCTGGGGATCATCCAGTTCAACCTCTTTCTTAATGCCAGACAAAATTCAAAGTTAGTTTAGGTTGTTCAGGTCTTTGTCCAGTTGAATTTAAAGTGACTCCAGGGCCTGAGATTTCACAGGCACTCTAAACAACCTGGTCCAGTGCTGATGCCTCACAGAAAGTCTCCAGCTTTGGCAATGCTGTATACATGAACCTGAGGAGAAACGTGTTTCCTCCTGTCCTATTGCAGAAATTAAATGGTTTATTCTGCTCACTCATAGGATCACTTTATATTTTCACGGGTAATTATGAGAGAGAAATTAAAACTGACATGGGTCTATAAGACCCCCAAATCTGGGGTTCAGAATGAGCCAGATTTAGATTTAGTGCAGCCCATCATTAGACTATGAGGAAAAAAAATTACGTTTGTGATGTTAATTCTATAGTCAGCAAGAAGTATGTCAAATGGAGATTGAGAGATTAAAATTAAAAATCTTTCACTGAAGTGGAGAGGTGCAGCCAGCCAGTGCACTGCGATGGGTTTCTAGCTTGGCTTTTGCTATCCTGTCCTCTTGGGAAGCTCAGCCTTTGCTAAGCAAAGGGTTAATGCAATGCTCTGTGTTCCTGTGTTGAACATCATTTAACAGCATGTTCAGTTTGACGTTAAAAGGAAAAATAATTCAGCTAGTGAGCTGTAGAGCGCTACTGCCTGCTCTAAAATTACAGCTATGCTTGCCGTGTTCTCTTGATGTTGGGGATCAGATCACAGAGACTCTACCTTTGTTTACAAATAATTTCTTTTTGAACAAACAGTAACAGAGCTGCTAATGCTTTTGGGCTGACTGCGGGTATAATCATGTCTTTCTTCCATGCCTAAGTTATCTTCAACTAGAAACGGAGCTTGGTGGGCAGGTTCTCTAAGGTGATAGCTGTAATGGATTTCAGAAGCGTTTTTCATGCATATGATGCTCTGTTGATATGGATCAGATAGAACAGTTAGGTTCTATGATTTTTAGAGACTAGACATTGTCAGTATGAAAAAAGTATTTCTCGTTTCAAGCAAAAAGAACTCTTCTGGCTTGTACTGAATAAAGACCCATTGAACCACCTTGTTAACATCTCTTAATGACTTTCCTGCTTCTTTTGACTCCTACAGTGAATACTTTTCTTCCTAAAGAAAAAAGGAAGGATATTATTTTTCCAGCAGATACCTGCTTTACATTGGGAAGAGAAAGATTAATTACACAATAGAGCCCCAGACTTTGAAAACTTGTGACCCAAACTTCTCCCTCTTCTTTCTCTATTATCTTCTATCTTTGTTTTAATTTGCAATTAGCTGCAAATGCTCGATGTCATCTAACTGATTGAGACAATAGGATTTCATTGCAAAGCAATGATGCCCTAGTTGACTGTAACATGTTAGAGTATTCTTTCTAGAGCCACAATAACAAAAGAGCCATGAACTTATATCTCTAGTGTTACAGCACTGTTATACCATGTATATTCTCATGTTATACTACATTAATTGATTTAGGGAAATTAAAAAAAAAACAAAACAACACTAACTAAACACCAACAACCTATGAACAGATTTGTGAAATAAATATTTAGAGTTATTGAGGAAGACAAGATGAACTCCTAAAACATAATTATATTTTCAGAGCTTGTTCAGCTTAAGCAGCAATTTGGGTTCAGTGGGATTTTAATTTATTCCCAAATTATTTGCTCAACATTTGATATTAGATTGCCTAGTAATGTGTTATTCTCTGCTGTTTTCAAAATGTGAGGTTGCAGCTTAATATATGCTGAAGGAAGAGGCTCTATCAAGTGTAAGTTCTCTCATCACTAGAGCCAGAAAAAAAAAGGCAGAAATCCACACCACAGCTAATCATGCCAGGCAGCAAGACAGTATGCCATCTTCCTCCTGTTCTTGGGAGCAGTGCCTTTTTCCAGTACCGTGCCTACATTTTAAATCATGATAATTCTTCTGTTCATTATTTCCATTCAAGTTCCAGTCACCGGCCCCTTCGTCATCACTCTTTTGTATTCTCGACTTCTTGTCTCACAGGATTCCTGAAGGCAAGGCAGGAATAGAAGCACAGCAGTTGAATTCACCGATGACTGAAGCAACCTACTAGACACTTATTAATTATAATAATTAAGGAAACAATTAAGGAAACATTTGTTAGGCTCTTGTCTTTGCAAATGTTGTACTCCAGATTCAGTGACAAATACAGGCAGATTATTTAGCTCGGAGGGGATTCTGTTCTTTATTTTCCATGTGCATAAGTTTCACCCGTAAGCTTGGGCCAGGCTCCATCCAGCTTTTCACCCATTTATGCCATGTGGAGCCTCCTTCTCTGGAGACATTCAGGACCAATCTGGACGCGTTCCTGTATGACCTAGGTGATCCTGTTCAGGCAGGGAGGTTGGACTAAATGACCTTTTGAGGTCCCTTCCAACTCCTGACATTCTGTGATTCTGTGATTCTGTGATTCTCTATTTATTTTATGAAGAACTTCCATGTTGCCCTCTGGTCAGGAGTGACAGTCCCCTAGCCAGACCCTTGATGCTGTACATCCCTCCCAGCAGTACAGTTGATGTTTAACAAGTATCACAGAATGATGGAGGATGTTCACCCACGCATTTTCAAAATGCTTTCAGGAATAATGTGCTCCACTTGAAAGGGCATTCCTGCTGAATGAAGTTTGAAGGAAATAATGCCAGCTCATGCTCTTTGTCTTTGTTAACAATCCTGTGTTTTCCTTGAACATTATCTGTGTACAAAGCTCAAAACTGAAAGATAACTCTATGCTGATTTTCCAAAGTGACAAGCAGAAAATTGTCAAATATATATTACTAAGCACATATTAGACAGTGTTAAGCACTAGGAGTTTAAAAAATTGTAAAGACAAAGAGGCACATCCATCTTCAACCGATGGACTTTCAAAGATGATCTATTGCTGAGGAGTCTCGCTAGCACTCAATGTCACCCTCAAAGAAACTGCTTTGCACCGGCACCATCATGAGTAGGTTACAGTCCTGGCAGTGGCAGTGAGGATACGGGGAAAGAGTGTGCTTAGCCTCTCATAAGTATGTCAACATTGTGGGCTTAATATGAACTGCCTAGTCACAAATCCTGTGAGAAGAGCAGTCCTGTGGGGATAGCTGCTTGCAAGGCTTAGGTACAAAGCTTAGGATATACTCAGAGCCTCGTCAACTGCAGGGCTGTCCCAAAAACACAGGTAAAGCCACAGCTCTTTATTAATCCCTGTCTCCCACTCCTCTCCAGTAGCTTCAGCATTATCAGTTGCCATCACATTGGAATGAGAGGAAAGGATGGAGTGGGAAATGGGACAAAGCAGGGGATGACAGGCTTAAAACCTTCCATTATCCTACTCTGTTTTCATTGGTAATAAATTAGATTAATTTTCCCCAAGTAGAGTCTGTTTTGCCTGTGGTGATAATTGGTGAGTGGTCTCTCCCTGTCCTCAGTTCAATACACAAGACTTCAGTCATATTTTCTCTCCCCTGTCCAGCTGAGAGAGGGAGTGATAGAGCGGCTTTGGGGAGCTCCTGGCCTCCAGGCTGGTTCAACCCATCACAAGGTGGTAGATACACTGAACTGGTTTTCACTGAATACTGGAACTGAGTAAATTCACTGAAATAAATGATTTTGAGCATTTTAAAGCATGTATGCAAAAGTACCTCTTTGCACAGTGGGTAGTGAACCATGTTCATTTATTACCTGAGGGGGCAGTGGGAACAGAGGGTAACAGCAGCTTCAAAAGGGGCTGGACAAATTCATGGGCAACAGATTAACATCCAGATACTAAAGACAATGAGCAAAGATGTACCCAGTAATACAATGAGTGCAGCTTATGGTGGCATGTGAGGGAATGAGGCTCCTGTGCATTCTCTAAACAGCCTGTTCTACTGCTCATAAACAGAGTACAGGGCTAGGTGGATAACTAGTGTGGTCCATTTCTTATGTTCATGTCTAGAAGGACAGTAGCAGTAGAAGAACCCAAAAGTTATGTCCTAAGCTTGCAAAGTACTGGTATGAGATGTGAAATTGGCGTAAATTTTCAGAATACATCTCATGCTGTGTTGTAAGCATTGTCCATTCAAGACCAGGAGTCTGAGCTAACTTCTGATTTCTGCTCAGCAGCCAAGCACAGCTGTGGCAGCAGCTGGATGGTAGTTTGGAAATGCACCTGTGGGCCTGACCCTACTCTCATTACACTGAGGAGACAAGTCTCTGTGCTCGATGAGGTTGCCTTAACAGCGATGCAAAGAGCCACAGAGGATGATGTTTGCAAAAGCTGTGAAGGGAAGCCAGGTAAGCATGGAGAACATCCTTCCAGAGTGCTCCCCTTGGCCGCAGGAAAGCTGCGAGTTAACACGATACTTTAATACTGCCCATCTCCGCTTTGTAAAATTGCTTTGAAACAATTCTGATTTACAGCGAGTAATCACATAGCTAATGATTTTTTTTTTTAATTGAAGAGAATGAGCATTATTTGGTTATAACAACTTTGGAAAAGTGTGACTGTTTTTTACACAAAAGCCAAACAGGATGACCCAGCTAATTATAGTTCTGACAGCCTGATATCAATCCTGGGCAAATTAATGGAATGACTGATACAGGACTTGATTCATGAAGAATTAAAAGAAGGGAATATAATTAATATCAGCTAACGAGGGTTTACTGAAAATAGATTGAATCCTACTACATTGGTTTACACACACACACAAAAAAGAAGGAAATTTCATATTTAACCTATCGTGGTGATAGAATAAATAGAAAATACATGACCTGGCATGACACAACACTTTGAGGAAGTGTTCATACATCTGAAGCATGTATGATATGTAATAAAAGAAAGATAAACTGTTTAATTGGCAGTGTCCAAACACAGTCATGAAATTGGGATGTGATTTTGTGCTTCTTACAGGTGCCATAGGGCTCAGCTGTATGACCTGGACTTGGAACAATGCTCTGATGTTAATGATGTTTGAAGATCATGCAAGGGGTGAAAGCAGCAAATAACAAAGACACTAAGGCAGATGGCAGCATGGATTGCTCTTGGAGTGTATTGAACATTGCTTCAGGACAGTCTAGGGGAAGTTGTACATCTGTGGGACAAAGCATGCAGGTGCTGGTTGAGAGTGGGGGGAGCCGCCCTGCTGGGCAGTGGCTGCTGAAAAAAGTGGTGGGTTGCAAAGACGTGGTGATGAAGTCTGACTATGGGCAGTCATAACATGTGGTGCAAGCTGAGAAAACTCAAGTAGCCTTGTTGCACTGCTTCATCTCTCTTCCTTCATTTCTTGATTTTGCTTCTGTAGAAACAGTTTTTCTATGATGTGTTTTTTCCTCCTCACTCTCCATGGGGTGTTTTTCTTCTACCTTTGGCACGCTCATCAATGCCAGGCTCTTTCTGGAGGAATACAGCCCAGGTTTCTAGGACAGACAGGAGGAAACATGTTCTAGAGGAGTCATGGAAACATGTTCTAGGTTCTCTCTTCACTGAGAGAAGGTCAAATCTAGAAACCAGCTTGGGCTAAACCCCTTCCTTTTAGAGAGCTAAAATTGAATAAAATATGTCCTGTCTGACAAGTGGAATTCTAGACATACTTAGAGACCATAAATCCTTTTGCACGGTGATCAGGCTCTCTGGCACTGAAGTTGATTAAGCTTTCTTTCTAGTCAAGATGCAATGACAATGCTTGTTAAAATGGTTCATAGTGGTTGTCTGTGTTCCCTGGAGCTGTCCGTGACCCTTCAGACCAGAAGGACTTACAATATTGAAATTAATATACTTGACACCACTAGAACACTCCATATGACACGGAGGGCAAAGAAAATGTACTACAGAAGCTAAGACACCACAAATGCTTTTCAAGGGCTCGAGCGAGTTCAGCAGCAGCAGAAACAGGTAAATTAGACAGTTTTTGCATTAAAGTGGGTTTAAATTAAGAAATGGAGAGAATGTTTAGACAGAAATTAGTGAAACAAATGTTGGTTATAATCAAAGCTATGTATCGTAACAGGTGAATTGCTGATACAACCCAAAAAGCTCTGTGATCCTGTTTATTGTTCTAACTGGTTACGTCTCAGTTACACACCAGGAAATGATTGCTCTCTCATCACAGATGCTTTGTGAGTTTGGTTTTGGTGCATTGTAAGCGATATGAACAGCTGGGTATAGTTATTACAATTCACTAACCAAACCCAGGAATTTTCTTTATTTCCAGTGACATAAATTATCTCTATGTTAAGTGTATTGCTTTTCCTCAGGTATGTTGCAGGTACCTAGATCATATAGTAAAAAACTACAGCTTGTATTTTTCACTTTGAGTGAAGTCCTGTCTCATGGAGGTCAACACACTATCCTCAAAGGAGGGTGGTTTTCATCCTCTCTCTGAAGCATTCCTGAATTTTAGGAACATTGAATAATTACACTGAATCCTGCCTGCACTTGCAGGGTGGAACCTATGTGTAGAGAAACTGGAGCTGTCTCACAAGGGAGTATTTATAGAGTTTGCTCAGGATTGTCAGGAATACTTAGTTTTACACTTTTAAAACTCTTTTAGCAGGAATAGTCTGATTTCATAGGAACGGTTCCAAATGTACCGAGAGGTTATTTGAAATTTTTATTTCCATTCCTTTCTCCCCAATATTCATTACTTTCAGAGTAAAAGTTCATAATGTAAGACTAATGAGGTACCATTAGGAGATCCATAGTCATAGGAATGACTGCTAAGATGGGAAACATTAACATATGCATAGTGATAAACATTGTGAAATTCTACTCAGGTTGGCCTCAAACGTGACTGAGTTAACTCAGCCTCCATGTAGAGTCTATACCACAAAGATATTGATGAATATTAAGCAACTACAGGGACATACATTTCAATGCTCTCTTCAGAGCCAGCCTCCTGCCATTCAGGGATCAGAAAAGTAATGGCCAACTTAAAAAAATATCTACAATTGGAGTTATTAATTATTACAAGTTGAACTACTTGTATCACCAAGTGAAGCAGCAATTAATGTGAGGGTTTAGTGATTAAAATAAGCATAAAATTTTGTAGACACAAGTAAAAATAGCATATACCATCTTCCTCAGACACCAGACCCAGAAGAAAAGGAGACAGTGAATAATAAGGGCAAGCATTTTTGTTTTATTTTATTTTTGCTAAAGGAGACATCTAGATGTAGAAACAACAGGCCATGCAGCAGCATTTAGATTCTTAAATATTTGTAAATGATTCTATCATCAGTTTGTTGTCCTATTTTCAGCTTACAGGAATGTTGGACCATCGAGGGATGTGTGCCTTACATGTATGGAAGCAATGCTATGGAAAAATCGGCTATGAAGAGGCTGTAAATGTAAATATCAGGACAGTCAATGCTGATACGTGTGCTGACAGCAGATTAAAGGCAACTGTTCAGAGATATGTATCATTTCATACCTCATGAGAAGGAACCAGGTGAGAGGAGGTTTTTTTTTTCTTGCAAATAAAGCAACGTTGCATGCATTTGACACAGAGGGCCCAGGTCTTTTTCACACTCATCCTAGCTGGAGAATAAATTAGTATGGGATGCTCAGTTACACTCCATGAAAACAGCTGATGGAAACTTCTTGACAGCACGGAAGTAAACTTCCTACAACCATTCCTCCATGATCCCGCTCCTTAATGTAATTCACCACAGTTAATGTAATTAATTTGGAAAGAAGGAAGAGCAGTTTTCCCAAAGGAATTTCCTGATTGACAGCTGTTTTACATAATCAGCACAGAAACAGCAGCATTGGAGCATACTCCAGCTACTACCTCCTAATGGACGTTTATTTTGCTTTAGTACTGTTTTCCTCAGCAAGATAGCTAGGGAGATTAATTTAAATTTAAATTCCTTCCTCTGTATAATTAATTCTCTAGCTAAGCAAGTATGTTACAGAAGCCTATGTTTTGGGGCAATAATGAGCACCCAGCTCCCAGTGAATCTGCAAGTCACCTAGGTGCTCTCCAGAAATGTCAGCATCACAAACCGAGTACCAGTTCCTATACTCCTTCCAAATGAGAAAATGGTGGTGTCTTAAATGCCATTAGCTTTGTGCAACTGTGAAGCAAGGAAGACCCAAGGACCCAAATACTGTTTGTAAAATGATTTGTGAATGCTTAATGAGGGGAAACTGCATTCGTTTGAAGAGTTATTCAACCATTGAATAACTATGAGTGTAAATGTGTGAGGTGAAATGGAAAAGCACTGTAAAGAAAAAGCAAACAATAATTTGACACTTTTCTCCCACTAAGTGTAGTGAAGAAGGGGTAGAGAGTAGTAAATATGTAATAAATCCAAGGTTTGAGTCCTCCTGAATATTATTTCCTTTATTTGTTTGTTTAAAAGAATCACATCTTTACCTTTTGACTCATAAAATATAAAGGTGACTTGTGGAATGGGCCTCTAAATTCCACTTTGGTTTTAAATTAAAAACTGTGTATTTTTCTAAGCTAAATTTGGGAAGAACCATTGACTTGGTAGGAGTTCCACACACACACTGTACATGTAGATGTTCAACAGTAGGTGGTGCTCCCAGGGTAGAAATGTACACAGTCTAAAATGCAAATTACAGAGGTTTACTGAGGAAGGAGAGCTCTTTGGGGGCTTTGGCATCATAACTGAAGAGTATTCAAAGTAGTATTGAAGGACAAAATTGCTATAAGGGTATTGAGTACGATACTAACTGATTTTTAAATCCTCTGCAACTACATGACCACTCAAACAAACATGGAAGATGCACATTTTTCAGTCTGTTCTTTTTCTTTCACGTATTCACATGACAAATGGTTCACTCAACTTGGACCCTGACTATGGAACTTCTTTCTGTCGGTGTGCTTTACTGCCCACATTTCATTCACATTTGCTAAGAATGTCAGTATTGACAATCAAACTGTCAAATGCAAATTACGTACATGGTTTTCACGGTTGGTAATTGTTTAACCTGCTTTATTAACAATCGTGCACTTTAAATATTCCTTTTCTTAAAAGTTAGAAATAGAAGTGAACATTTTCTGTCAGGTTTCTTTGCTGTAGGCAATCTTCATTCAATGAATGTTTCCTTCTCAGTTTTGTGCTTGAATTTTGTGATACAAATATGGTCTCGCACATTCTTTATACAACCAGAGAGCATCACGTGGGGGACATAAATTAGTACATACACTCCAATTCCAGCTTGAAGGGCATTGGCAGAGCACCCTGCAAATTTTTAATGAAACACAGAACTAAAGTTAATATTGCAGTTGAAAACAAGCCACAAAGATCAAGTGTCCCAAACGTCTTCCAAAGAGGAGCCTGTTGGGTTTTTTGTGGGTTTTCCTGGCCAATATTGGACTTTCTTTGCCCGTTTATATTTCTGTAGGAGTTCAACAACATTTACATAATATACTATTTGTTTATACACAACCTGACAAATCTGGTGATTTGCAAACAGTGTATTCTGTTAACTGTAGTAGGTGCTTTGGCTATTTATGTATTTGAGCAGCTTGAGCTAAATTGAGAGAATAAAACCAATGAGGCAGGAAAGTCCAATTAAAAGTTCATTAATCAAATGCCCCCCAAATGCCTTTCCTCTCTAGTAAGTATTGTGGCGCTTCATATTGAGTGCCTGTTTGATGTCAATTGTCCTTCTGTATCTAACGCAGCGTCTTGTTCAGCTGGTGAGCAGTAACAAATGTAACTGTCAAGCTCCTGGCTTTGAATACTTCTTTTTATATGTTATAGGTTTTATAGCTCATTTAAATTTTAAATCGTTCTTCTTTTTAAGATTAATTATAACCAAGAAGCAAAGAGAAATGGGGAAGTGACTACCATGTTAAGAAACAACTGATTAAAACACAGGCCGCTTTTGATCTGCCATAGTTGCAGTAGACTGTCTCCTCATCTGTGCTGGAATAAATGGAAGTAGACTCTCTTGATTTTCACATAAAATTCAAACTAGAAAGGAGCTGCAACAGAGCTCTTAACAATTTGTTCCCTTGATATCTGATGAACAATATTAGCTTGCCTTACCTTCTGGTATAATGCCATAAATCAAGAATAGGTCTGTGGGAGCCCATATGAAAAGTTTATTTTGCTGCACTGAGGCATCTCTCAATAAAAAAAAAATAAAAAAGAGGACTTGCAATTGTTCTGAAATACGATTCAGGTAGTCAAGTAGTCTGAGAGCTGGAAACAGAATTTGACTACTACTCTCTATCGCAGGCTCTTTACATGATGCCAGACAAGACTTTTAAGACCAGATCTCAAAAAGAAATAAAAAAGGAAATGAAAACAAGATTCATATAGAATTTAGGATTTGAATCTGCTCAGTTTAATCCTGAGAGTGTTTCTAATCCTGTGATGTTTTGCATGCCTAAGACACATCCTGTCTGGCAGCACTTCCAGCACATACAGAAGCCATGCTGACAAGACTGGATGCTCTGCAGAACCCCACCGTGCTCATGGTCAAAACATAAAACTCGCAGGAGGGTACTCAGGTGCCGTATAGAGAAAGAAATTGAAGGTTTCCATGAAATGATATATTGAGTTCAAGTGTTTCTTTTTCCTTACAGGGCTGGAAGGTCCAGAGAGGAGAGTGATTGTAGTTCACAGTCTCTCAAGCTGGAGAGAGATCTGGAACCAGTGATTGGTTTAGGTTTCTGGCTGTTAGATGATTGTAAAAGGTGAGTGAGTCCAATGGCCTTCTCCTCTTTGGGTGAGAAACAAGGAGGGAGGAAGTGTTCTTTGAGTGAAAGGGCTGTAGGAGTCTTCTTCAGAGGGTGAGCTGTCGGTGCCTGCATCTCTGCATGAGGCATGGGGACCAGAGTAAGGAAGAGATTAGAACTACACATGGTCTACTCATCATCTCCTGTACGTTAGTGCTACCTGATACCAATCTGAATGTGACAAATTTAGGTAAGTGTCTGATTGCAAGTTCCACCAAACTCATCCTTTGGATCTCTTTCTGAACTACCTCACCATGGGCATACCTGCCTCCAGTTCCAGCTCAGCCAACTGGAGAGGTTTCACTCCCCAGCTAGCTTCTCCCACCCTCATTCCCCTTTGCATGCCTCCTCAGTACAGACACTCCTCCCTTTCTCTCTCTTTCCTTACCTCTTTGCACCAGACGTTTCCATCTTGCTCAGCCTATCTGTCTTTCCTTACAAGCCATTCCTGACAAGAGTCAAGTTGGAAAAGACTTTAATTAATTCTGCTTGAGTCATCCCAGATAATTGCACTTAAGATAAACAGAGGAGGTTTCACATGACCCGGTCAGATAGAAGATTTAAGTCATGAGGGCCCTGCAAGCAGTCATGCTGGTAATGGAAGAGTCCCTGTGGACAGAGGAAGGACTATGTAAGTATATTTTGGTAGGAGAACTAAAATTGTTGTTTCACATGGGCATTAAAGCCGCGCTTGTCTTTAATGTTCTAGCAATGGACATTTTGCTGTATAGAAGAAACAAACAAAACAAAACAAAACAAAACCCCAAGGAGACAGTTCATTGTTTCTATTCAAATGTCTCACACAATTGTTTGCGATAGCTGAATATTTGAGAACATGTAATAGATTGACCACTGAATTTCCCTTCAGTGAGAAGATTTTCAGGAGGAGATGTCTGACTTCCAAAACAAGTTAAAGGGGTTTCATCCTAAAATGTTATATAACTCGTGATGTAATCACCTTTGGTGGTTGTGTTGTGTTGCCATGGAATATTTATAAAAGAGGAAATGACATCCTCTGTTAGGCTAAGCCTTACATGGGAGAAAGAGAGTTTACTGGACTCCATGTTCAATATATATATATATAGTTTCACAGGGCTGAAATGTGGGTTCCTAAACAGTAAATTTAAGCCTTCTGGGTTGCTTTTTTGGTTATCTTTAGCAACTATCATAGAAATGGTTCATGGACCATGATGTCCATTTTCTTTGTTTAAGGAGCATGGAAATCTGACAATTCTAAGGAGAATACCCCTGAATAGTGAAGCTTCAATGGAACCTTAAAATAAAAAAAATATTAAAACAATGATTACAAAAATCTGTGAAGAAATAACAAGATAAGATCATTACCAATTAATTTCCTTTCACTATGTGAAATTCAGAATAAAAAAGGTATATAATGTCCTTAATGAGGAGTAAATAAAATATGCTCAAGTATATGATTACCCTTTGCATTAGTAAGGCTTCACTGCAATCTGGAATGCATTAAAAAACAGAAAAAAATGGTTGATGGTGCTCTATGCCTTGGGCTAATTTGTTTAAAATTGAAATATAGTACTGAACCAAAATTAAAACATATGTTCTGTGCAGATGTTATGCAGGCACAAAACATTTTATACATAAAGTATATATTTATTGCAGATAGACATTTTTCTTATCAGTAGAGAGTGGTTTGGGTTGGAAAAGACCTCAAAGACCACCCAGTTCCTATTCCCTGCAAGGACAGGGACACCCTCCACCAGACCAGGTGGCCCAAAGCCCCATCTCACCTGGCCTTGAACACTGCCAGGGAGGGGGCAGCCACCACTTCTCTGAGCAGCCTGTGCCAGGGCCTTGCCACCCTCACAGGGAAGAATGTCTTCCTTATATCTAATATAAATCTGCCTTCTTTCAGTTTAAAGCCATTAGCCCTTGTCCTGTCACTACACTCCCTTACAAAGAGCCCCTCTCCATCTTTCCTGTAGGCTCCTTGAGGTACTAGAAGGCTGCTCTAAGGTCGCCTTCTCTTCTCCAGGCTGAACAACCCCAAATCTCTCAGCCTGGCTTCATAGAAGCGGTGCTCCAGCCCTCTGGTCATCTTTGTGGCCCTCCTCTGGACTTGCTCCATGTCTTTCTTATGTTGGGGGCCCCAAAGCTGGATGTAGTACTCCAGGTGGGGTCTCACCAGAGCAGCATAGAGAGGGACAATCACTTCCCTCACCTGCTGGTCACACCTATTTTGAGGCAGCCCCAGATCCAGTTGATTCTATGGGCTGTGGGCACACATTGCTGACTCATGTTGAGCTCGTTGTCCACCAACACCCCCAAGTCCTTCTGCTGAGGGCTGCTCTTAATCCATTCTCAGCCCAGCCTGTAGTTGTGCTTGGGATTGCTCTGACTCATACGCAGGACCTTGCTCTTGGCTTTGTTCCACTTCACACGGTTTGCACAACTATGTTTTCCCTCTTCCAGTCAGTGAGAACTTCACCAGACTGCCACAGTGTCTCAAATGGAGAGTGGCTTAGCAGTTTTGTCCACCAGTTCCCTCAGGACCTGTGGATATATCTCACAGAATCACAGAATTGTAGGGGTTGGAAGGGACCTCGAGAGCTCATTGAGTCTAACCCCCATCTCATCAGGTGCCCCTTTAGGTTATCTACATGGTCTTGAACCTGATCTTCTCATACAGTGACCAGTTCTTCATTCTCTCAATACCTGCTTTAGCATTCTTTGAGTTGGGTGGTGTCACAAGAGCACTTGCCAGTGAAGACTGAGCCAAAAAAGTCATTGAGTACCTCAGGCCTCTCCATATCCCAGGTAACCAGGTCTTCTGTATCATTCCAGAGAGTGCCCACATTTTCCCTCATCTTCCTTTTATCACTGACTGTGTGTGGGATAACAGAGGATGGTCCGAGTGGGACACAATAGGAAAGCACCAGCCAGATTACCTTGGCTTGGTGACAAGGAAGAAGGAACTTGAAACTGTTCCCATGAACCGACCTTCATGTGAGGGGGAAACCACAACATTGTGGTGGTGGAACAGTGAGCTGCTGTTAGCCAAACAGGCTCACGAGTCTGGTGAGGCTCGCTGCAGGCGTGGGCCACACACGTAGCGACCCAAACCGGCCCCTTTCCCCTAGGCCTGGTGCAGGATATAAGGAAGCTGCCTCAGCAGTGGGGACAGAGAGACATCGAGTGCACTTTGAAGGTGCAAGGGACGCCCTGAGGACGCTGTGTCTGCCTCCCCTCACTGCTCCAATGAGAACTCTTATCATCCTGCTCTCAGCAGTGCTGAGAAGACCCCAGGGTTGGTAAGACTCTCTTCAAACTACTATATGCTTGAAAATGGCTTAGCAAGGCTAAGA
Source organism: Heliornis fulica (assembly GCA_013399135.1). Classification (NCBI taxonomy): domain Eukaryota; kingdom Metazoa; phylum Chordata; class Aves; order Gruiformes; family Heliornithidae; genus Heliornis; species Heliornis fulica. The sequence goes on along the minus strand of VXBZ01001203.1, from coordinate 17,180 downwards.
AAAAAAAATACAGCTGTGTTGCAACTGCTGCGTTGGTGTGCACTTGTGTGTGTGCATTGCAATCCTCAGAAAAGAACCCTGTTACACTGACATACCTATAGGATCTTTTCCTGTTGCCCTGGCCAGATGTAATTCTATCAGGGATTTAGCTTTCCTAACCTGATCCTTAGCTGCTCACACTGTATTCTCTGTATTCCTCCCGGGCTACCTGCCCTTTCTTACACCCTCTGTAGCCTTCCTTTTTAGGTTTGACTTTGTCCAAGACCTCCTTGTTCACCCATGCAGGCCTCCAGGCATTGTTACCTAACTTCCTCTTTGTTGGGATGCATCGCTCCTGAGCTTGGAGGATATGATCTTTGAATACCAAGCACCTTNTTAGCTTTCCTAACCTGATCCTTAGCTGCTCACACTGTATTCTCTGTATTCCTCCCGGGCTACCTGCCCTTTCTTACACCCTCTGTAGCCTTCCTTTTTAGGTTTGACTTTGTCCAAGACCTCCTTGTTCACCCATGCAGGCCTCCAGGCATTGTTACCTAACTTCCTCTTTGTTGGGATGCATCGCTCCTGAGCTTGGAGGATATGATCTTTGAATACCAAGCACCTTTCTTGGGCCACTCTTCCCTCCAGGGCTCTGTCCCACAGCGCTCTACCAAGCAGGTCACTGAAGAACCCAAAGCCTGCTCTCCTCAAGTCCAGGGTGGTGAGATTGCTGTGCACCCTCCTTGCTGCTCTGAAGGTCTTGAACTCCACCCTTTCCCTGGTCACTGCAGTCTGCCCTTGGGTTTCCCATTCCCCACTGGTTACTCCTTTTCACTGATAACAAGGTCCAGCATGGGACATTGGCTCCTCCATCACTTGGAGAAGGAAGTTATCATCCATGCCTTCCAGGGACTTCCTGGATTACTTATGCCCTGCTGTGTTGTCCCTCCAACAGACATCAGGATGGTTGAAATGCCCCATGAGGACCACGGCTTGTGAACATGAGGATGCTCTTATCTGTCTATAGAGGGTCTCATCCACGTGGTCTTTCTGGTCAGGCAGCCTGTAACAACCTCCCACTATAGTGTCAGCTGTCTCTCCCTTTAATCCTGATCCATAAACTCTCTGTTGTCTCCTCACCAATTTCCAGGTGGAGCTCCATGCACTTCAGGTGGTAATTGACATAGAGGATGACAACCCTCCTCATCATCCTGCTCAACCTTCATGAAGAGGAAGGAAGATGAAGTAAATGAACATGTTTTAAAAATGTAGATCTAATTTCTTTCTAGGGATATGCATGCTAGGCAAATGTGTCTGTCTCAATGCTGCTTTACAAGCAGACTCATAGAGGACCTTGAACATTTGATACAGACCTCTGACACTCAATGAGATATGTCATAGTAGATCTTAAGTTTATCTCTTATTGCCTTATCTTGAAAAAATACCAAGAACACTGGCAAATGTTAAATAAATAAAGAGATGGGTAGATAAATAAATAAACCAACAAAGAAACAAATAAATAAATATATATAAAGGTCCATTCTGCCTCCTAGCAAAAAATAGAGGTTGTTATGTATTTATATAAAGTACTGCATCCATTCCTCTGGAATTCCAGAAAGGCAGTTTGATTTGTTGTTTTGCAGAAAGGGGGGATGGAGGGACCAAAAAGTTAGAACTCTCCCAAAGTCAGGGAGTGAGTAAAATAATAGAAGCAGCAAGAAAACAAAACAAACAAATAAAAGCTCAAACCAAACCATACCAAAACAAACAAACAACAACAACAAAAAAAAAAACCCTGCCTGCTTTTTTTTTCCCACAGCAAATGAATAATTATCTCCAGTGCAATTACTGAATTATAATGGAGTCTTAGAGTCTCATTTTTCTTACCTCCAATAGGATTCCCTCGTTGTCCAGTAATGTTTTGCCGCTTAATTAGCTCAATGGTAAGCAGAGACACAACCCCATTCCTCAGCCTATAAAATCCTCCTGTGTTCAAAGTCAAATAATAAAGAATCATCGAAATGAGAGAGAACCAGGAATCAAGATTTCTTTCCCCAGGAAAGTAAACACTGCAGGAAGCAATTACAGAGCAGCACGTGTACCATATATGGCTATAGGGTTGATTTTCCTTGTCCAGGCATAAAAAGTGATACCTAAAACCAACATGAATCAAGGAAGTCAAAATAAAATGATCATCTCACAGAATAATTTGCTTTCCACAGGATTTTCTGAACCTTGCACTGTAGATCAATATTCTTTGGAAACTTTATTCTCTGAATAGGCTCCTTGACCACCACGCTACTTTATTGAACTCTGCTATCCTGCTAAATAATATATTCTCTCACAATGCATCCACTGTTTCATTTGGCCCGTAGACCTGTGGGACTCATTTATTTTCTGAAATCTGTAAGTTATGGGGTCATGTACTGATTATGGAGCATAGCCAAGGGGCTAAGTACAGAGCAACTAAAATTACAGTTTCTGAGAACATGCAATAGCATCTAATCCCATTGCTTGATTCCTGATTGCCAGGTGATTCCGGTCTATATTTAAATACACACAAAAAAAGGCTTCAAAGTTGACCCAGCATGTTCTTCACAGCCAGGCAGTCTTTCAGCCTTGGCCCAAGCAGGGTTGTATGTCCATGCTGGGATCCTGACCATCTCCATCACTGTCCACCTCGTACAAGGCTGTGACCCAGTACCAGGCCTCTTCTCCTCTAGGCAGACAAAAAAAAACTAAAGCCCAGGTTGCCTACTGCTGTTTCCGTTCCTAGAGGCAAGTAATATCAGGGCTTTTTAAAGAAGGTCCCACTCTGTCTTATCTCCCTATCTCAGGCCATCTGCTCCCCATTCTTTTAGGCCTTGGCAACTGAGACAGCTGGAAAAACTATGGAGAAAGCTGTGCCTCATCACATAGCAGGCAGCTGCTCACTGGAGAACATTACATGTAAACAAGACTCTTAGGTTTCTCCTGGAAGTAACAAGCAGGAGTGTGTTTCTGCAAGTAACTGATGTATTGGACATCTATTTAACTTTGAGTTCTTCCTTGGAATTTCTGTGCACTGGTGTAAGGGCAGCTACTGACAACCAGAGCTCCACATGTTCTATCCACATAGAAACAGGGCTATCATTAATTTTTTTTAAAATCTTAATCAGATCTTTGAAGCCAAATATCTACTCTGTAAATTGATGGAAGGTATGTTATTTTTGACCCAGGCTTGACTTAAAAGTTGGGGAGAAAATTGTTCTATTCTTTTTTTTTTTTCCACTATTGAAATTAACAGATACACTTCCTATCATTTGGTACTTTTTCCCTGTCAATAACACACAAATCCCAGGGAAACATGCCAAAGATTTTCTTAGCAACCAAGCCTCTTGCCTGATACACACGATTAACTACAACAGTCTGTTAAAAGCTTAAAATAAACCTGTCTTTTTTTTATTTAGAATTTCACATAGTGAACGAAGATTTGTTGGTAATGAATTTAGTGTGGTTTCAGAAGAATGTGTTTATTTTTGTGGAGGCTGAGCACTCAAGGGATGCCATGGTGAAAGCAAACGTCGCCGTAAAGACAAAGCTGCTGGGATCGGTCCAACGACTGTGAGTTCAGGTAAAGTAAAAGCACTCACACCAATTGATGGCATCGGCTCTCCTATGATTAAAATGTAAATTGATTCATGCCTTGTTAGTGCATAATACTGCTGCAGAAAGCATCCTTCTCCACCAAGGAGTAGTGAGCTCCATGATGAAATATGGGATTTTGATGAGGTATTTTTAGTTCCGGTAGGGCAAACGTTTTGGAGAAAGGTGCACAGGCCCTGGGCACTGCTTTCTAGTTCTCCGGAAGGTGAAGACTAATCGCATTTTCAGAAAGCACAAATTGTAGTTCTTATGTCTTTGTATTTGGATAAAGCAAAATAGGACAAAATGTCACAAGTTCTATCCTTTCTAGAGAATCTTTTTTACCTTTGCTTAGCATAATCTCCATTGACTTTGCGGTCTTTGAGTTAGACCCAGGGTGCGGGCTGATGGTGTATGAAAAAGAATTATTTTTAGAAGCAGTGTACATAACTGCTATGTAAAGAAATAAAACAACAGTATCTGAGGTAAAGACTGACACTCACTTGAACTCAGCTTCCCAGAGGCTCGTGTGGCATGCTTTTGTCACCAGCTAACCAGGCGTCTATGTCACAGCCACCAAAAAACTTAGGAGACCCTTAGGTCTCACCATAGGTATTAGACAGAACTAGGATTTAAATATCCCATTTCTCTGACAGCCCTAGAAGAAGGTGTCTGTGAGCAGAAATTTTTCTGACACTGAGAAAAAAAAGGTTGGAGAAAAGTCAGAGAATAAGAAACAAAGGAACAAGAAAACACAGCATTGAATCCCTACCAACTGCAGACCTTACATAGCCCTTTATTCTGGTCTTTTAAATAGTTTATGGACCACAGCAGCTTTAGTGATCTTATAGGAAGAATGACTTCTCCAGTAAACCTGTTTGTTGAAATTTAATTATATGCCTCCAGGTAAAATTTTCCTGATTTGTGCCTGCTGCTGGCAAGCACAATACATCATAAGAACTCTTCTCTTCACAAGTGACCCACAAGATGTCACGCAAACAGCTGCAGTATAGTAATGTGGAATGATCTCAACACCCGTGCTAAAGATTCTTAAAGCTTTGCAAAGCTGTGCAGCTAGTAAAGAAAAAAAAACAAAACCCCAATCAAACCACCCAAAACCAAACCCCACAACTAAACCCTCTTGTTTTAGAAGGCTTTATGGCCAGAAGTTATTAGAGAAGTAAATATTATGTGTAACTTTGAAGGCAAGGAGTATTGCAGTTACCTGGAGCTGAGTGACTTGAGTTGTTCTCCACTGCAATTGTTCAGGGTCTAGGAAAATGTCCTGGTGCCAAATGTTAGCATGGAGAATCGTATTTGCCTGTGTTATGGCATGGTAATAAAATGCAATGACCAGCACCAACCATCTCTGTTATTCACATCTGCTGCCTGGGGCTGGGAAAAGGGCTTCCGCAGCCGTTCTGACAGACATGCCGCATGCCTCAGCGCACCGCGCTTTTGCCTGGTGCCGTTTCTAACCTTTATACCTCTGCTGCAGAGGTGTAAAAAAAAATAACCTTGAAATAACAGAGGGGTTTTTTTATTTGTTAAGGTTTGGCCTACGAATAAATTTCTGAAGTAGTGTTGTAGGGAATGGTCTTGTGGGTAAGGAATGTATTTTCAGCTCCTAGTCTCCTAAAATCCAGATGGCCACGATTTCGTACAGATCTGATCTGTATATAAGGAAAACACTTCTGCAGGAGTCAAGAGAAAAGTCTAACTTTTTACTCCATGTGGTATTTGCTGGCTGCCTGAAACCAGACTAGTTTTCTGCAATGAAAGACAGGGTTTGAGGTGGGAGAGAAGGAAATTCAAACTGAGACAGGCCGCCCCAAGAGTCAAATGGTTTCAAGGTTGGGGAAGAAGTCTGCACAATGCAGCAGTTCAGTTCTCATTAATTTCAATTAGAAGTTGATGAAGTTCTTTGGTTTATTATGCTGTCATTGGCACTACAGCTTCAAATTGCAGCAAGACATTAAATATTTTCCCAGGCGGTAACTGCTCACAGGGGATTTTATGCAGTGCGAGACACGTAATGAAACCAAACTCATTCTTATTATGAATTATTTGTAAGACTTTATCTCTGAGGACCTGTAGTCGTGGATCAGGACCTCATTGTGTGATGCAAAAAGCCAGAACACAAAGGTCATTGCTTAATTGTTACAGACCTGAGGTGGTTAGTGGCATTGCTTGGCTTAGGAGCCTGAATTTGAATTTTTACCGTTCCAAAAGGCAGGCCATACTACCTGACAAGCCAGTTGGGCTGCCCAGTGATAAGTGTTCAACCTGCCCTCACAACATCTGTGAGGAACACATCAGTTCCATGGTGCTCCTCTGCTTGGACTCCTACAGCCACCCTGGTCCTGAAGAGCAATGAGCACCTCCCAGCCCTGCCTCGTTCATGTCAATTCATCTCACAGAACCGGCACCAAGATTTTTTGTAAGTAAGTGATAAGAAAATGATGAGTTATCTTGCGATTGCCTCAGGAAGAAAGGGCAACTGCGTTTGGTACCTGTTTGTGACTTCTCTCCCAGCTTTGCTGTGGAGGATCTGAGAGCCCTTCCACTTGCATCAGGTGGCTTTTCTGGGGAAAAGAGGATACTACTGTCCCTCTGTGGTCCAACGAAGATGCCAGGAGGCAAGACCAGTGCAAAAGTCATCCTCCAAGTAGCATTGCTGGGGTACAGACACTTTGAGGCCAGAGAAAAAGATGCTGCAGGGTTTGGTTTGAGCCTGGGGAGCAGTTCTGGGTAGGTAGTCATTACTGAAACTCCATCTCCTAGAAGAGTTCAGCCACAAATAAATATATTTGATACACATAACGTTTGACATGTCTATATATTTATGGAAGTTACAGGAAGAGTCTGAAGATGAGAGGCATGGCTCAAGGCATATCCCCATTTCCAGGGCCCTGAATGCTGGCACCATAGGGTGGTCAGCACAATCTCCCCCACCCTCAAAGAATGGAGGCCAGGAGAAGGCTTGGCTCACATCTGTGTTAGTCGTTCTGGGACCTGATAATTATCTGAGACTTGTTGGCAAGACATGCCTGGACTGAACAGAGGAGAGATGTCCAGAAGAAAGTTAAACCAGCTCTATCACCTGCATAGAGATGTATACCATATATGGGATCAGCCACCAGATATACAGAGACAAAAGAGAGAGTGGAGCTCCATTGGAGTATCCCAGAAGGAGAAGCGGATGAGGAGGATGGCCTGAAAATGACATTAAGGTCTTTGAGAAAGAGAAGGAGATGCAGGAAGGAAGGTGTCTGGAAGATGGAGGAGAACAAGAAGGCATCTCTGTAGAAGGAAGTATTTGTTTTGCAATGAGAGTTGTCTCATTTGGGTACTGCAGCTTCTAAACCAGCCTCCAGCTGTTTGTGTCTGACCCAAGCATAAGACTCCCCTTTTCCTCAGTGGATCTGTAGGGGTGCTGGTTTGTCCTTGTCCTTATGGACTAGTTCCACCAGCAAAACACGTTCCAGATGGTAATTGCCCTGAAGAGAAAGCATAAATGGAACAGGGTCAGGGAAGAACAAGACAGAGGAAAAAAAAAATCAACTCATTTGTACATTGAGTACAAAGGCTTTGCCCTTAGGCTATATATAGTCAGTGTACTTCTTAAATAAGAGGGGAAATTGTGTGCAGGAAACAGTTGCCAAAACCATAGTACCTTGCTGTCAGCCACCCACAACCTGAAAGAGAAAACCTCTCTGGAGTTATTTTAACAAGCACTGAAGTGTACACAAAAAGACTCTCATGCTTCTCTTAGAAATACTCACCATCAATTACAACATTTCTAATTTCTAAAGGATGTCAGTTACCCTGAACTCGGGATGACCTGCAACACACACAATCTTCCAAGCCCCAATATTGAAGAACCACCTGAGTGAAGGACCTCAGAAAAGATGTGGAATTCTGTAAACCTTCCCTGTTAATATAATCAGAAATTAAGCAGCTTTTCTGAGCTGACACCTCTCAGAAGTATTTCTGAAAGTGGAAACTCCAGATTTTCTGGGGTATAGGTGTAGGAAAAGATGGATTTATTTAACCCTCAATACCAGGAAAATGAAGATGTCCTGATGGTTAATGGGGAAATGTAGACAAGCAGTAACATGGGACTCTGAGTCTCCAAGAACTTGTGGGTGGATATATAATAGCTATATATTTGGACCAATAACTTTCTAGACAAAACTTGTCATCCCAGAGGGGAAAGAAAAGGAAAAAAAGATGTATCCTACACCTGTGGCACCAAGGCAGTTTTGGACTGAGGAACCTAAAAAGCAGGGTACTTTCAAGAGGAGATGAAGAATCATGCTAAACATAAGGAATCATTCACAAACCACTTCTTAATTAATAGATGATCACAACTGCTAAATTAAGCCAGAAAAAAAGCCAACAGTTCTAAGGATTATAAGTGCAGTGGGATTTTGGAAGTATAGACTTCTCTCCAGAACGCCATATTAAGTAATAAAGTGGAGATGAAAGACAGAGGGAAGCTTCAAATGAGCCATTTGCCAAGGTGCCAGTCACAGGAGTAGAATTACAGAATCTCCTGAGATGGAAGGGGCCAGCCAGGTCAGAGCATGTGACCGACTGCATCCTCCAGACACTTCCCAGGCTCATTGAAGCTCAGTGCTGTGACCACTTCCCTGGGGAGCCTGTTCCAGTGCCCAACCACCCTCTCAGTAAAGAGCCTCTTCCTAACATCCAGCCTAAACCTCCCCTGTCTCAGCTTCATACCATTCCCTTGGGTTCCATCACTGGTTGCCAAAGAGAGGAGATCGGCATTTGCCTCTTTGTTCCCCCTCATTAGGAAACCATAGATCACAATGAGGTCTCCCCTCAGCTTCTTCTTCTCCAGACTGAACAAACCAAGAGACTTCAGTCTCTCCTTGTAAGAGCCACCTCTCAAAGGGAGCCTTCCTTAGCCCCTTCAGACTCACCTCATCCATCTTCCACTGCCTGTACATACCTGTTCCTTGGAGTTCAGTGCTGCCTGCCCAGAGGACACCTCTGTGGGAGGGCTCAGACCTCCCAGCCTGTGGGCCAGCTGCAGGAAAAGGAGTCAGGAAGGGCCGTGGCTCAGCAGTTCCCCATAAGTGAGAGCTGCAGTGCCAGGCAGGAGATAAATGTCAAGTCCAGCTCATCAACCTCACATGCTGGGAAAACAGGTGAGCAGCTGTAAAGAAACAAAACTCTCAACACTGCTCTGAGGATGAACTGTGATCCAAGTGTGTTGATGAACAACAACATTAGGGCTATGATTAGGACAGGAAATTTCCATGTTTTTCTTTATTGGAAGCTGTCATATATCAATCATTTTTTGTTTGATTGGTTGTTTTTTGTTCCAGAAAAGTTCTAGTTTTAACAAATATTTTGTTATGAAGCTCTTATCAAAACACCAGCAATGCCTCCCCTGGCAATATTCAACTGCTGTTTGGGATGCTCACTTGGATACTTCTGCCACTGTCTACCAAATTCTCCTGAGCTGTCCATGACGTTCCATGTTGTGTGAGTGACACATGTACCAGGAAGAGAAAGAAACCTGTTCTTTACTTGACTTTATTCAGTCAATGCCACTGGGGGCTGTTGATGTAAAGCAAGCATTACATAGGGCTAGTAGACATGGCACAGGGGTTATGAGGGATGTGCACCCTTATAAAGCTGGGTGGCCAGGCAGGCAACTATTGAAAGCCCCATGTGTAGGTGACTGCATCGAGCACCTGATCGACACAGCTCAGCTGACGCGGCATGAGGCACCTACTTCAGAGTGAGTTGAACTGGCTCCAATGACATCCATCAGATGAAGAAGTTCAGATATCTGATGTGTTTCCATAACCTACAGCCAAGTGCCCACACTTAGATTTCTTAATCTGTACCTGTCTCCTGCTCCTTCCTTGCAGAGCTGCCATGTGGGCATCGCAGAGGATTGACCAATTTCTCACACTAGATGAGGAGGGCAGAGTCACAGAATCACAGAATGGTCGGGGCTGGAAGGGATACCAGGGATCATCAAGTTACAACCCCCCTGACACAGAGAGGGCCACCAACCTCCAGGCTGCATCTAGACAAGGTTGCCCAGAGCCCCATCCAACCTGGCCTTGAACACCTCCAGGGTTGGGGCATCCACCACCTCTCTGAGCAGCCTGTTCCAGCACCTCACCCCTCTCTGTGAAGAACTTCCCCCAATGTCCAATCTAAACCTTCTCTCCTCTAGTTTAAATTCATTCCGCCTTGTCCTACCACTATCTAATAGACCCTTGTAAAAACCCAATTCCCCTCCTGTCTCTGTGTGCTCCCTATAAGCACTGGAAGGCTGCAGTGAGGTCCCAACTACACGTACCTTACACTGAGCCCAACTACACGTGCCATACACTGAACCACATCCAGCTCTCTCAGCCTGTGTGTGAACATAAAATACCTGCAAAAGTCTTAAGTTTCTCCTAAAACCCAGTAGGAAAGCCTTTGAGATCTGAAATAATTTTGCATTAAGGGGAGGGAAACTGTTTCCTACCCATCTCTAGATCCAGTCTTATCAAGTGTCTGAGACATTTACATGCCACCAGAAAACCTCGTTATGGATTGATGAGAAAAGCAATGAGATCCCAACCATTTTCCCAGATAAACAAACGTGCTCTTGTCAGGATTAGCAAAGTAACTCTCTAGAGAGCAAAGTGACCTCCCTACTCTATAAATAGCAACAAAGGATGGTGAGAACAGATGCAAGAGTCACCTAAAATTAACGAAGAAAGAACAGTATGTCAAGGTGGAGAAGCATCGGTGTAAAAGCACATCAGTAATGATTGTGCCTACAATCAGTAGAAGATGAAGAGAAGCAAAGGGAATTAACTCTCTCACCACTAAAGGATGCTCTCTAGATGGACTCGCTATAGAATACACCTATATAGACACATATAGAGTACACATTGCTCCATCGTTCTGGAAACTTCACTCACATCCTTGCATCTGGTTATGGAAAAACACTTTGGTAGTTTTATGGAAAAACATTTTGGTAGTTTCATTCTGTCACACACAGAAGAGAAGGCAATAGGCTGCTTTAAGCCAGCAACAACTATATTTTAACATACACTTTTTGGCATTTAAAAGTGTGTTTAGTAAGAGATGCGGGGGGTGGGGGTGGAAAGAGTTAAACACCAGCATGTATAAAGCATTGAAGGGACTGCAAAATTAACCATTTTTCTGTCAACGTAATGTCAGTTCTAGTGAATATGACAAGAAGAGCAGATATGAGGTTTCATTATTAAACAACATACAATCAATACCAGTGAGAAAATAAGAAAACCAGATTTTTTTCCAAAACAACTCAGTACCTTTTTGGTCATGCCACAGATTTGGTTGAGAAATGCATACATGCCAATCAAATATATGAAATGTATGTGTATCTGTAGGAGTTATAGGGATTATCCCTATATATCCCTAATCTATAGTGATTTTTTCTGAGGAATCATCACTAAACCAGTAGATGAGAAAACCAGTCAACTGACCAACCTCAAACACGAGTGTAGCCAGGGAGTCCCCACGAGGGACATACATTTTTAGTCTGTCGCCATGTCTCTTGACATTACTGAACTGTTATCAGCGGACTGGAAAGCAATATAACACTGCTGATAAAGTTTGCAGTTAAAGGAAAACTGGGAGGCTTGTTAAATAATAGAAAGGATGGGTCTTCCCTCCACCAGAGGCATGAAACTGAGCCCAAACAAGCGAACAGAATTAATTTATGGTGAAGCCATATAGTTACATACTTGGAGAAAGAACACAGCTTGTGCTCACGGGAGCAGAGATTACGTCCTGGGGGAAAGAAGCAGAGGACCCTCAGTAGATGGTGAGCTAATCACAAAGCTTCAGCACAAGGTGATGGCTTAAGGGTTAACGGGATCTTTAGATGCATATGGGGTGGCACACTGAGCAAAGGCTTCTATGAGCTCTGCCTTTGACACCAGTTACTTGCAGCTAGCCTGTGAAGCTGAGGAGTATCTGGGATTGTGGCTGTATGTTGGATGCATTCTTTCATCTATAGGTTACATCAGTTATCAGCAATGCATTGAATGACAAATTGCACTATGATATATTTCAGCAATTGTCATAAAATTTTAATGTAGGTCCTAATCAAACTATCAGCTTTTTGGAGCTGCAGCCACATTTTCATTAGTGTTTTGAGCAAACTGCTATAATCAATAATAAATAATAAGTATTAATTATTAAGAGGTGAGGCACAGATTATATGCTTGGGATCTATCTCTCTTTGCTTTGAAGCTGCTCACATCCATGTAGCAATTTCAACTCAAAATTATATCTAATAACGATTCTAGCAGACTGCTGCACCACCAATTTGCCTCCTAAGGAGAGGGCTCTATACCAACTTGGAGGGGATAAGGACAGCAAAGGGGGCACAGAGCCTGTGTTTGCAGAGATAAGAAGCTCCTGGCTTGTTTAGCACCACAAAGAAAAGCAAGAGTAGCTCCTTTCAGAAATACAGTCAAGGAACCAGTCAAGGACCAGAAACGTACCATTGGGGTAATTCTGAAACTCAGAGGCTTTCTTGGCACTAAAGCAGTGAGAACAGCTTTCTAGAAGGAAGCATGGGGCACAAAGGCTGACTTGTGAACTCAATCACTCTAAGTCCAGGGTTATATGACATGTTTTTCTTGCCTGAGCATGGGACTCAGTTTCATGATGAGAAAGGTGGTCCCTTCTGCTCCTCTGCTGTTATGCTGAAATAGAACATGGCAGCATAGGCATGGGTGCATCTGAGCATTGTATGAAGGTCATATGAAGGTCATAAATGGAACAAAAATAAAATCTTTGGAAAAATGTCAAAGATGTTTAGGAGGCTGGAATGCTATGGGGTTTTGCATGGCTGCAGGGCCACAGTGTTTGACAGGAACGAGTGAACTGCAGAATGTCTAAATGAGAGAGAGAAACAAATGACTTGAAAAATAATAAAAAAAAAAATTTAATATGGGTACTGCTTGAAAGCAATGGACTTTGTGAAGGTACAGCCATATCAACCACACACAGAATGGTCTGGGTTGGAAGGGACCCCAAGGAACATCAAGTTACAACCCCCCTGACACAGAGAGGGCCACCAACCTCCAGGCTGCATCTAGACATGGCTGCCCAGGGCCCCATCTAACCTGGCCTTGAACACCTCCAGGCTTGGAGCACCCACCACCTCTCTGAGCAGCCTGTTCCAGCACCTCATCACTCTTTCCATGAAGAACTTCCCCTGATATCCAACCTAAACCTTCCTCCCTCTTCTGGCTTCAATCCATCCCCCCATGTCCCATCTGCCCTTGTAAAAACCTGATTATCCTCCTGTCTTTGTGCTCCCTTTAAGTGCTGGAAGGCTGCAGTGAGGTCCCCCACTAGCCTTCTCCTCTCCAGGCTGAACAAGCCCAGATCCCTCATCCTGCTCTTTATTTTCCTTTATGAAAGTCAGAAATCACCTGAACCATCCAACAATGCTGAAAGGAAACTGAGCCCTCAGAACACTGCACAAAACACTGTCCGATGTTTCCACTCGGGCAATAGCAAGATCCTACGGAGTAACTGGAGTTGACCACAACAGATGTCTCTTGCCCAACACTTTCACAATGGATGGAAAAGCTAGTGGCTTGAGCAAACAGGAGTTTGATTGTGTGTCACAGGGCAAGGGGGAGAAGCCCCAGATCAACTCCAGGATGTTACTGATAGTGTTGAGGAAAATGAGAAGTCATATTTATTTTTCAGAAGCATGTTTTTACATTATAAAGAAATCACACCAGTGGCTCCACACAAACTACAGGCATGCAAAAAAAAAAACAAACCAAAAACAAACCATCAAGGCCTGGCACTGAGCTTAGAAGCTCACAGAAGCTTACAGAACAGAAGCTCATAGAAGTTCACAGAACAGAAGCTCATAGCTAAGCCAAACAAATGCTAACAGGAGCTAAAACCAAGCACCACAGTGACAGTAGTGACTGAGAGCAGTAACCAGGACTGATCACTGCCCAAAGCCTTCAGGAAAGGATACAAGGAACAGGACAAGCTTTGTGTCCATGGTGTGACCTTTCCCACAGCACCTCATGCCAAACTTTTTCCATGAGGGCCCTCCCAAAACTCACATGGACCAATTCTCCTTGAAAGTATTCAGTCCTGCTATAACTACATTTATACCTCTGGCTTACCCAATATCCTTTATCAGCAATACTAGAATTTAATTAAGCATTTCACACACAGAGAGAAGCAGTTCCTTTAATCTGATTTAAATATGCCGCATTAATGCCATTGCCGCCGTCCCGATAACACTGTCACCGCCCATCGTGTCATTCACTGTTTTATAACCCCTGTGGTATCTCCCACCCCATACCATTTTTATTTTTCCCCACACTCACAAGTCTCAGCAACTGACTGAGGGCTCCTTACCAACAAAGCAGCTGTAAGACAACACGCAGAGTACAAGGAGTAAATTATCTTCAATACAGACTCAACTTTATGGCACATTAACTACACTCTGCCCTTAAATATTGAAAACACAGTTGGATTGTTACTTTCCAGGGAGAAAGCTGGCTGTGCTGTGGAAAGATTCCAGTTTAAAACTCAACTGAACCCATTATGGACAGTGAGAGAAGACCAATTTTGTAATTTGCATCTATGACTGCAGACCATCCAGTGGCAGCACTGACAGCAACTGGCCCTGAAAAGAGAAAGATCAGGAGCACATACCTTTTGGAGAAAACCTCCTCTGGCTGAGTCAGGTGAAGTGCTGCTGTATTTGGGACAAGCCTCCAGAAAGAGGAGAGCTAATAGATTATTTGTAAGCGGAGAAGTAACCTCCTTTGCTGCTGAAAGCCTCTCTCACAACTGCAATGAGGATGCGGCCCTGGGCTTGGACTCTCCAGCACTAGAATTGTCTCTGCTGCTTTGTGGTAGAAAGAGGAATTTGGAGCATCCGAGGTATCTGAGGGTCCCAAATACTTTCCTTTTTTATACTATAGCTGGCAAGGAGCTGCACTGAAAGGAGAAGACATCTGATGCCACGAGCAGTGAGCCAGCACAAGAACCAACTCCAAGCTCAGGTTTAGTCTGTGTCTGTGGCCACTTTCTCCTTTCCTAGTTTTGATTTGTGCCAGGAGGGAGCCTGCTCATCTTACAAAGAATCACAGTGAGCAGCAAGCTAGTGAGATAAACCTGAGATGTCACATATAGCATCCCTGGTCCACCCACGCAGTGCAGAAGCCTGCCAGGCTCATTGCACTCGGAGGTGCTCCAGCCTGGTGGCCTGGAGTTTTTCAGGACCTACTGTCCACTGCTTTCCCTGCAGGTCAGGCTCCTGAGAGCTCTTGAACTTGGTTTAGGAGTGGTTTATAAACAGTTTTGAAACAGAGCAGATGAGAACATCTCAGATCAATAGGTAACTGTTTTACTTGAAATCAGCACTTCACTGGAATGATCTCAACTCTGAGGTGTTCTCAGCTTTGAGATGGAGATCTCAGAGAGGGTTACAAATACCTGTAAGTTAACTAGTACATCTCCATAAGACACACCACTGTTCTCACCTGTAAGAAGAGGGAGGAGCAAAGGTTCAAGAAACTTGTGGTTGCAGGGAGACTGCAACACAATGGCTCCCACATGAGCCAAGGTGAAAGCGCAGCCCTCCTCAAGTCTGGAACTCCAGTCTGGAACTGGACCAAGTGGGAATAGCTACCGAGTGGCTAAGCCTCTCTTAAGGTGCCTGGGAGCCAGATGTTCTCAGCAGCTCTGGAAGAGCTGGACTCCATGTACTCATTGTCCTTCTGTGAGGTGGAGATGCTGGTAATACATACTTATTTAACTGGATTGCATTTAATTGGCTTATTTCTCTCTTATTTAGGATTAACACAGCATTTTGTGTAATGGCACAGACCAGCCTGAAACTCAGGGTCATCTTAATGGAGACTTGAAGAACCGTTTCTCTGAGCAACTCCAAAATCTTGAATTTCAGCCTTCTGTCATTAAAATAAAGGTTTATTATTTACAAAAGGAAATATGCATTTGAAACTCATATTACTTTATTGTGTGTTTTTGTTTGTTAAATGCACTTCATTTTTCTCTGAGGCCTCTAGCTTCCAACTTTCAAGGTTTTCTCGGCAACTGTATGAAAGAAATTCCCTGGGTTTTTAAAATTGAAGCTAAAAAAAGACCGATCTCATGGGATCTGCAGACTCAGCAGCCCAGAAGGGAAAAGCAGTTCCCTGAGGTTTAGGATCACAGAGGTGTAAACATGCCTGCCATGGAGGCCTACCCAGCTAAATCAAAAGTTTGGGAGAACCAAATTTTCTTCCAAATTGGTTCTACCAATGTAACTAGGGAAAAAAACCCTACATTTTATAACACGGTAGAAGAGATTTCATGTTTTCAAAGTGTCATCATAGTGAAGTGGCAACCTCTTGGGGAAGAATCCCACTAACACAAGGTAAGTTTATGTTGAGTTTCCCAAATATTAGGTCCAGACAGGAAGTTTGATCCGGTGGGTGTTAT
The DNA here is from genome assembly GCA_013399135.1 of Heliornis fulica. NCBI lineage: Eukaryota > Metazoa > Chordata > Aves > Gruiformes > Heliornithidae > Heliornis > Heliornis fulica. The sequence goes on along the minus strand of VXBZ01001203.1, from coordinate 1,049 downwards.
GAAAAATCTCCTGAGGCTGGGATGGAAGAAGAGGTAATTGGTGGGTTGGTGATATTCCTGGGATGACATACTTAGGGGCTTCTGCAGGGCAGCCTCCAGCTATCACTGCTGCCCTGTCAGCACCTCACAGTGCTTGCAAGAATCACAGAATGGTTTGGGTTGGAAGGGACCCTAAAGGTCATCTAGTCCAAACCCCCCCTGCAGTAAGCAGAGACACCTTTGACTAGATCAGGCTGCTCAGAGCCCCATCTAATCTGATGTTGGACATCTCCAGCAATGGGGCACCTATCACCTCTCTGAGTAACCTGTTCCAGTGTTGCACCACCCTCATTGTAAAGAATCCTTTGCAAGCCATCAAATAATGGCTTTTCCAAAGGATGGCTTTGCAAGCCATCAAAGGATGGTGAATTGATGATGGCAGGGCAGTGGATGTGGTTTTCCTTGACCTCAGTAAAGCACTTGACACTGTCTCCCATAGCATCCTGGTGGGCAAACTGAGGAACTGTGGCCCAGAGGGTAGTGAGGTGGGTTGAGAGCTGGTTGAAGGGAAGAAGTCAGAGAATTGTCATTAATTGGGCAGAGTCTGGCTGGAGGCCTGTAACTAGTGGAGTCCCTCAGGGGTCGGTACTGGGACCAGTACTGTTCAATGCATTCATGGATGACCTGGATGATTGAATAGAGTGCACAGTCAGCAAGTTTGCTGTTGTCACAAAGCTGGGAGGGGTGTCTGACACACCAGAAGGTTGTGCTGCCATTCAACAAGATTTAGACAGGCTGGAGA
>VXBZ01001202.1:31768-141338 GCA_013399135.1 Heliornis fulica | reverse complement strand
TCCTCTGAACCCCCTCCAACAGCTCCACACCCTTCCTGAACTGGGGGTCCCAGCTCTGGATGCCATATTCCAGATGGGGCCTCACAAGGGCAGAGTTGAGAGGGACAATCCCCTCCCTGTCCCTGCTGGCCACCCCTCTGCTGATGGAGCCCAGGACACATGAGCCAGCAGTGGGCACTTGCAGCTCAGGCGGCCAGTGGTGGCCTTCTCCTGTTGTGTTTCTCCTCCACCAGGACCCCCAGGTCCTTCTCAGCAGAGCTGCTCCCAGGAGCTCTTCTCCCAGCCTGTGTCTATGCCTGGGATTCCTCAGGGGCAAGTGCAAGACCTCAGACTCTGCAGTGCTGAACGAACCTTCCTCCTCCCAGCCAAATCCAACAACATCCACACAAACACAACTGGGCTGGAGACTCCCTGCTGTGCACCTCTCAGTCAACAAAACTGCTGGGCTTGGGTAGCTTCTAAAGCCACAGATGTGTGCCCTGCTGGCCAGCCCAGGGCTGGTGCTGCTGGTTTAATGAACCCTGCTGAAGAGCTTACAGAGAGGGCAGCTACCCTGGACCTCACAGCAGACACCAACCTCAGCCTCAGTTGTACTTGCAAGAGTGAGACAGAGTTACACACTAACAACACTGGTTACAAGTAAGGTGCAGTCTGAATTGCCTTGTGTTGGGGTTTTGTGTGGCCAGGTTCTGGTGGAGGAGAGGGGCTGCAGGGGTGGCTTTATGTCTCATGATCCAACTCTGGTGTCTCTGTGTAGAGCAGTGTAAGGAATGAGAGAGTTTTCTGTCCTCTCTTCTGTGTTGAGTCTGTTTTGCCCATGACACCAATTGCAGAATGATCTCTCCCTGTCCTGATCTCACTCCAAAGCCTCTCAACAGATATTTTCTCCCCTGTCCAGCTCAGAGGGGAGTGATAGAGACTCTGGTGGGAGTCTGGCCTCCAGCCAGGGTCAAACCACACCTTGAAAGCTCCATTTTGTAGCATCACCACCACTGAAAAAAGTAGCTTCCAGACTTGCACTACTATGGATGGAGAGCAAACCCTTTGCAGAAAAGTCTCCTGCCTGCTCGGTGCCCTGGGTTATGTGGGTGAGTTGCTCCCACACTGCGTTAGCAGTTACTGAAGGTCTCTGCTCTGGGATGTACAGGGGGCATAGGGAAAGAAGGTCTGCCTTCTAGAAAAGTCTCCAGGTAAGTGTAGCATCAGCACACAAAGCACTGCAGATTAACATAACCTCATACAGGACTTAATCCTAAAAATCACAGCTCTGCTGAAATTCCCACTGCCTGCAGCAAGAACCACACCTGAGTAAGAAGCTACCAGCCAGCTGTGCCACAGAGACACAAAGGTGATCCCTGCCCCATACCAAACCTCATTTCACAATTCCTTTTCCAAGCCACAAGGGGGTTTGGTTTGGTTTTGAGCTGTGAGGGATCAATAAGCTGGAGTTGGTTTAGGTGGGGTGGGTTTTTTTGGTTCATGGTTTTATTTGGATGGGGGGTTTTGTATGATTGCTTGGGGTTTGTTTCTTTTTTTCTTCTTCTACACTTCCAGTATACTTCACATTCAGGACTCAACCTAATGCATTTCACACCCTGAACTCCTGGGAAGTGCTGGGTGAAAATCTTAACTCCATTAAGCTCTCGACACTTGTATCGTGGCAAAGAGGACACATGAAAGGGACATTAGTGAAATATTATTTTTCAGAAGGGCTTAAGAGAATTTTCCAATTTTTTTTTGTAATATTTCATTTTCACTACTTGATCTGCTTTTCTACTTTTCACTTGTTGAGCAACAGATGAACACAAAAGGGAAACAGAGACCATGACTGTTTGCAAAATACTGCCAAGACTAGCAACTTTGCTTCCACCTAAATTCAGACCACAAAAACTGCACAGATTCTATCTGTAGCTACTGCTACTACATCTTCAGAGAGAAGCCTCATCTTTCAAACCCAGGTCCATCTCTCTGTCCTGGAGTATGAAAATGCTTCCTGGACAAAGCACATGTGCTACCAGGTAACCATGTGGCACATACACATGCAAAGGCTTTCCTGCATGTTTCATGAAGAGGTTTTTAACTAGGGCTTCTCCTTATCAGCTTTCTTACACTGAGTAAATGCCCTGCAGCTCAAGAGGAGGTGACAGCCCTTGTCAAATGGGACTGCCTTGGGCTGCCCAAGGCCAGAGAGCCAGGCAGCTGCTGTGCTGACTCAGGGCTGACTCAGAGGAAGTGTGCCAGTACTGAGTCACCTCTGCCACATCCCGCAGCACCTGGGCTTTTCTTTGGGAGCCTCCCAACTGATACTACCCAGGCTCTGAAGCTTTCACTGGAAACAGAATACAACTGGAGGGGCTACAGGCCAACAGGGAGCTTTTAAAAGGGTTTTGACAAATCAGAGAGAGGCAAAGAAATTCAGTCAGTGCTGGCCAAAACCCAGAAGGATCTGCCTGCTATGAGCAAGCTTGGTAAGAAGCAACTGTGACCTCTTAGATGAGGCAGTGAGCACGATGACTGAGCTCCCTAGACTTTCAAGTGCCAGTGCCTTTGGGGAAATATCCTCTCCATCCACGCGGGCCACGTGCACTGTGCTAGGCGCTTCTTCTCTTCCTAGGACCACAAACTCATGCTCCAGGTCAGTATAAACTTCAGACTGGCTGAGAGCTCAGAAATTGGGTGCAAACCAATCCAGAAGGATTGCTAAAAAACCAGGTGAGAGAATGATTGTTTAACAGCTAAAGTCTGAGTGAGAAGGACCAACGGATTCCACAGCCGAACGCAGTTTCAGCTCCCTCGGTTGGGGCCGGGGTTGGTGACCACAGCTGGCACCCAACCAACCACCTGCCACCACGCTGGAACAAACCCTTCCTCCCCACGCACCCCGAGGGAGCTGGCAGGCCTCAGCAGAGGGAAGGTGCCCGGGCAGGGGGGTGAGGATGAGGAGGAGGCAGGCAGTTGCACGTTCTCACCTGAGGCAGCTGTAGCATTTGTAGGGGTTGAAGCAGCTGCTTGGTTCCGGGCATGAGCAGGGATGAGGATCGAAGCCAGAGCTGGGTTACTTGACAGTTCTGGAGGGGAGGTGGAACAGACAGAGTTAGCTCATCATCCACGAAGAGCCCCACGTGCAGGCTCAGCTCCACAGGTCCCCCTCCCCGCCAGTGGTGACCCTGTGCAGAACAAGCCCTTGGAGCCGAAGGTCACGCCATGCTCTCTCCCTGCTGACCAGTGTTCAGCCAGGCAGCCCCAGAGCAGGACTGCCAAAGCTGGAAGGAGTGCTGCAAGGGAATCACTTCCTAGGGAAAGAGCAGCTTGGAGTTAGCAAAGAACCAGCCAAGCCTGCTCCTTATCAGTGGCCTGATAACACTGCTCCCTTGTGAGCACTGGAAGGATTCCCTTTGCAAACCCACTGGCAGTCAGTCTCAAGGAGAAGGGCTGTCACCGTGCTGCTGCTGTGGGCAGCAAGCAAGCAGCTGCCACAGCTGCTCCAAGTGCTTCAGGGATACAGTTCTTGGACTCACTCAAGCACCACTTTCTCAACGACCAATGTCTCCTGCAGCAGCTTCCTTAGGAGAGGCCAAGGAGAGGTGACATCTTTAACAGCAGAGGCAAAGGGATTTGGTTTGCTGGGCAATTTAAATGGTCCAAACCAAAGTGATGCAACCATTCCTTCTGAAGACATTAACCACAGGAAAAACAGTTATGGCTTTTAGGCTCCAAATCTAATACAGCATAGGCATCTTACAGCCACAACTGTGGGAGGATGAAGGGCAATACATTGCCCAACAACAGCCTTCTGGCACCCTTTCAAGAGAAGCTAGTGTCTCACAGAAGGTGGGGCTGAGCTGAAACAAGACAGGTCCTGTTTGCTTCAGAAGCAGGAGTGTTTGACTGTCTCCTGAAGAAGCAAAGTCTGATAAAAAGCATGTGAACACAGTCCCCTCACAGAAAAGGACTGATGACTTCTGGAGCCTCAGGTGATCGTATGGAGGAGAAATGACAACAGACAGTTTCTGTGTAAGACTTCCAAATAGGTCTTACTGTACAGCAAGAGCTGCACAGACACCAGTCCAAACCATGCCACGTGCTCACTACGGTGGTTTTGTAAATTCTGGGGCTCATTCTTTAAGAACCTATTCCTTTTAACACAAGCTTTAAGCTTAGGGACTAAAGGGATCAGTAGGCTACTTGGCAGAGGCTTTTATTCCTCCATTAAGTTACATAAAATTTCTTTATCGCTGGGAGGACAAGATGCAGACTCACCTGCTTACAAATTTCTTATTACCACACATTTTGAGACTGCCTTTCAGCACTCCTAAACACAAACTCCAGTACAGAACCAAAGAGCAGTCACTATGTTATCTGCAGCCCATCCAATCTACCCTGTCATACTCCATTCAGGCCTAAGCAGACCTAGCTAGCCCCTCCAGAAAGCCTCGGTACTCCTAGCACTGATCCTCAAACTCACGTGTGAATCATTCAGAATTCATATATTCTTAATATAATTCAGAATTCATAACTCTCCATTTTAAATGGGAAAATAAACTGAAGAAACATGAACTCTCAAGTGTGAGAGCTCAGCACTGGTGATAAACCTGTGCTTTAATGGTATCTTGGGTATTAGCTGCTCTGTGATAGACAACTTTGCTCCTTTTTTTTCCCCCAAAGCTGTTTTTCAAATCTGCTGTTACTGTGAATCTGCTGTTTAGCTCATCCTCTTTTGTAATCTGTCATCCCCACATTATTTTGTCCCTGGCAGCAGTGCAGGGCTGTGACCCAAACAGAAGCAGAGTTAAAAACATCAAGGAAACCAAAGGACATCTAGAACCTTCCGGTGCGCAGCGATGCCTCGAGGATGGACGCAGTGCTGCCTGCCTGCATCGCTGCAGCCAGAGAATCAACTGAGCTGCCAGCACAACACCCTTGCCACTGCACTTCAACCCCATCTTCATTCCTCCCTGCATTCATCTAATGCTGGCAGAACACCTTTCACAGCACCCATTATTGCAAGTGCACCACCAGTTCCTGTTGCTTCAGGCAAGTAAACGTAACCATTACTCTGAAGCTACACAAAAATAACTCCTGAGGTCTGGTTGTGCTCCTGTCTTCTCAAAACCCACATTGTTATTGGTATAAAGTTTCCTAAATTCAGAATGCTCTGAATGTCTTGGCACTTCACTTAAGAGAAGCAGGTCAATTCAGACCACGAACAGCCAAAGTCCATTGGACTCTTTCAGCTGCAGTTTGGTATCAGCATTGTGTGAGAGCTTGTCTCAATTCTTGCTGTACTGCATTTTTTGCATTTACCCCGTGTGTAAGGGTAAGACATGTCAATCTGAGGAAAAAGTTTGACCTGCAGACTATGAAGCATTGAGAACCTCTTTTCTCAGGGATTTCCAGTACTATTTAAACAAGCTGTTGAATTTTAACTTGGTTATCTAAATCAAACATGAGATTTGGAGGCTGGGTTGATTACAACCAGTACTGCTACAAGAAGGTATTGTGATCAGGGCAATTCAGACAAAGTTTTCAATGCTGTGATGTGAACAGAGCAGCTATCCCAATTCATTTGTGAGACCAAACTCCCATTCACATCACCCAGGAGAACATCTTTGGCTGTCTCCTGATCAAATCATGCCATTTGCAGCCAGTTTACATCCCCAATAAGGATATGTAAATGCCCAGTTTTACTAGAACACCAGATCATCTTAACTCCTGAAACACAAAACAATGCTTGGTGTTGGAAAACAGCACAGTGCTTTGTTTTAGTATCATTATGCTTGAAGTATCAGTGCTTCCATAAACCCCTGGAAAAAAAATCAGTCTTATATCACATTTGCTTTGTCAGAATAACAAACTTCACATGTAACTCAAGTAATTCCAGCAGTTTCTCTTCAGCCTAGAAGAGTGCTGGAAGCCAAACAAATGTCATTGTTTTCCTCTCTTCCTCTGTCTACAAAAACCCCTAGATGTCACTCAAGTAGTCATGCTAAGGATTTCTGGCCACACTGAAACAACTTGATCAGAAATGAAGGGATGTGTATACACACATCTATAAAAATTCTTTTAAAGGCCACGAGCCACGCTCATTAAAGAAAAACCAACCAAACAAAAAACCCCTCAAAAATCCCACAAGACTCCCACACCAGCAAAAAGGTCCTTTGCCATGAAGAACCATGTTAACCCTACTTAAGTTCTGAATCACAGAAGGATTTTACAGTTTTTAATGGCCAACACAGGGTGACAGCAACATCTGTGACTCAGCACAGCCACTGACACGTCACAAGAAGTTTAGGAAACGGCAGTCACTTCACAGACTGGGTGAAGATGAAACTGCTTTTTGTGCTTTGTCCTGGTATCCAACAGGCACTGAACTGCAGCTTTGTGGCCAGTTTGCACATCAGGACTGCTGCTACACTAGACTCACTGCTCAACTTTTACTGTTCACACAGATGGTAAAATCAGTGCACTAACCAGTGCATTTACGAAAAGAACTCTTGTAACTGAGTTTGACTGGTCATCTGCAGTAGCACTTATATGAAAATGTGACCAGCCTCTGGCCTGCCTTCCTGTTTTAGATGGTGACACTGGCACCTGCAAATGACAGAAACGTCCTTTTGTGAATCTTAAGGAAAAAGCTCAACTGGAACCGATCTCTCTTGCCATTTCCTCTCTGCAGAGGAGAGCACATCAGCTCCTCACGATGAGGAGCTTTACATCTGCTTGACCACTCAGGTGGCTTATCCAGCAGTTCCTGCACTGCCTGGGTGTAGTGCCATGAGGAAGGGACACATATCCCCCAAAATATGCTTTTTTTTTCCCCTCTAAGGATTTTTGAAAAGCACTCACTATAGAGCTTTCCAACCCTTTTATAATCCTAATTTTATGGAGTAGATAAGTCCAATATTAGTATCATTAAGAAATGTTTTCAGAAATAATAGGGTTGAAGCTGTATAAAGATACTGGGATCAAAACTATCTCAGCTACTGAAGGTGGTCTTGGAGTGGAAAGAAAACACAATTCTTGAGTCCTGTAGGATGCAGGAGTCAGCACAGATGACCTGGAAGCACAAGCTATTTTCTTAAACACTTCAAGATGCCCACTCTTTGGACATGTTCTACTATATCCAATATGTTTACCTTCGGCAAAGCAGCTCCTCAAAGTGAGGTAAAATTTACTGCCATGCAGTTTAAAATACTACTTTGTACAGACAGAAAGTTGCCCACCCCTCTCCTCCTGCCTTTTTTGTAACAGAGAAGGGTTCCACATGTTTAAGGAGAGGGTTCTCTTTCACATTTTGGGACATGGGCATTGCATGCACCAAAGAGTTTGAAAAATTACACTGATAACTAAAACAAAAGGTGGTTTAGAATTTCAACAGAAAATGCTCACAGATCTGCCAGGTGAGAACTGGCAACTGATCACTTAAAAAAAGTGTAGCAAAATTAATTACTACCATATTTATATGCCACACTTCTCACATCCTCTGTCTTGGCAGGCAAAACTGTTCTCCAGGGGCTATCAGTTTTACATTTCTGACTTCTGTGGAAAAAATACATGAATGGCTTTAAAATTTTATATTAGTCTGGCTTCAAACAAAAAATCAGTTGTCCAGCATTTTTACAGTTTCTAAATGACTGAGTCAACGTAATGTCAGATGAACTGTACAGCACATAAACCCTGGACACTGAAGTCTCTGTGTTTCTCACATGCAGAACCAAAACAGGCAGCCACACATCAAACCTCCATGCCAAAGCTAATGAGCATTACTCCTTGCTATGGGGTTTCAGGTATGAAGGAGCAAGATCATGTCCAAAACAATAAACTGATCTCCACAGTCCACTGACCTCATTTTACATGAAAACACGAGCTGCACTGCAGACACTGAATGGCAAACAAGCCTTTGGAACACAGTCCAATAGAAACAACCCCTGGTCCCCTGAGCTAAGTTTGAATAGAAGGTACCAGGCTTCTGAAAATCCTATAACCCATTTCTCCAAGTCCCCTTCCTCTCTTTTTGACATGGTAGCTGGCTATGCAACTGCTTAGTAACCACAGTGCTGCTCAGAGGTGCTTGGGGGTTTTTTGGTGGATTTTCTTTTGTTTGGTGGTTTTTTTTTTACTTTTGAGGGAGTGACATAGAGTGGATATTCACCCCAGCACTTCCTCCCAAAGAAAGGATCCTGCAAGGCCCACGACCCACCTTGAGTGGTGAAATTGAAGAGTGCAGGTTTGTCCCGCCCGTTGGGTAACTTGACGTTTGGGTCCCGTAGTTCATCGAAGAAGGAGTGCGCGCAGGCCTCCAGGGGCGTCAGGCGGGCGGTGGGGGTGTACTCCAGCAGGCGGCTGCAGAGCGCGATTGCTTCTGGGGGAGTGCGGGGCCGGAAGACCTAGAGCAAGAGAAAGGCAAAACCAGAGAGACAAGAGAGGAGAAACAGGTTTTCTGGGTAGGTTTCTTTTTTTTTTTTTTTGCTGACCAGAAGCAAGTCAGAGCAATTAAACCTCTCGCTGCCCAACAAGCTGGAACAAACTTGTGGCTTGTGCTAATCAAAGTCCTCCAAAGTAAGGATGGGAAAATCCAGTTCCTGGGGTTGAGAAAGGGTTAATTGCAACATCTTGCACTAGAGTGAAGGTGCAATGCCAGCAAGAGACTTCATGAGAGAGCGCACTCAGAAAACAACTGTAAGAATGGAGGGAAAACGCATTCAAAGATCATGACAAACACACACGGTGCTACCAGCCATGCACATGGGGTGGAGTGAAGGTGGGGAGGAAGGTTCACATGAGCAGGATTCACTGGATGTAAAAACTGAATAAGGCCCTGCTATGGTTTTGGGCTGGTTTGTGGATTGTTTTTTTGTTGTTTGGTTTTCTGGCTAGTGAATGGAGTCTTGCTAACATGGACTCTTGCAGGCAGCAGGTCAGACTGTTGCTATGGAGGCTGCTGTTCAGCTTCGGAGAACAACAAGGAAAGCACGGGTGGGGTGCAGGAAACGTCTAGCTCTGATTTGGAAGCTACTCCTTCTGTGACCTTATTCTGGCAAGTCACTCCTCTAAGCTTACTGGGATAATTCCTGCACATTTGGTATTTGTAAGGACAGCTGAAAGTTGCGTCAAGAGAACCCATGATCTTACTCTAACAGACTCTGTGAGTGATTGCAAAAAGGAGTTCTGCACTGCAGCTTTGTTTTAAACCTCCAAGAATGGTTCTACCAACTGCTAACTACCACCCCCCCTTATCCTCCTTTCTCATGATGTCAAAACCAAAGTATGAGTTAGTCATGTCCGTGACCTGGATGGTCTCCTCAAGCACTTGTCTCTCACCCTGTTCCAGGGGATATGCAGGCTGGGGAAAGGGAGTGGGGAGCGTGCGAGTGTTAAGTTCTGATGCCAGCATTTTTGGTAAAAACTCATCTAATCCAAAATGCTTTTGCACCAGTGCAACTGAACCCAAGCCACACAGCACCAGGGAGGGAAAAAAAAATTAAAAGAAGAATCAGTGCACAACATGCTAGTTAGTTGTAGGTGAGGAACGTGCATAGGCACTCATTAAGTGGGTTTTAAACCAAAGACAAAGGCTCTTGTGAATAAGAATCAAACACAAATGGTCGGTTCTCTAGGGGCTGAAATTGTATCCCTTCAGTGTCCTCTGGCTCAGGAGCAACCAGGTTTGTTGGAGTGCAGTGCTGTACTGACTTGTGCAGCACAGAACCCTGACTTGGGGTGTCAAAGAGCCAGGTCCTAAAAAAGCAAGGTTTACTTATGCTACAGCCTTACTGCAAAACAAACTAAAAAGTTTTTGCATGATGCCTATGATCACAAAAGCCATGTGTAGGGGCAGCAGAAGCTGCTTTGTGCTTGCTCCTCACAGAACCTGGATTGCTGACCACAGTGCAAAGTGGATGCAAGTATCATTCCCAAGTCACAGCCTGACCATAACTAAATCTGTCTCCAATTGAAGAAGGAAAAAAAAAAAGTTTTGGTTTTTTAACCCCACAATAAGTAGCACAAATGAGTATGTCTTGAGGTAAAACCACAGAAGTGAAGTTGCCTACTATTTAGCACAGGTAAAACTACCGTGCACCATTTCACTGTTGTTTTAAGAGGCTTGAAATCGAAGTACTTCACTCTCAGCTGTGTTTTCCCCTCAGGAGAGCTCACATACAAGCTACTCTACAGATCTAAATAAGAAAAAAATAATCGTCTTTGCCTTGAGGAAAAAGATACAAGGCCTTGCCTCGAGCATATTAGTGGGCAGACAGTTCACGAATGTGCTATCTATAAAAGGAGCACCCTGGGAGTCCTCACTCACGCTTGTTTCCAAGTCAGTGAAAGTAACACCTGCTTCCTAAACCCCGTGAAGAGCACTGCTCGGCCTACCTTCGGATCACAAGTTAGTTACTGGAGGTAGGCAGTTCCCAAAGTCTACTCTAACTGCTTCCAACTAGGGAGGGAAAAAACGAAGGAGAAGGCCCCACAGGGCCTGCCCCCGCTACACGCGGTGACTGACACGTGAAGTGACTACGGGTCCGTGCCCACCTCCTCTCGCTGGCCTTGCATTACAACACTGGCCTGGCTGCTGCCTTCAGGATACGGTCTGAACTCCAGCACTTTACATCTAGCAGTTCTCTCCTTTCTTTTCAAGGCTAGGCCTAGTAATTTGAAAAAATATTTAAGTACATACCCGTACTCCTGAGGTGAAATGTCCTGTTCCTGAAGAGTCCTAAAGATGATAATGCAGTGAAATAATCCAAACAGGGGGAGTCAATCCAAAACAGAATTGTCCAGCAAGGAAAAATATAGCCAATATTATAAGAAATCCATGTTGTGGGGGACATAGAAAATTTTTATACAATTAGAAACTTTAAACATCAGTCTCCATGGCAGCAAGTCCAACTTCACCACAGTGTATGCCAAAAAAATTCGATTGTGCAATGGTGAGGCATAGTATAGAAACATTTCTGTATTAAATTTATGTTCCAATGCCAGTGCATTTACTAAAAAAATAATAAAAAAAATAATTGAAATAAAAATTCGAACTAAAAAGGTAATTGAAATTCCCAAAGAATTTTCAGTCCTCGGTCCTGGATATAAATGTCCACAGACAACGGGGCCAGATTAGTTTGCCCCCAAAGGTGCATCCCACGTGTAAATCTGTCTCAGAGACACAATGTAAACTTTTGGGTTGTTTTGGTTGTTTTTTTCCCCCTCTCCCCAAAAAAACAACCCCCTAGCAAATTTATAACTTGTGCTGAAGGGAGTGTAAAAATCAGAGATCTGTACTTCAAATTTGGATGCTTTTTAATTTGTGTGATCTATGGGTGCTTCAGGCCACCGCGGATTATTCTCCATTTTGGATTGACTTCCCCGCCACTGGGTTTTGTTTGCTGCTGTTATCTCCTTAGGATTCTTCAGGAACTGGACGGATCACCTCAGGAGGGCGGGTATGGACTGAATGTCTCTACTGTGGGTTTATTCCCTCTCATACCCGGCGCACCTGTTATTCCAGAAATTTAAGAAATTTGTCTCCCCCTCAATTTGTCCCCTCCCTCCTCCCTTTGGAATAACGCCTCAGGAAAGAAGAACCAGAACCCCTGCCATCTTTTAGCTCTTCCCATTCCACACAGCTCCACCGGGAAAGCTGCCTAATTCACCCACCGAGAACTACACGAGCGGCTGCTGCCCACCAGCACTTCCACGACGCGGGGCGCTGGCGCTCCGTGATGGGAAGGGGCGGGAGGACGGACAGACAGCGGGATTCGAGCCGTGAAGCCCCTTGTGCCTCCAGCTCAGTGGAAGGTTTAAGGTCTCTGTAGTTCTTGGTGAGGGAATTTAGTAAATAATCCGCGGATTCTTTTTAGTCTGCGGACTAAAATGTAGTGCACGGACTAAAATCCGGCCCATCAGAGCAAAGTCTGTCTTTATCTAAGATGCATTTGGGTGAAAGCAAAAAAAAACAAAAAAAGAAAAAAAGAAAAGAAAGAAAAAAGGAGAAAGAAAGAAAGAAAGGAAAAAAAAAAACCAAACCCAAAAGAAAAAAGCTAAGTGCACAAAGTGTTTGGGCAGACTTAACATTTAATATGCAGACTAAATATGGCCGGGCAAAAGGCACAGCAAGTCCACAAACGAAAAACAAAAATAAAACACTGACAGGAACTTTTAAAGCAATCAAATACTACCCCACCGGCGCAGCAATTCATTTTTCTAAAATGAAACAAGACCTTGTGCAAGGCTATTTGTCCACAGGAGGGACCGAAGGCTCAAGTTTTCATTTTAAAAAATGAACCTGTTTTGGAGATAAACAAATGCAAAAAAAAAAAGGCTTTACATACAATATTTTTTTCAGGAAAAATTTGCACTTGCATAACTCAAAACCTCTTGTTTCTGCAAAGCGAATGAATTTCAGGCTGAGACCCAGATCGCTGGTTTTGTTTCTTTTTTGTTTGGTTGGTTTCATTTGGTTTTTGTATTTGGGATGATTTAGTTTTGGTTTGGGTTTTTTTTTTTTTTTGTGTGTGTTTCTTTTTTTTTTTTTTTTTTTTGGGTTTTCCAAAAAAAAAAAAAAAAAAGAATCTCTGAATGATCATGTCAAATGGAAATGCAGACTCATCCAAAACCACAGCTTTTGGGTTGTGTCCCTGCCCCTCTCCCCCCAGTCCTTCCAATCCAAATAAATCTACACCTCACTGTAAAGCTGAGGGACCAGTACAAGTTCGTTCCTTTACTCAGGAATGCTGGTGGTGGTCAAATGCTGACAGACCACAGGCCCTAACAGCTACACCAGCAAGGGCAGCCATAGTCCTCTCTCCCAACTTGTTCTGCTATGAACAAATGTGACTTTTGTATGTTAGTTCCGCTTTGTTTTTCTGGAATAACCACTATCTGCACCATTTAAAAAATGATTGCCAGGCTGCAATGCCCCCATCACACTATGAGGCCCCAAGGAGCTTCAATTCACAAGTCTCTGTGCATTAACAGAGCAGTCACATTTTATCTCTCTAATATGAAATGGTTCCTGTGACTGCAGCAGAGTTCACGCTGCCCATTCTGAATTTTTTTTTTTTTGCACATATGGAAAGATGAAAAGAAAGAGGATGGAAAACACAGGAATCTCTTATTTCACTTTACATCAGCATTCAGCTCTCAAATAAAACCACATGGGGCAAGAGTGAAGTATTGTTTTAACAGAATGGCTGCTCTGACTTTCAGTTCATTGACATTCTCTAAACAGACTCGCCATGCACAACACGGAGCTGTCATCTTGGTCTCATTAAGCCCCAAAGCCAGAGCTTCACAGTGTTACACCGAGGTGCTCTTCCAGCCAGTGTGTATTAAGAGACATGACTTCATGCCATCAACCTCTGTGCATTCTGCATGCAGACTGTGAATGCTGCTTGCATGCTGTGATCCCTGAGAGAGCAGAGGCTTATGAAAATGACATCTGTTGCTAACGCATCAAGTTTGTGACACCACAGTTAAAAATTTCCTCAGCAGCTTCAGAGACTCACTGACTGTGCCAAGAACCACCCACACCACGATCCAAGGCTGACAGCCTGTGCACATCCTCGGTTGGTAAGCACATTTCTGATGGCACACGCACGTTAGGTAAGAGAGACCCTCCCTTTGATCGCTTGCAACCAGCACAAGATTTGATTGAAGTCATCAGATGTAGGACATGACCCTCAAATCAACTTTTAAAAAATGCAATTGCCCAATACTATTACAGTGACATGAAGCTGTATTTTGGTCAGGCCGAGTTTAACCTAATAAGCCTCATGACAAACACGATATATTCATAAGAACAACATGAGAGGGAAGAGACAGGCCAGGGGTGAGTGTTTGCCCTGAGCTCCACCTGACACAATGAAACCATCCCCGGGCCTGAAGCTCTGCCCCTGGCCCAGAGGATCCCAGAATTCCACAGCCCCGAGGAGTTAAGAATGGGATTTCTGAAATAAGCCATTTCATTTGGCTATTCTGAACTGCTTAGAACTCATGTGATACAAATGGAGGTTAACATGTCCACCAAAGAGGCACTGATGTTGGAAATTATTTTTATATATTAGCCCCCCAACTTCCTTCTCTTAACCCCCCCTACAGTTTTTTCTAAAAAAAGAGAAGCTCAGAAACATCAAACGCTGTGTTAGTCAAAAATCCCTATCAGGTGATACTTCCACAGAAAGGGGAAAATGGAATAAAGACAGAAGGGTGAAGTGACTTCCAACTGAGCCAACACTGAACTGGGAACAGGACCAGGAACCTGCCTCCAAAGCTACTTCTTGTTGAGACCACACACTTGTTCCTGGGCTCCTTCCACTGAGGGCCTGGCAGGGGCAGAACAAGCCAGTGTTTATTACCCAGGGCATGTGCTCCGCTTCCATCCAGCCCTAAAGGAAGGCAACAAAGTGAGCAGGACAAACCAGCTCCTTCCCTCCTCAGAAAGAACCCCCCAAACTGACCCCTGGCAGCGCCCTCGGCCTCGGTGGGACAGCTGCCAACACAGATGTGTTGCAATGGCACGGTGAAACAGCTGGAACCTGCAACAGGCAGGTTAAGCTTAGTGCTTGATTCCCCAGCTCCACTGATATAAATCATGCCTTAGTGTTACATTACCTCTCATTTCTTGTTAAGCAGTACTTTCTCTACTGCATACAAATTGGGCAGAAGCAGGGTAATTTACCACCCAAACCAACCTGGTTTCTCTTCTCATGCTTTAGATGGAGAGAAGAGATTTACCCTGTCAAAAATAATTGCTCCTACGAAAGGAACTGGGATACATGAATTTGCCAGAAAAAAGAACTTGTTTTTTGTTTTTGGTTTTTTTTCCTTTTAAGTTAGTCTCCAGCAGAGCTGTTTTCACTCTTTGTCTGCAAAGCTGTTACACACCTAGTGAAAAACACGACTGTACTCTTCAGAAAGAGGTCAGGGCACGGCTTCACAACAGGCAAAAGTTACCTCCAGCTCATGCTGGAAAAGACAGTTCTGCCCACTGCCCCTGTCCCAACAGCTCAGGCAGGGCTAAGTGGTCAGCCAGGTGAGGATGGTGATCCCAAGCCCGAATGTCTGTGTTATTCAAGAGGTTTTTGCTACTATCCAAACAACGCTGCAGGGGGGCACATCAGAAATATGCAGGTGGGGGGTGGAGAACTGACCCTGCTCCTCGATAACCCAGGCCAGTTCTCAATGTGCACCCAAA
This sequence comes from Heliornis fulica, assembly GCA_013399135.1. Taxonomy (NCBI): domain Eukaryota; kingdom Metazoa; phylum Chordata; class Aves; order Gruiformes; family Heliornithidae; genus Heliornis; species Heliornis fulica. The sequence goes on along the minus strand of VXBZ01001202.1, from coordinate 126,145 downwards.
GAAACATCTCATCTCCACTGTGCCTCTGCAGCTCTACAGGAGACCAGACCTCAATCTCTGAAAGAAGAGTTTGTGTTTCAGCTTTAACTGAAATTCAAGTCCACTTAAAAGACTGCTGACAAGACAATTTTCGTTTCCTTTTGTCATCAGTTATAATTAGAAGTGACAAAAGGAGTTGTCTATTTATCCATTTTACTCTTTGGTATTCTTCCTCCAATCTACAGAGTGAGCAGTCACTTTGGAAACTTTACAAGCAAAACAATCTGCTTCAAAACTAGACAAGAACCAGGAGAGCAGGAGTAGGACAGGATGAAGACATGAAACTGATTCTGGAGGGTGGAAAAACATGCTCATGAGAGACACCAGACTCTCTATGTCCCAGTCCCAGTAAGGATGACGACAGGACTGCCTGCTACAAGAGCGGAAAAAATCAACAATCAAGGAAAAGTGATTAGTATAAACATATACAAAGAAGAGACACACAGGGGATGCTCAGACCAAAACAATCTGCCAAGTATTTTTTAATATTGGCAGAAATTCTTTCACAAAGAAGGCAGAAATAGGGGTCCTAAAGTCAACTGCAACTTTATTGCAGTGGCCAAGTGCTGCAGAGATAAGCCCTTGTGCATCCCCCCCCCCAAGGCTGCACTGAAAAAGGGCAGAGATGCTTAAAACCAATGTAGACTGACGGATTTGGGGTTTTTTTCCTCTCTTCCACTGCTGAACAAATGACTCCTGTCTTTTTTCCATCTCAACACTGACCTGGAAATGATGATTCAGACACAAGCTAGCTATAGATTTGGGTATGGTGAATGAAGCCATTCTTTTGAGTACACTCAAACTTATCTCACTGACTGTATACTTAAGAAGTGCTCGAGTGCATGAACAACCTTGCAAACATCTTCAGAAAAGGAGAAGCAAATGCCTCTAAACCACAGCAGGCTGAAGAGATGAGCTGTCTGTTTTAGAGAGCTGCCTGCAGTGGAAACTGCTCTGCTGTCTATAGAGTGGAGACAAAGCAGAGGTTATGATCTGACCAAGGAGAACGGCCTTTAGCAACACAACGTCTTGTGTTGTTCTGCCATCACGACCCATTGGCATCGTCCTTACTGGGACTGGGACACAGAGTCTGGTGTCTCTCCTGAGCATGTTTTCCCACCCTCCAGAATGTATCCATGATTGGAGCTCAGCAGAAAAGTCTGTTCATTTCCATGCCACCACTGGCAAACATATGGAAGTGTCCTTGAGTACAGAAGGAATATCCAATGAGTTCTCTCCCCCAAGCAGAAGAGGCCTAAACTACATAATTATATTACATTTACTACAACCTCAGTCAAATGAGATTCCTTATGAGCTGGATGCAAGGGAAATGGTAGACTGCAGACAGTCATTTTTCTTATTTTTTTTTAAATAATCACAGCACTGTCTTTGCTTTTCATAACTCAAAGGACTTGAGATTTGAAGGTAGCATCCCAGTAATGCTAGGATAAGGGCCAGCAGTGATGAGGCCATGGTAGACAAGCCCTATCTAACACCAGCTTATGAAGCACATGCTTAGATGTTCCATCAGCCACCCCACTGTCCTTGTCCTCCTCCAAAAGGTCTGGAAGCTTCAGAGAAACCTCATTGCTAAAGCTGAACTTCTGCAGCTTTGTGATATACAATCTTGCACTTGATCTCAAATTTTTTTTCCAGCTTTCCAGTCACACTGTTTTTAATTACAAATGAAGCTTAGTCAGAGGAGGAGAAACAAGTATAAAGATTAGTAGCAGAGATCAGACAACTTCCAAGAAGAAGGAAGAGCTGAGGTGGCTGAAAGACACAGAAGGAAAGTTCTGACCTAGGAAAAAGAGCAGCAAAGCTTTTAGAAAGGGTAGTAACTTGTATTCAATGACCTGACACAGTTGGGGGAAAGAAGAAAAAAAAAAGTAAAGAAAAAACTACAGACAGGTTTTCCAGTCTTCATGTTTACCTTGGACAAGATTACGTGTCCAAAAGCCTAGTCATTTTTTCCCATAACTTATTAGTCAGTCGAAAGATAAGTCTCACCTCTGCAAAAACCTGCTTCTTTTCAAACCTAATACTACTCACAGGCCAAGGCAGAGAAGCAGTAGGATACACCTCTGTAAATACAAAATGGTTTATACTAAGTGAAAACAAAGGGAGGTCTGGATTAAAAACCAGCTACATTACTGATTAATCATTCCCGTGTTCTGAAGAACACTCGCCCTAGAAGACCCAAGATGTACCAATTCCTCCTTCTGGGGCTGGGGTTCCAGGGAGGAAGAGGAGAGCAGACCTCCCATGGAAGAACCAGATGAAATACTGCCAGAAGTTCAGATTCTCTTCTCTGATGCTCGCCAGGGGAGGCTGAACTCCCGTCATCACCCGCACCTCGGGCACGGAGGGTTATACTGGAGGCAAGGGAGAGGCAGCCCTCTGCTCACTTCTTAATGAGCTCTTCACTTACTCAAGTACTTCAATCTCAAATCTGCCACAGATTGAAAAACCAGTCCCAGAACAGTTTGCACTGTAAAACTGACATCACTGCTGCAGCTCTGAAAGGTAATTTTAGCGTTAGCTTGACTTGTAATACATGAAGAAACAGCCCTGTCAGCTTGAGGTGTCTTTCCTCACAGTACCACATCACACTGAATATGGTGTTCAGAAGTTACCAATCCATTTCTAGTGAAAAGTCTAAGATACAGCTATCAAGGGATACTTCAAATGTCCATAGAACTTGTGCTCAGAATTCCAAACTGAATGAATCTGAGAAATTATATTCCTTCATGAACTCTTCTTTAGTCAGTCTCTGTTTCTCCAGTTCTTTAAAAAAAAATACAGAACCTCTTTCCTTCTGCCACAGTTCCAGCCTTCCTCACTACCTGGCAGATAACAGCAATGCAGGAGACTACACCCCCCTCACCACTGTGATACTGAGTATCACCAACCTGTGACTGCCAGAAATACCTAGAGAGCAGACCAGGACGAGGCACATCTGACACAAGGCCACAGCACAGGATTTCAGGGGCAGCCTAGAGGCACTACAGCTTCCAAACAACATGCTTAAATGCCACCTACACACACTTCTGTAGACCAACAAAGTTCCCTGAAAACAAGTCCAAGCCACAGACCTCACTTTTGTAGTCTATTGGCCTGGACAGAGCCAGTTCCAGAGTGTGCAGAAGTTAAACTGCTGAACAATAACCTTCACTGAGCATCTCCACTGCATGAAATGATCTCCACACCCCACAGCTTTCAGAAATACCAGTGGTGTATTATTAAACACCACAAAGCAACAAGGAGAATACCCTTGTGTCACAGAGCTTGTAGCAGGGAGCATCTGTATTCTCAGTAATTCTCTCTCACACATACTGAAAATGAGCTGCCTCAAGTTCTACCACACAAAAACCAAACCCCAAACTTCCACTTACTGAGGCCTCTGGTCAACACTAGCACACAGAACTAACAGCTTTCTAAGCACTGTAATTCTTCACTAAGTCTTGGGTTTTTACAACAAAGGTTTGTGCTTTTGTGGCTGAAACTAGCTTGGGTTGGTAGCTACCTGCAGCTCCCTACTTACACACATGAGTGTAACAACAAACCCCCACTGGCACTTCCATTTCTTCAGCCAGTTTGTTGTGCAGCATGGCCTGGGAATGCCTGTGTGCAAGAGCAGCTCTCCAAAACTAGCTGTGACCTCATGGGCAATGCAGAATTACTCTTCTTGCAAGCTCCTCTTAATTTTTGATAACTGACTCGATTTCAGCTCTCTACTCAGCTGTGATCCTTCAGAACAACTGAAAAAGCCACTCCTATAAGTAGAAGGAAGTCACAGTTTTTTCCTGAAACCTCCACTTGCCAGAAGGTCTCTGTTGTAACTGACCATCAAGTGCACACAATTCTTAAGACTGCTCAGGCAGAAGATGATTTAGTTGCTAGCTAGCTCAGGTGCTTACTCTGTGACCTACAGTACATCCCTCTTCTCCTACTCCACTGCATATTAATTTAATTTCCCCAATCCAAACACCTTCGCTGTGGGAATTCAGACACAACTCTAGCTTTCAAAGCTTTTGGACTTATTCTGACACTTGTCACTTGAGACCAATGCCCAGGAATTTCTTCTCCCCTGATTTCTTTATCCTGTTAACATATTAAAAGCCTCGCTAGATTTAATGATGTCTCACACTATCAGAAATCATTTTACCAACCCACAGAAATAAACTTGGAGACAGAAACACAAAGCAGGGATTACTGGGGAAACTGAAATCAGGTGGTGTGCAACTTGCTGGAGAATCTATTGCAAAAAAGTGACTTGTAGTACCTGCCCTGGCATGTCCCTGCTGTGTACATGGCCTGCTATCACAAAGACACTCAAGAACCTGTAGCTGGTTCAGAGTTTCTACCACCACAGAGCATTTGGTCCAGAAGAGTCTGACCTGTTCATGCACTCAGCCAGGAATGTGACCCTTCCACACATGCACACTGCTTTCTTAGCAGAAGGAAACCTGAGCCATTAAGATATGATGAAAATATACTGCTACTCCATCAGCCACTTCTCAAGCAGCAAAAAGAAAACATTAACTACCCAGGCTTCTAACTGCTTAGGACTCTATATTTAACTTACTCCACACCCAAGAGGCTAATTAAGTAATTGTTACCATGTCCCAAGTCCAATATCCATCATCCCTTCACATGTGAAGGCTGCATAACTGAATGGTAATGGTTTTGTTTTAATGCTAGCAGCTTCCTCTCTGGTCACAGAGGTCATAACACTGCTGCATGTGCTGCAGCAGCATCCCCCTGTGAAAGCTGGGTGACTGCAGAACACCCAACCCCCTCAGCAGCACCCTTCCAGGAGCTAAACCACAACAGTACCCACGAGACAGCCAGCTAAGGAAGGGACTGTCAGCCCTCATCCCACTGTATAACACGGCGTGTCACAGCTATCACTGCAACACTCAGCTGCAGGTGACTTGTGTGCACATTAATTTATAGCACGACAGGATTCAGATATATTACACTCTGCTACAGACACACACACCATTGGTAGAAGAAAAACACACCTGTAAGCAACCTCAACCCCCCCAGATCAACACATCCTCCTCATATACAGCAAAAGTAACGGGTTCCCCAGCTTAATGTCACCCAGTTTAGACTGAAAGCCACCAAAGCCACTGGACAAGTTGAACTCCTTGAATTTTTTCTTTTTCAGCCCACATGTCTTTATCATTCAGTTCATACACACTCACCTTAGTCCATGGATGTGCCTTAATCTGAGGGAATTTGAATTCAGTATAGTTTGGATTCATTTCTCTAATTTGCTCCCTTGTAGGCGTTCCCAGAACCTGCAAGAAGAAAGGGGGAGGGAGACAGAAAGGCAAATTGTTTACTTGGAGAAGAATAGCCCAGTATAACCTGTCACATACTGAGGCAACTTACCTGAGGTCAATCTCTGTGACTAGCAGGTCAATACAGTCCTGAGGACAAAATAACCCCTTAAACTTGGCCTCCCCTCTCCTGGCAGCTTCTGATCCAAGCCCCAGCTCAAGCAGGGTCAGCTGGACCAGGCTGCTGAAGAGCATGGCCAGAAAGGCTTTCAGCATGTTCACAGAAGGGAACTTCACAACTTCACTGGACAAAGCACTGCAGACTTTGCCAGGCCCCACAACTAAAAACAAAAGTGCATTCTTGCATTAAAATGAATTTTCCTGTGTTTTACTCTGCCTGCTGTGCAGTCAGTGGGCACCACTGGCAAGGGTCTGGCTGTTTCTCCTTCATTCCCTCCTACCAGGTACTTAACACACTGAGGAGACCCCCCCAGAGCCTTCTCTGCTCAAGACTGAGATTGCAGCTCTTGCAACCTCTCCTTGTGTGATGCTCCAGTCTTTCCATGCCCTTCTGTGGCCTTTGCTCCAACTTCACTAGTCTCCTGCTGGCAATTCAGTTCATGCTCCAAGCCCAGTATCAACAATTTGTCTTCTACAGTTTTCCACAAAATTCATGCAGCTTTCCCAAATTTAGTGACATTTCAACAGGGAAGATAGTTCACTCTAATTAGACCCTAAGATAAGCTTAGTTAAACTAAGCTGGAAGCACATGAAACATCCATCACCCTGGTTTATGTTTACAGATGTGTATTTCATTCCCAGAATCTGCATGATGTTATTTATACACAAGAACCAGTAGTTACATGAGAACTCACACACAATCACATATCTCTTTGTGGGGGGGATAAACTTTTAAAGAAATCCTGAAATCCCTTCAGGAAATAAACCAGAGACTAAGACATGAGTGCTTTTTCTCAGTTAGCACCAAGTGCAACAGAGCCATCCCCTTCCACACCTCTACAAAAACTGCTGAGCACAGCCAAGGAATCCTGCTGTTGTCTGTGGCCAGCTGCTGGGTGGCATTTTGCTCTGCAGAGGGAGTGGAGAGGGCAGCAGGCAGAGGAGCTCCTCCTGTGCTGGGCTCAGGGTTCCATAGGAGCCCTGTAGCCATGGTACTCTCACCAGCCAGGGATCCCTCTCCGTGCAGTTTAGCATAATGCTGTCCCCTCATCTCATGAGGCTGCACTGTCACCACTCAGGGCCAGGCCACCTGGAACACAGCAGCAGCACTCCACCCTGCTGCTTGATCAAGAAGTACTTGGTTATGTATTCTGGTATCTGCAAGCTTTTCATTTGTTCCAAGAGTGGAAGGAACACAAAGGAAGGATGAGGTGAAGGGCTAGCAGAGCAGCTGTCACTGACCTGTGCAAGAGAGAAGCTATCAGGTGCTGTGAAGAGAGCTTGCTCTCTCTTTACTATTAAAATATGAGCTGTAGCACACAAACTACAATACCTACCCACAGAGCAGTCTTAAACAAAGAGCAGCAAGAGATGGAACCCTTGCTCAGACATTTGCTGCCTGGACCCAGGTTGAAGTGGCAAGCTGTACAATGCAAATGACCACCTACCTCCTACCTTCCCCCTGCTAACCAGGGTTTCCATCCTCACCTACTCCACAGGTCAAGGGCCGACACGGGTTCTCTGTGCAGCTCTGCAAACACCGCTTTGCTCAGGCACTAAAGCCACAAGGTGTTTGCTGGATTCTCTACGTTTTGCTCAGCTTTCAAAGGAAAAGAAGACAGGAGAATGTGCCCCCTTCTCCCTGCTGGTTTCTGTCTGCTCCTCCAGAGCACTGGGCACCCAGCTGCCAGGACGGTGCCACTCTCACAGCTCTGACAACAGCTGCTCTCAAAGCTTTCCAGTTCTAAAGGATGAGGGCATTCCACACCTCCAAAACATTATTTTCATCCCAGTTCAGAATAAAAACAATTTTCAAAACCTTGGGAGTTTTGGGATTAGTTTAAACAACGCCCTGAAGAGTTACAGGCACCTCATACAGCAACCCCACCATTTCCAAAGGCCTCCCCAGTATACACAGGGCTTGTTTAAAAGCATATTTACCTTCTTCCTCCTTCTCTGCCTCAACCAGCCAATTTAATAATCATTCTATTATTCTATAGCTTCCTTAGAAGGGGGAGAGACTAGATTCTTTTTATATAGCCAAAATTCAGGAAACTGGTTCAGCTGCCAAGACTGCTCAGAATGGGACCCTAGACAGTACAAGCATCTTTAGAGACTGTATCAGAGATAATTTGGATTAGACAGGCAAGGACAATTTCATGGCCAGTGGACTCAAGGACATGTATTTAACTACAAACATAGCTCTAACTCCAAATAATGGGAAGGAGCAAGCCCCAAACTCAAGTACAGGCATTTAAGCACAGAGCACTCAAGGTCTCATGAAAGCTCAGAAAACAAGGTTCTGAAGAGGCATCATGCCAGCTGAAAGAAGGGATTGCCTGACCTGTCACACAGCAGCCTTCCACACACAAAATCACTGCACAAAAGGAAAAAGTGACTTACATCAGCCACTCACTGTGTCTACTGTGTCCTCTCTGGATTGTAAAACCAGACTGTGCTGTCAATTGCTATGGAAGGCAGATTAAGCTCCCCCTCCCAAAAGAAACAAAGTAGATAGGAAGAAGAACTGAAATTTTAAAGACTGTCAAATTCCACAATTGCAATGCAGAAGAAAAATGTGGGATGAATAATGTGATTGGTTATAAAATTCCAGCAGTACTTGACCTCTGAAAGAAGCCTGTAGTAACTAGTGGACAGCACCTCTCCCCACCCCTGCAACACACCAGCACTGGCTGCTACAGGGTTCCTAAGTTGTACCTCACTGAATTACACTGGGTTTTCAGCGTGTCAGAACACTCATCACCAAGGCTGCTTGAATGTAACTGCAATCACTTAAGCACTTGCAAGAACTGGGCAGATCTCTTCTTTAGAAGAAGTTCCACATGTGATTTTTCTTTCCATTTGAAATGCAAAGCAGCAGCATAAATTACTTTGCCCATTTTTGGCAGATTCACTCCATGAAACAGCTGCTCCTGCTATACCAACTCTGCAAATACTATGGAGCAGATGTTCCTTGGAGAGAGGTTTTGCAGAATAGTTTAGGCTGGAAGGGATCTCTGCCAGTTATCTGGTCCAACCTCCCTGCACAATCACAGAATCACAGAGTATCAGGAGCTGGAAGAGACCCCGAAAGACCATCCAGTCCAACCCCTGCCCGAGCAGGATCATCTGGAGTAGATCACACAGGAACGTGTCCAGATGGGTCTGGAATGTCTCCAGAGAAGGAGACTCCACAACCCCCCTGGGCAGCCTGTCCCAGTGATCTGTCACCCTCACAGGGAAAAAGTTCCTCCTTCTATTCATATGGAACTATGTTCCAGTTTGGACCCATTTCCCCTTGTCCTGTCACTGGCCATCCCTGAGAAGAGCCTGGATCCATCCTCCTGACACTCACCCTTGACATATTTATAGACATTAATGAGGTCACCCCTCAGTCTCCTCTTCTCCAAGCTGAAGAGCCCCAGCTCCCTCAGCCTGTCCTCAGAAGGGAGATGCACAAGCAGCACCAGTAAAAGCCAGAAGCCCAAGACCATGTCCAGAGATGACTTCTGAATGCCTGTGGGATGGAGATTCCACCACCTCTCTGGACAACATATTACAGCATCTCATCATCCTTCACAGTAAAAACTATCCTCATGTGTTCACTTTAAATTTCCTGTGTTTTTTCATTTGTGCCCATCACCTCTTGCCCTGTCATGGGATCCACAGGAGAGTCTGGTCCCCTCTTACTTGCACCCTTCCTTTGGATACTTTGTATGCCAGGACTTCCCCCTGATCTGGCAAAGGTCAGGGAACCTTTACAAAACACAGGGTCTAACGTGGAACTGTTCAGGGCTGCATCTGCCATACACTAGTGTGCTTCCCAGGGACAACCTTAGGAGAGGTGATACTGTCAAGAAAAAGAGGTCATATTCCTTGTTATTTTCTGTGTGTTTGTCCATCCCTCCTCCCACCCCCCCAAAGTGAGAACCAGAACAAAGTGGGTACTAGAATAAAGTCGATTCCATCAGACAGTGAAACCTGGAGTGAAGATTAAACTTCTGAATGAATGAAGGGGGGACTCCCTGAGACACTACAATGGATCTTCATGCAAATGTGAACAACAGGACAACTAGTCTTGCTTTAAACCTGGCAGGGCAGGGTCAGGTGAGATGTTAGGAAGAAACTCTTCACCAAAAGAGTTGTTGGGCTGTGGAACAGGCTGCCCAGGGCGGCGGTGGAGTCACCATCCCTGGATGTATTTAACAGACAGGTAGATGAGGTGCTCAGAGATATGGTTTAGGAGAGGACAGGGACAGTTGGACTCTATGATCTTAAAGGCCTTTTTCAACCTAGTGATTCTGTGATCCTGCATTCCTGATTGTCATCACAATCTCTTAAAAAAAGAAAAACAAAACAAAACCAACAAGCAAGCAAACATTATCTACCAGGATTGAAGAATGCACTTGCTGAAGGGACAGAAACAGCCCAGATTCCTTAGGACAAAAACTGAACACAAGAGGTTTCACAAGTACTTCTGTAATAGATGAAGCTCCCCTGAAAGAACCTTTATATCAGAAGAGTGTTTGTGAAGGCAGGGTAATGGTACACATCTCAAACAGTCCAAGAAAAGCTACAGTTTATCAGTATCATCATCCTTTTGCAGAAGAGAAACATGGATGGTATGCATCTCAAAAGGACACCTTAGTTACACCCAGATACTGAGGCCAGCTGCTGTCCACACCTGCCCTCAAGGTATAAAGCTGCAGCTATTTATGAGCAAGGCCACACCACTGCAATGCCAGGGGAAACAGAGTAGAACCCAGTTCAAAGGCTGGGGTCACAGAGTTCAGAGGGTCTGGCTAGTGATGACTAGAGGGGAAAGGTGGTGGTTTGGATCAGAGAGCTCCAGGTAGCTGTGATATAAGCCAGGATTGGGTCTATCCCACGAGCCAGCAGTGTGCCCTTACGGCCAAGAAGGCGGACGGTAGCCTGGGCTGCACTAAGAAGAGTGTGGCCAGCAGATGAAGGGAGGTTGTTATCCTCCCTCTACTCTGCCCTGGTGAGGCCAGATCTGCAGTGCTGTGACCAGTTTGGGGCTCCCCAGGTCAAGACACGTATGGAAGTACTGAAGAGAGTCCAGCTACCAGCAGCATGAAGGGACAGGAGCTTCTCTCATCTGAGGAAAGGCTGAGACCTGGGTCTGCTCGGTCTGGAGAAGAGAGGACCGAGAAGGGATCTCATCAGCACCTACAAATATCTAAAGGGAAGATGTGTAGCAGAGACTCTCCTCAGTGCTGCCCAGTGATAGAACAACAGGCATGGGGCACAGACTGGGACACAGGAAGTTCCACCTAAATAAGAGGAGGAACTTCTGTACTGCGAGGGTGGTGGAGCACTGGGCCAGGCCTCAGAAGGTCTCCTTCTGCACTGGTACTCAAAACCCACCTGGATGTGACCCTGTGCAAGCTGCTCTAATGATCCTGCTTTAGCAGGAAGGTTGAACTGCATGATCTCCAGGAGTCCCTTCCAACCCCTCCTGTTCCACAACCCTGTGATTCCCCGGGAAAACCACTCGAGTTTGAGGAAACACACTCCTACAGTTGTGGTGTGTATGGGTTACCAGGTGGAAAAATTAATACTGCTGCTAATATATCTGCACCTCTTCAGAAAGATGAAAAACAAATCACCATGCTGGCATCTCAAGCAGTAAACACACATCATCTTTGAAATACTATTTCAACATGCCTGTGGTAGAAGATGAAATAAAACTTGGCCATTTCCCACTCTCATGAAACAAACCCAACCAAACCTAGAGATGTCTGCTGTTCCCAAACACAAGAACAGCTATACATCAGAACAGGAAGAAAGCCATTGTCACTGCTGACATGAACACAATAGTTCATCAGGTTTTCCAGACTCCCTGCAAGCACTGGAAGTGCTGAATGACTTGAAGGCACAGGCACAGTGAGGTGCAGAGAGGACCCACGTGACAGCTAGGTGGTTCCATGCAGGCAGGTCCTCAGCACAGGACCACGTTAACTTCCAGTAAAATGCAACACTCTTCCCTATTGCTTATTCTCCTGTGAGGCAGCTCCTCTCTCCCCATTAACTACTGCAAATGAATTTATTTTATTTCAAAACCTGAGCCCAAAATAGCACCTTGACACTTCAGCATGAGGCATATATTCTAATTGAGGCTATACTTAGCACTCAGCTCAGTGAAACTGTCAGGGAGCAAAAGCTACACATGGACAGGATCCCTGATACTACTGAGCTTGTCTTTTAGTACATTTTTTCCCCTTGCCTCACTGCTAATCCAGAGAACTATGGGAAGATGATCCTGTTAGTTCTTCTGATTCACCATGTAGTGGTGTAAGGATCACAACCAGAAGTGTGCTAGTCCACTAGAAACTCTCCAAAACATGTAAGACACCCCCCAAACACCATCCTGCAGTTTCCACAAGATACTTGATGCATCTCATGATTCTCTATCACAGTACATCAATATTTCTGGCAATGACAGTGCAGGGCAGACTGGCAGAAGCTGTCTTCTCTGTGTCCCAGGGCTGCTCCATTCTTCTGAGACATCCCCCCCTCGAGCCCTCACACCCCTGAGGGGAGCAGAGACAGGGTACTACATGGAACCCTTCAGAAGACAATGATCTTGGGAATAAACCCACTGTGCTTCCAAGACTGGCTTTTTGTAACAGGAATAAAGAGTAAGCTCTGTCTGTGGGAACTGCAGGTGTGTTTCAGTTTAGGGGGGATATCCCAGCCAGTTTTCCCCTGATGGTTTGCAGAGCTGGGATGGGGTGGAGGGAGGTGGCAGGGATGACCCTTCAGACACCACTGTTGCATTGCCAGCCACACATGCAAGGATTTATGGAGGAGTCTGATTGTATCTCAAAACCAAGTCACTCTTGTAGTCCAAAATATCTTTTTTTTTTGAGCTGTACCATGCAGTATCACATCTGCCCAGTGGATTTCCATCAGGGAACTGGAACAGAACCATCCTGGGCTGCTGGGAGGAGTCTCACCCTTCCATCAGGGCAGGACTGTACTCTGAGACACAGTATTTGCTCACATGTCATTGCTTCAGGAGACCACTGATGAAAGCCACACTGCCAGTGTGTCTCAGCACATGTCTGAAGGAGATCTCACCTGGAAACCAGTAGGGGCATGTGTTTTAATTAAGTTATCGGGTTTCCCACTTGAGAGATTCCCAGTGATGGGATAACCTAGTATTTGGAATACCTTGCAAGAGCTAAAAATAAGGAGGAAGAATCAAGATCAAACTTTAAAACCAACCAACCAGCAAAAAAAGCACATGTTCTCTCCTCTAACAGTGTAAGTACTTAAGAATAATGTACTTGGGTTAAATTATATCTTCAGAGGGAGCTCCAAGGCACTGTTTCCCCATACTGAGTATGATTTTGCCAGGGTTAGGTGATCAAAGATCTCTTCCCCTGGTCAGCCTGAGAACATCTGGGAAGTCAATCTTTAAAGAAACAGGGACAAGAGAAAAAGCAGCCAGAAAGCAGGTGACTTCTGATTCACACAAAGGTGATGCTGTGGTTCTGGAGGGGCACATCTCTCAGAGCAACACACACCAAGCCTGGGGAAACTCCAAGTGCATCTGGCTGGAGATCCTGCAAGACTGCTTGAAATGGAACCTCAAAAAGCAAACCAAAACCTGACAAAAGCCCAAGGTGTGTCTGGTGGAGCAGAGGACCAAGGATGTCAGGCATCCCACAGTCTGCAGGCAGGACAAGCTGTTGGCAGACTGACACAGAGCAGGAATTCTGTCTCCCTGAACACAGGGATGTCACAAGAACTGTGGGAGGAGGGAGGAGGAGTTTAACAGGATGGCACTCTCAGGTCCCTCTCCAGCCTAATGCAAAACCTTCATACCCAGACTGCTGTGGTCTGGAATGAACTCTGAACACTCAAAGCTGAGTAAGCAACTGGAGGGACAACTGTCACATTTCAAGGAAGCTCTCTGAAAAGCACAGTAGGCAAACAGCAGCTCACAGGTCCCAGCCTGCAGCCTTCTACAGGGTTTAGTGGTGTCCTACAGCTGGCAGATCCCACAGCCCTGCTTCTCCCACAGGCACTGCTAAAGCCTGTGCTGCAATGGAAGCTCTGAATAGTATCTGTGGCAGCAAAGGGAAGAGTGGGACACTATCTGTAGAGATATTTTACCTAAGCTTGCTCAATAAACAGTGGAGTTTTTATGCTCACCTTTCAGATCTGAGTTTATACATCACTGATCCTTGCCCACAGCTGGAAGAATGGAAAACTGAGGGCTTCAATTTCTTTTTTCTCATTCTCAAAATGTGAGGAAAAATTATTTGAAATTTGAGGTAAATGTTGTCCCTCCACTGCTGGCACAGAAGCATCTGTGAATCTCTGTGACACTGGACAGTTCTTGGAATCTTCTAGATCATTTCTCATTTTGAATGGATATTCTCAACTGTAACTCACTTTGTATTCTCTCCTCAGCCTTCTGCCAGGGCTTTTTTGGGAAGCAATTACAAAACTTCACAACATAAGATTTGGTAGACAAGGGCACTGCGAAACAGTCCACTTCAGCAGGTCACACTGATTTTCTCTTCCAGTGTTGCCTTGAGAGTACATGGTGTCTCAGTGACAAATCCAGGGGCAGAGAACTCGTCACGGCACCCACCCATTCAGGCTCACATTTCCCACTACACCTCAGTAACAATCCAGTGAACAATTTCATTTTTCTTGTGGTGACTGCTACTGTAAGTTGTACTTCATTTGCTCTCAGGCTTTCCTTGAGCACAGTCTCAGTAGCATAACCTTTTAATTGAAGGGACCAGACTTACTACAACGTTGAGTTATCCCTACAACAAGCTGCTTCAGTTAATTTCTAAGTGTAGGGAGCTACATATCTAAGAGAAGATGAGAAAACACCAACACAACACAGGTGTGGATGATCTTTCAGTATTCCCTTCTCTAGAGTTAAAGAAATTATTCAAAAATTTGTTTCCACTGAGGCAAAAATCATGACCTCAAGCTATAATTTACTGAAGTTCAAGCCTCTGCACTGGATACTCCTCTGGCTGTCATGACAAATACCATCACTTTACCAGTACTACGTATTCAGCTATGGATTGGTCAATAAAGTTATCACACCACTCATGGTGGTGGCATTTAAAGAAGCCACAGATGTCACACAGGCTATCAGCAATTTTATTAAAGCCCTCTCTGCTCCAATGCAACCTCAGTGTAAGGAAAGCAGAATCATCACAACCAGAGCACATACATGCTATAAGGTTATTAGTCACAGATGTTTACTGCCAGACTGAAAACATCCAACTGATAACAGCTTCTAGCAAACTTGGAATCAAGGCACAATCTCTTCTTGGCTGCATGTCACTAATTAGAGGACACAGATTTCTTGATTATTTAATTCCACATTATGAAAATCAAAGCAATGTAAGGCAAAGCACTATGGTTTTGCTGATAGGCTTCCCCAGGCTCAGATCTCTGACTGAGCCCCAGGACCTACAGGTCTGTCACCATGATATAAACAGTTGTACTGACAACAACTCATTAGCTGCAGTTTATCAGGATTGCAGACACTGACCAAGAAACAAAACAGGACTTCAAAATATCTGGAGGCAAATGCCACAGTTTTCTGCAAAAACTCCTGAGGAACTCTGACCACCTCAAGTGGCCACAGGGCCAGCACACCTCACACAGCAGTGCAGCAGAAAGCAGTGCACTGCTCCAAGACAGGGCCTCACTGAGAAAACCTGTGCCATCACCAGTCCTGCTTCTGACAACAATTCTAGTTTTCCATTAGGGTTTCTTATGTAAATTCAGCCAACTTGTACACTCTGAACTTGACACACTGGGCAGAAAGGCAACAGTGAGAAACCAAGAAAGCCATAGGAGAAGGTGCAAGACACAGAGCCTTCAGAGGAAGGAGCTGAGGAGAATTTCCAGCAGGACAGAAACCCACTCTAACAGAAGTTAGGTTTACATGGTCAAAGGCTGGAGGAGATGTGGCAAGAGCCTAGAAGTCCAGAGCACAGCCCACTGAGACCATGGAGCAAGCCCCAGAGACAATGGGCCTTGTCATCAAACCATGCCATCCACACAGGAGAGTGACAGCTTGGTGTCGTACACTATGTTGGGGTGGGGACAAAGACACCAGCAGCTCTTCTAGTGAAGAGCACAGGTGCAAGGAGGAAGTTGTCCTCTTTCACCCACACACTTTGGTTTTGAGGGGTGTTTACATGCAGGCCACACAAACACACAGGTATCAAGGTAGCAGCTAAGTGGCAGAACCAAGGAGGAAATTCTCTTAATACAGTCCCCTTGTGGTGGTGAAATTAGTGAAGCCAAACAGCATGTACACCTTCCTTACACACTGCAGGTGGAGAGTTACAGAGGACAGCACAGAGGAAAAATACACTGCACTCCCTGAAATCTGGATTCCTTCTTTGCTGAAGCAAGCATGGGAGAATGGGTGCTGGCAGACACCAATCTTTTCAGCTATCAATTATTCTTCCATGTCTCTAATATGAGAATCATAGAATATTCACAGCTTACCAAATTAAAGGAATCAGGATGTGTCTGAACATAAGTGATATATGTGTTATTTATTCTGAAGCATTAAGTCTTGTTGAATTGAAAAAGATGACACCTCAGGTGGAAAGTATCTTTGCCCTACGTTTCCTGATTCTCCACCTAGAGAAAGGAATGTCCTTTCTAACCTTTCACCTCCAAGAGCTGGAGTGAAGGAAGAGGAAAGATGGATACGTATGTGAAGAATCTGGCACAAGAAAATTTAATAACACTGTTGTCAAAGCTAAGTACTAATTGCATGGCACAAAGGAAAGAGATTCCTACAGAATGCTAATCATGCATTAATGAATATTGGCTTGGTATGTAAGCACTACTTCCAAGCCCACTGAAAGTGCAATCCTTTAAGATGGGAAAAACCCCATGTAACGGAGAGATTACACACTGCTGTGCATGACAGGCATGAAGATCATGACATTCTCAAAGAACATGATGCTGTTTACATGCAACACCCTGTGCAATGGTGAGAGAACACATATGTTGGCAAGGTCAGAACAATGTTTTAATGCTGATTCCCAGGGAATAATGAAGTCACCACCACCCCCCAACACTTAAAAATGTCATACCTTGATTATTTCCACCAACTGATCCACGCCACTATCACCTGGAAAGATTGGTTGTCCTAGTAACAGTTCAGCCAATACACAGCCTGCTGACCACACATCTGGAAAGGGGCAAGAAGGCATCAGTAAAGGTACAGATTAGACCATTTATACAAAACATGCAGTTTTAAGGTACTTGCTTTCTTTTCCATGTTTAATACTACATATAAAGCAGATAAATAAATAATTAAACAGTCCTCCTAACTGTTAATCTAAAAAACACAGGGAGCTGGTATAAAGTAGTGGAGGGCAGTCTTTGAAGTCAAACCCCGAGACAATGACAACTGGAAAATTATGTTACACACCACAATACTTTACACATTCAAACACACTGAAACTTACATCTAGGAAACAGAAAACATCTACAATCTCAAATTTAATAATCACCCACAAACCTGTGTTGTTTTTAAATCACACTGATAATTAATTATTCCTAAGTATCATTTACAATGGCTGATGTTTTTACTGCCCCTGAGTGTTGAAGAGGCTCAAGTTTTCATACATATACTCAGAGCACATACAGCCTAGCAGATGGACCAGCACTGCCTGTACTTCTTGTAGCCTGTAGTAGGTGAGGATCAAGGGATCTGGGAGGCAGCCTCAGCCAGGTGAGATCCAACCTTGCTCTCAATGGCACTGGCAAGCTTGGCTGGACAGCAGAAATGCAAAATCACAGACCAGGTCAACAGCATCTGCTCAAGGAGCCGTTTACCAACCAGCTACAAACAGTCACTAGCTGCTACTCCTACACAGACAGAAGATTTTCATCATCTGTTACAGGTATATCTTCTTACATACAACTAAGACAATTCAATACTACCACAACATAAAAACTTATCCAAGTGTCCAATAAAATACAGCACTGCAGCCAATACTGTAAACACACAGCAGATAGCTATGAGATTTTGCTGTCACTGCACACCAAATATTGAAGTTTAAGCTGCTCAACACACCAAAAGTATTGCACCTAGATGCAGAGATAACTGTTTCTCAAAAATAAAAATGATGAAATTTTCTGAAAGTCATAATTTGTGCAGTATCTGAAGCCTTGCACTAAAATCTAACCTTGAAGCAATCAGTAACATAAGATTGGTGACACCACACTATAATGCCCCAAAGGGAATAGAACACAGAGTCCCTTTTCACCCAATTTTTCTTGCATTCTTGCATATGTTTACCATCTAACCTTCCCCCATGAAGTGGCAGCAGTACCACAACTCAAAATACTCAGAGCCTACCTCCTGAGGCCTGCTCCCACCTAAGAAAACCCCCAGGATGTCAGAGATCCTTCTCCCCTGGTGTGTTTAAACTGACACTGGGGAGCAGACACACACAACTGAGTTATGGCTAAAGGTCTGTGTAAGGAAAACGTCTGACTGTTCTCCAGTCTTTTATCACTTTGTTACAACCACTAGAATGACACAAAAAAGATATTTAAAAAACCCCAAACAAACCACCTTTCAGGAATTTGAGATACACAAAAGTATTTGCCCTTATTCTCAAGAAAACAGACCACAGACAAAAGGCACTGCTTGTTACTACAGCTTTCAAAATCACTCCTGAGTGACAGCATCTCTGCATACCACTGTATCAGGGTTTATCCTGAAGAGCAACTACTTACAATGCAAACAGCAACAGAAATGATCTGGTTAGACTCAGTTTGAGTCCTGAATCTAAAAAGCAAACACGTCAGACGACACTTTCTGATCTTTTACTCATACATAATAAAAGCTGATATGGCCACTAAACATATCTCAGACAGCAAATGAGAAGGCAAAATAAAGGTAACAAAAAAGTGGCATCTTTACATGTGTGAAGAACCCATAGTTGCATTTGACTGCTAAATAATCTCTGATAACTCCTGCTGTTGGACTAACCCATTCAACAAAAAGGTGAAGAATGACTTTCTGTAATCCCAGTATGCATGGGATGACAAGAAATTACACACACACCATCAGAAAGCATAGATTTATCCTCAGACTGCAGACTACACACAGTACTGTAACTAAGTCTATTTAAAGGCACTTTACAGGGGTTTCTAAAAACTTGAATCCTTTACACTGAGTATATACAACAAGTAGCTGTCCTTAAATCTATAATTATTATTCACAGCTTCAATCCTTACTTTGCACTAAATACAAATAATATATTGTGAGCTAAAGTACTTGGCAGAGCACAAGCACAAAGCTGACATGACAGTAAGATCCACACTGGGTTATTTTTGAAATTTTGAGACTACATTAGTATGATTTCAAAATAATTATTTTTTTTAAACTAGTTTTACTGTGGCTTTTAAAAACTGTTTTAAATAACCTTCCAGTCTGGCTGCTCCATGAAGTTGGCTTTGTGAGGTTTCATCCTTTCCCAGCCCCCTCAATGCCTTCACACTCCATCAGCCAACTTCAGAGGAGTCTGACAGGCAGAAGCCTTGCACAAGGTTTGTGAAGCCAGAGGAGGATATCCAGTGCTGCTGCTCAGGCACGAGGGCTTGGTCCCCAAGGGATGCACCAGGTTTGCCCTCACCCTGCTGAACTGCAGCTGCCAACAAGCTGAAGGATGTGGAAGGTCTCCAGGTTCTTGGTGGAGCAAGAAGGCCAAGCAGAAACAGCAGAGGGTACATGGGAAAGCTGAGGGCATCACACAAGGAGAGGAGGCAGAGAAAGGATGCAGGTCATGAGGAAAGAGCCAGGGAAGTCTGAAGCAGACTTGCTGTACTCATGACAGGTTTAATTCATGAAAATACAACAAATCCATTGGAAACCTCACTAGCTCCTCATGCAGTGAGGTGTTCCCCATCAGGTGGTTTAATGCCTTGCTTGGTCTACTGATTGATGTTACTTGCTAATGCTTCAAACATGCACTGAAATAAGCTACAGACATTCCAAAAATCTCCAACTTTTTTTCCAGGAGTGCAATTTCACCGACTCCCAAATTAGGGCTTGGGCAGTGTTCCCTGGGCAAGGAAGTGAACAAAGCCTGGAGACATCCCCAAGGAACACCAGAGTGGAGGCAGCTTCAGCAGCTCCAGGCAGGGACAGCAACAGAACACAACTTCAGAGCTCTTTATACAGCTCTGGTGAGCGATGTGCAGCAAGGAAGAAACTGGGAAATTTCAGCTGTGCTGAATCTGAATGGAATTCATGCCATCAACAGGACTAGAATCTGGCTGTGGGATTGGTTCACCTTTTTTTTTCTCCACCTTGGAATCTTACATTTTTAAATATAACTTCCAAATTTGGATGGGAATATTTTTCTCAAGCCTGAAGTAAAAAAATAGTGCTAAATTCTGTATTTACAGACATGTTAATTAAGATAAGGTTTAAGTAAGGTTTAAGTAGTTAGTATCAGTTTTTGACAGTTCCTTCACAGACCACATTATGCCTCAGCACAGTAACAGCTAACCATTACAGCAAAACCATTCTTCAGAGCAAGTCTGTGCTGTAACTACCCACATGGCAAGAGAAACTGTTTCTTTTTAGTAAAGGCTGAAACCTGAAATGCTTGGAAAGCCATGTTTGTTCCAGTACTCAGTTTTTCCCTGTTTTTCAGCAAGAAATGGTGAAACCACAATGACAGTTGGTAGAATATTTCAGTAAATTAATGCCTGTGTTTATCTTCTGCAATGGAAGCTGCCATCCAAGATACAAAGGCAAATAATTCTCACTGGTAAGAGATTTGTGATGCATCTACTGATGGTTCTTCACTATGAAACTCTAGAGACAGCTTGACTGTGCATGACTCTGGAGGAGCTTCTGCTCCAGATTGCTGAGGAAAAATAATCTCTTCTCCCTCTGTCTTAGTGCTTCCTAGGAAAATGAATGAGTAACTTTATGATACTTATTTTTGGACACCCCCAAGAGAAGCCAGTGATACAGCCACACAGATCAATCCTTCCCTGTCAGTGGCTATAAATGTTTCCTCTGGAATGCTCTCAATTCCTGCCAGTGCATTGATGGAGAAAATGAATCAAGACCAGCAGGCCCTTGTTATCCAGAAGCACTGCAACGTTCTGGTGAGCTCTCCACTGCCCCATCTCATAACCTACCTTGGGAAAGAAACCCAAACAACAAGCCAAACCAGCAGCACACGTTCTGACCATAAAACTTAACCGCTCTGCTTCCTTCTACACGTGAGGATCACATGGCAACGGAGATGTCTGCACCTACTCCAGCACCTATGTGTGTCCCAGGATGCTGTAGGGCAATATGGGCAGCCATCCCATGGTTTTTCAGCAGGCGTCATCACCCAGGTGACCAGTGCTAGAGAGCAACCAGCAGCATTACAGCACTCTGCTGGCAGCATACCAAGATGGTGCAACACAGACCTGCCAGGGAGAAGCTTCAGCCTAAAGGCTGTCATGTGATACCTTGGTTTGCAAAAAACCCCAAATAACCAAACCCCACAAAACTAAACCAACAACCAACCAAGCCTCCAACAGATCAGCTGCAGGAATCACAGAGTATCAGGAGCTGGAAGGGACCTCGAAAGACCATCCAGTCCAACCCCCTGCCCGAGCAGGATCATCTTGAGTAGATCACACAGAAACGTGTCCAGATGGGTCTGGAATGTCTCCAGGGAAGGAGACTCCACAACCTCTCTGGGCAGCCTGGCCCAGGGCTCTGTCACCCTCACAGGGAAAAAGTTTCTCCCTATATTCACATGGAACCTCCTGTGTTCCAGCTTGGAACCATTTCCCTTGTCCTACCACTGGCCATCCCTGAGAAGAGCCTGGCTCCATCCTCCTGAACCAAGCCAGGACATGAACACTCCTGCAGAATTCACAGTTAAAGGTGCACAAAGGCCTGAACTGTACAAGCCACGAAGGCACCCAAGTGATGTGAATACTTCAGCCTGACCACTGAAAAATCTCTTCAAGCTGTAACCCAGGCAGACATCAGAGCTATTATGGGGCTGGTTTTATAGCTATTTGGCAATAAGGATTATTTAAAAACTTGAATAGGTCATTTCCCAGGTCCTTATTTTCATAATAATGCCAAGTCTGATGGATGACACACACAGAGGCATTAAGTGCACTAAGTGCATTTTGCCACCACTCTTGCAATCATGTTTATTTATATCCATCTACATCCCAGCACTGCGAGAGTAACCCACAGCCTATGGGAGTGTTTACTGTGCCTGAGTAAAGGGACCTCTTCTGCTGGAATTTAACTCATGCAAATAGTCAAGACCCTAGAAATTAAAATCCAGTTTACAGTTCTGTTGTGACATCCAGGACCCAAAGACACCATTTGGAACCAACTTTAGTTTCTGCTACCTTGAGGAGCGAGTGGAGTCGCAGGAACAAGGCGGGTGTGGAAAGAGAACCTAGATGAAGCCTAATGCAACTACCACTTACTGTGCCCAACAAGATGGCAAACTAGCTGGACTGTCAGTCTTGGGTTATCAGTGCTACTGCCTAGGTTTAAAAACCACTTCTTGCTCAAAAATACTTGCAGTAATTACTATGTTGTGGCACATTACAGCCATAAGCCCTGCAAGTAACATCTGCAAACAAGAACCACAGAAAAACTGCTGGATGCCTCAAAGATAAAATACAAACAACTCTGCTTGGAATATTTTTTTTGCTTCATATTCCTCACAGATTGTATTTTGAGTGCAGTTTTATGATAGTGGTTTTACACAGAAAAGTGAATATCCCTACCCTACATTTAAGCTCAGATGTTGTTACCACACGCACAAGTGGATTATTCTATATAGAATAAATCTATAGCAGGAAAAAGCTGTTCTAGCAGCAATTTTTTTTTTAGCAAAAGAAAACAAGAACTAGAAAACATAAGCATGTCAACATTAAAAAAAAAAAAGGTGTGTGCATGTGTTTTAAAATGCATTATTCCAGTACTGAAGCATTCT
The DNA here is from genome assembly GCA_013399135.1 of Heliornis fulica. Lineage (NCBI taxonomy): Eukaryota > Metazoa > Chordata > Aves > Gruiformes > Heliornithidae > Heliornis > Heliornis fulica. The sequence goes on along the minus strand of VXBZ01001202.1, from coordinate 103,602 downwards.
ACAGTTCCCTGTATTTTGATCTATGGGTAAAGTACTGGTAACTAAATGTTCCTTTTTCTCCCTCTGCCTTACAAAACCCACCTGGGCCTGTTGGGTGGTGTGCAGTTAGTGCTGGTTGAGTTCGGGTGAGCAACACTATGTGAAATAGGGAAGAGTTCTCATTAAGTGCTGTCACTGACTATCTACAAAAACTAAGGAATATCCTGGTGTAAAAATCCCTGAGAATCTCTAAAATTAAGCAGAACACTGGGAAACTGCAAAGCAACTATGTGAAAGCCTTTTACTACTTCTCAGCTCCTAAATACAAAGATACTATTGAGAAGGAGGCGGGGGAGAGGGGAGAGGACAATTTGCTGAATGCCATTTTCAAGCTACTCTGTGCAAGATCCACAGAAGGGGCTGGGGGAGGGACAGGGCTTTCTAAGGGAGCATGAGAAAGCCTGACCCACGATGACTGAAATCCAGGATGGCTTTGGCAAGCACAAAATGGACTCCTCACTTCAGAATGGTATTTTTATTAGAAACATTTCAGAGACTAGCAGATAAAAACCCGCCCCAAAATGGAAAGAGCAACTTTTAAAAGGTTCTGCAGGAAAGCACAAGATTATAGTCATTATTCAGTTGGAGCAGGAGATATTTCACAGGCTTATCAAACAAGGCAGTCTTCTCTGGTGACACCCAAAATGCTTGCCTCGTGCAGCTATCCCCTGAAACACGCTGCCTAGTGCACCCTGATAACAGCTGAGCCAATCTGTTAGTTCTCAGCTAGCAAGACATCAACCAGGATCAGCCACCCTCCTCTCACTCAGGAGCTTCCACCACTTTGTACCTGGGTTCTGCTGAGTATGGGAGCAATGGGAGTCAGCTCACTAATGCAGTAGACAGCTAACCTGGGGTCTCTTGCCAGCTGAAGGTGAACCAGCATATTAAACCCTAAGAACTGGGATACCCAGGGGCAAGAAAGAGTAGGGCTTGGGCTGCCACTTCTGGCAGTGACCAACCATTAAATAAGTTCTCTACTCTTATCTTCACTGTGCCATCACTTTGCCTGGACTTCTCATGGTTCTGCCTCTTTCTACAGGGGAGATACAACACAAGTATTGCTATAATACATAATGAAGAACACTAGAACATATTAACTTTAAATGTACCTTAAGTGGTTCCAAACATATTCTGCAAAGACTTGATTGCAATCTCCAAAATCTTTTGAACATATTAAGCCTTGCCTAAGTGACTCAAGTTCTTAAGTAAGGTAACAGCTTAGCACAGTACTGAGGAACCTGAGAGCCCAATCCCACCTCTTCAGCACTAGCACTCAGAAGCAGCCCCAGGAATATCCTGACTAAAAGAAGTTACCCACAACCAGCCAACACACTGCTGTTCATTTTCATAGTTCTTTTAATTCTGCTGTTCATCTTTAGGACTCCACTGTAAGAAAACCTGGCTGATCCCTGTTCTCTGCTGTAACCTCCAGCTTCCCAACACTTCCATGGCAGTTATGTGCCAGGTACTAGAAAGAAGTCTTCATGTTCCAAATTAGTGACTAAAGCAAAAGCTGACTGAATAAACTGAATCAAAAGACTGCTGCACACAACACACTAAGAAGAGTTTAAAGCCAATCATTAATGCCCATTCATGCAGGAGTGGTTGGACTAGATCTTTTGAGGTCCCTTCCAACTAAACCTTCTGTGATTACGCCACATTTTCCCTCCTACTAAAATCACTGTACTAAAAACCAAGTAAATAAGTTACAGAATAATTTGCACCAGCAGCAGTAGTTGGTATTTCCACAGTCTATCCCTACAGATATTTTAAATCACCAGAATGCTTTTTTGGCATATCTCCTACTAACTTCCAAACTAAACAGTAAAACTACCTGGAGACACAGAAAATATTTTGGTTGACACCAGACTTCCCCCCCATGTGTTAAAAAGTCCCTTCTCTAACAGTAATTGTCACTGAAATGTTTCAAAAGGCACAGAAATCATAACAGCTGCCTCCAAGATGTGTGCACTCCATTGGCAATGGATACCTGGCTGTTTACAACACAATTCTGCCTCTGGTGATTACATCCAAGACCCCTGTGAACCTCTGCATTTAAGTACAGAGTAAGGAGCTGTGCAGCTGCTGCAGGTTTCAGATGAACACACACACACACACACACACATACCTATACTGGAGGTATAATCGGTGGCTCCAAAGATCAACTCTGGCGCCCTGTAGTACCGAGAGCAGATGTACGAGACGTTGGGTTCTCCACGAACCAGCTGCTTTGCACTGAAAAGGAAATAAAATTATCTTTCAGTCACAGCTTCACAGTACTGCACTGCAGACCAACATTAAGCACTGACACTCTTCATCCACCCCCAATTCCTAAATGTTGCAGCACCATTTTCTACTAAGCCACAGCCCCAAAGATTTACTGTTACACCAGTGCAACCCATCAAGCAGCCAACCTTACCCTGGGCTCAGCAAAGACAGCTCTGGCTGCCATCTAGGTGATAAACAGGGCCATATTTTTGGCTGGCAGTTGCCTTTTGCCAGGTACAGTTTTGTTTACAAAGAGAAAGAAGATGAAATATGGTTATGTAGTTAACTTGTAAGGTTCAAAAAGCTCTGGATACACACCAGAACAGAGAGTGGGTTTTTTGTTCTGTTTGGGTTGGTTGTTTGGGGTTTTGTTTTGAAAGTTCCATGAGAATATTCTGGTTCTTAAAGGAGTGTGATGTGAGGCAAAAGAGATATGAAGAGACAAAAGGAAAAACACTTTGCCAGTGCAGTCTCATGTTAACAGTCCATGATTAACATCAAGGCTTCATTTATTTTACTTCAAGAGACTGTCCACAAAGGATCTAACCTGCAGCAATCACCACCTTTAGAAACATCTAAGACATGAGAGCATGTTACTTCTGAAACAAGAGTCTATGAACATGACACTTTCTTAACACCAAGTGTTAGATGGAAAGGAGCTGGAAGACTAAACAGCCCTTTCAAAACTAGGACATTAAACTAAGCAGCACCAAAACCATGACTGGCAAACCAACATAGTCCAACATCTGGCCTTCCAGACACTCCTCTCAGCTCTAAGGGGACCTCCACACCCTGCCCCCAGCCCATTCAGCCGGGTTAGAAAGTCTCAGCTTTCTATTTTCTATGTAGAAGATACATCTAACAAACTCCTACCATGAATAAAGAGGAAGTTACCACTTCCTAATGCATTGTTAGTTTGGGGTTTCAGTACAATTCCTATTTTTCTCCACAATGGTGAGGTAGAGCTGAGGAAGAGACTGCTGAGCCATGAGGCACGATGGTGCATTGCTTGAACAACCACCATCTGACATTCCCACTTGCTATGGGCAAGCAAATTTAGCAACAGCAGCTTCTGTGACCTCTTGCACATATGCCCTAACATTGCAGTCTGGGAAGTAGGAGTACAACCTAAAGACTGAGCTCTCCTGGAGAGAAACCTGTCTCAGTGTGGATTCCCATAATTTCTGTATGAATTCCACAATGAGAGCTGGATTCTACAGGCAATTCACACAGATGAATACTGGAAAGACAGCTGCCTCTGGAAGTGAGGGTTCAGATGCTCACTAAGGGCTTCCATTGAAGTGTTTGCTTCTGACCTTGAGCCTCTACAGTATTTGAAATATCCAGTGAACTGCTGTGCACACGAATTAAGTGTAATATTAGCCTTTTCAGGTTACAGTGGCACTGCACCTGACCTCTATTCCTCAACACATTTCACCCTAATATTTTGCTGTATTTTTCCACTGCACAAGATTTTCCCTATGTGCAGACTTGTTTTCTTTTTAATACCTGCATAAGTAACAGCCTTCAACTTTAGTTCCCCCTCTACCAACATCCTTTTGCAGATTTACACACCCCCCCAATGTGAACTCCTTTTAAAAGGAAAACAGAGTATCAACAATTTCCCCTTCAAAATCCCAAGTGAAGACATCCCAGGGACACAGAGGGTTTCTCCAAAGCTGCCCACCAGGTTTGCTCTGACAGAGCTTGCTCTCACCAGGCTCCAGGCCCCAGAAGCACTCACCTTCCGAAGTCACAGAGCTTTAGAACAGCTGTATCAGGGTCCAGCAAGAGGTTCTGTGGTTTTATATCCCGGTGGCAGATCCCAAAGGAATGGATATAGGCTAAACTCCGGAACAGCTGGTACATGTATAACTGAAACACAGAGATAGTGCATAAATCACGTTTTCCAGCCAAAGCAGGGTAAGGAATTTAGCACAAAAACTCTTATGGAAAGAAAAACATCAAAGACTCTACTGACTGCACCTGAGTGCTGTGAAGACAGGCAAGGTATTTGCATACCTTTGTCACCTGCCCTTCACCACATACAGACATATAAAGTTCAAACTTGTTCATTTGTCTTTCCAAAACTTAGCCCAATTCCAGAAAAAAAAATAATTGTACCAGTTTTCCAACATTTATAAATAATGGCAGTCATAAAAGACACACAAAATAAAGGTGTTTCAGTTTGCCTTATAAATCAGCCTCTTCACAGAAATGAAGTATTCTAGGTTATTTAAGGGGAGACAAATGACCAAAAAACCACCCTTTGTTTGATGAAGTTATTAACAATATTTTAGGTGTTGCCCAAAGACTATGATGTTGCTCAGCCTGTCACTTGAGGGAGTCTCCCAGTTCCTCTTGGGAGGGAACAGACTCATTTTAACTGAGTCTCTGTGCTAAGAGAAAGCAGATTAAAAACAACTGTTGAGAATGATTTTATGCAAGGCACAGCAAACAGGTATGCTGAGGGAAGGTCTGCCCTGCCCCAGATCCAAGGCTCACCAACCCCTTAGAAAGGGGAGCTGTTAGGAAGCCAAGAACTTCACACAGGGCAAGGACAGGATGTCCAGCTGCTGGAGCTACACACTTCTAGCTATGGAGAACAAAACTGTTGGACACAACTAGGGCTGCAGGGTACATACAGCAAAGCCAGGAGAGCCCTTGTTTCAAGGTTTACAGCAGGCTGACAGGTTATTTATTATCTTTGCTGAGTTCCTCACAAGATTCCACTTAAAAATCAAACTACAAGGCAGGACTGGAGATGCACCTCCACGCTTTCCTCTCCTTAGCATGTTCTCCACAGTTCACCTTGAATGGTCTGTAAAGCCATAAGCAGTTGCTGAATATTGCTACCAGGTATGTTTGCCTTGCTTTCACTACTACCTTTGCCTTTCATTCTTTCTCTCTCCCTTGTTTTCTGGTGGGGAAGGTAGAGGCTGGAAGAGAATTGCCTGAATTTTGGCTCTAGGTCTTCAGGTTTGGTATCTGTTTCCCAAAGCTACAACTCTGCACACATAAAAAAGCAAATGTTTTCTGATTTGCCTGGTCTAGGCACAGTAAGTATGTACTGTGCAAGTGTATTGCAAAATAATCCAAGAGATTGCTCTAACTTGAAGAGTCAAGTCAACACATGCAGGATTTAGAAGGAATCCTTTTCATCTCCACGCAAGAAACACCATATTTCCAAGAATTTCTCACAGCATGTTAGAAGTTAGAAATAAAATGTATCAGTAAGACTTCTAGAACAGTTTCTTTGCAGTTCTTTAACACTTTCTTTGTTCCCCAGGGAAAAGCAGCTCTTTGCCTGCCTACATATCAATCAGAAGTGAACAAATATGTATAATCTGACCATTTGTAGCCAAGTTGTCTGGGAAATTAAAAAAGCTTTAATGTCATCAAGGAAGCATCATCCTTTTAAATACAGGATTATGAGAAAGGCTTGCCTTGCCAGAAAAATAACAGCAGCCTTACAGGCCCCCTGGAACGGGAAGCCCCAGGTATCCAGCAAGATGAAAGAGTTCAAACAGAATTTTCTCTCAGAGTAAGGACAATTTTCCCAAGTCCCCATAACGAAGAGTTATTAGGAGAAGAGTACTGATGAAAGACAAACAGTTTATCCAAACTAAGCTAACAAGTTTTGGGAAGCATATAACCTGAAGACACACTGTTCCATCAACAGACCAATGCCCTGCTAACAAGCTAATGCCAAGTGACAACATAATCACTCTCCAGGCTGTGAACTGTGGTCATGATACAGCAAATGGAACACTGAGACCAAGGTGCTTTGTAAAGGATGACAAGAGATACAGACAACTCAAGTGAGGTTTTAAGGTTAAACTATGCATACAAGTGTTTTAGCCCATGTAGCTCTTCAAGGTAAGAGCCCCTGAGTTCCAAGTGCAGGGGAGGAGAGGACAAACACATGCCTTTCCTGCCCACACCAGAAGCATGTGAACTCTTAACTCCTATGCCAGGGAAGGGGGAAGGTACCAGATAAGAGCAGCTTTCTTCAAAACACCTTCTTTCAGTTAATGACCTTTGCACTGCTGTGTCTTCATCGTGTCAGGGACTGAAGCTGCTAATCTGGCTGGTGACAGGCTCTGAGCAGTTTAAAAACCAAAACACCACCACCCCACTTGGTCTCCCTCACTTGCTCCACAAGGTCTGTAAAGTGAGAAAGAGGAGTGCTTGCTTTAAGCCTCTCACCTCTTCTTCCTTCACAGTAACAAATAATCATTCTAATTTTTTTTACTTGCCTCAAGACATGTTCATATCTAAAAATGTCAGAAAACTAATTGTGTCAGAAAAGAGGTGTCCATAAAATCTATTCTTGTAACACCCTCTTTCATCTACTACATCTGTCAGTTACTTACCTTGACATAAATCATAGGGAGTGTCTGTTTGGCCCGACTATAATGTCTGGCAACTCTGTATACTGTTTCAGGAACATAGTCCAGCACCAAGTTGAGGTACACCTCATCTTTCTGAAAGAGAATAGAGAAGGGAAAAAAAAATCAGCAATAGATTTGAAGCATGAAGCATAATTAGAGCATTCAGGGAAGCCATCAGGATGAGGAACCTGTGGCCATTTGGAGTACCTGTCTGCAGTGGGAGTGCAAGCTGCTGCCAAACTGTCCTTCCTTCAGGCTCTGCACTTGTGCACTAATACTCAAGCCAAAGTTATGTTTAAGGTCAAGTTGATTAACATGGTCTCCATATACAGCATTTTCTGATTATAAATGCAGATGAGCAGATAATCATTCTGCCCAGTCAGTACTTTCATTAGTAGGTATTTCAAGGTAAGATCTGCACTCCTGAAAGCAGCCTGTTAATGCACTAGTCCCTTACCCACCAAACACAGAAAGTCCTTAAGCCACCCCCAAGCACACATCAAAAATGTTTACAGACCTGCATCTTTTAGAACTATTACCTTGATCTGACTGAATTCATAACTATTAAGGGATTAATAATATGTTAGCCATTTATAGACAGCCAGCCAGTATTAACACTCAGAACCACTCTGTTTACATGTATTTTACATGTATTTTGGAACTATCTCCAACTTAAACAACAGAACTTATTAATGACAAAACAGAACAAGGCAGAAACAAAGATGTGAGAATCTTATTTAATAGCCAGGATCAGGTTAGAAGCCCATGTAAGCAAAACACAAACACCACAAATGTAGCTTTATAATAAGGCACACTGTGATGGAATACATTAGCAAAGGAAAGGAGGAACAAAGTACTATAATCATGTAGTGCAGCTGCATAACAGGTCTTAAAAAGGCTTCTGATATTTTAATGCAGACTTCTGTGCAAATTTGATCAGGACTGTGAATACATTTAATGCTGGGAGGAAATGATCAGCTATATCAACATGAAAAATTGGTTTTTTAAAGCCAGGTGAATTATAACCAGAAGTAACCTCTCCTGTGCCTGTTGTAGAAACAGCTAGATCTTTTATGAAGATGATAAATAGAGACTTTATGTAGATGGAAGCAGTAGAGAACTCCCAGGTCTTCAATTGGAGTCCCTTGTCACCTGGTCCATTGTGTTTTAAAAGCTCTTACCAATACCTCCTAATAATACCTCTTAAGAGGCCAAGTCACCTTGCAAACCTGCAAACCCCTGCCTACACCACTCTTCCCTATAAAATGATGCTCTTTTTTAAAATATGACTCTTTAAATGACAATAACAACTGCAGCAGTAACAGCACCAGCACTAGCAAACATCAAAACTGGTATCCCTTAATCCTGTAAGAGAAACAGGGAGCAGCAGGCTCTGACACCATGCCTACACTGGTGCCTCTCCAGAGCCACCACAGGAATTGGATAACAGCATTGGAGAACCTGGGGACCAGGCTGGAGAACAAGCTTTTTTGACACAGATGAGGGACAACTACCAGCAGTGCAGAGGAAATACCAGGAAGCTCTGGAAATCCATAGATGTGCAAGCATATGCAAGGAAGTGATACACTTTATCTCCTTGCTCAATGCAACAAGAGTAGTTCTTTTCCTGACTCTCCAATTCAATTAAAAAAATATAAAATTACCATCTCTTATATCAGAGCTTTCAAGGTATTAACTTAAGGTAACGACAGAAAATAAGTGTCCTGAAAAATCAAAGTTAACTTCTGCCTGGTAAGGCAACCTGCACACCAAGAGAAAAAAAAACAAACAGTCTAATTTGCTTGATTCAGTACATATAGAGCCTGATTAATATGCTGAATGCTTCCCTCCTGGAGAAGGGAAATGTCTTTCTGGTAACAAGTCACTGCACACAATACTCTGCTACCGAGGCAGGTTACCTTCATTTAGGGGATTGATGTTCCACGTGTCAAAAAGTTTTAGATGACAGATTAGAGACAGAAAAACTGAGGAGAACTGGAACTCCAATGCTCTCCTCATCCTCTCACAGTACAGGCACACAAGCAAGCCAGCATTACCATGATCATGAAACCACACCTGTGCCACCTCACAGCAGTGAGTTTTGAGAATACAGAACTCCATTAAGCTCACACCACCTTTGTTTTACTTACCTCTCCTCTATTTTGATTTTAATTTTACTTTCTGCTAGAAATGATATGAATTCAAAGGCATGGCATGACAGAAGCACAGAAAGATAAAGGGAGTCATGTCGTAGAGACATTCTGCACCCACTCACCAACCTCTATGAGTTTCCATGCTACCCACAGTACTTGAACAAACTATATAGGATTCACGTGGCACTCAGAATCATTTAGGTTGAAAAAGCCTTTTAAGAACATTGTGTCCAACTCTAAACCAACTCTGCCAAGTCCACCACTAAATCCTGTCCCTAAGCACCACAGCTACACATCTTTTAAATACCTCCAGGGATGGTGCCTCAACCACTCCCCTGGGCCGCCTGTTCCAGGGCTGGACAACCCTTCCAGTGAGGAAATGTTTCCTAATATCCAATCTGAACCTCCCCTGATGCCCCTTGAGGCTGTTTCTCCTCTTGGTCTATCACTTGCTATTCCAAAGAGCCCCACACCCATCTGGCTATAAGCCCTTTTCAGGGAGCTGTATAGAGCAGTATGGTCTCCTCTTAAGCCCCTTTTCTCTGGTTCCCTCACCTGCTCCACCAAAACACGCGCTCTACACCCTTCACCAGCTTCGTGTCCCTTATCTGGCCATGAGGGGCCCAAACCTGCACACAGAGCCTGAGGTGAGGCCTCACCAAGGCTGAGCACAGGGCACAGGCTGATCCCTTCCACACCATTCCTGATCCAAGCCAGGATGCTGCTGCCCCTCTTGGACAAGGGGCACACAGCCAGCTATCAAACACCACCCACACCCCAGGTCCCTTTCCACCAGGCAGCTCTGCAGCCTCTAGTGCTGCCTGGGTGCTGCTGTAACCCAAGTATAGGGCCTGGTGCTTGGCCTTGCTAGGCCTCTGTGTGCTTTGCATGGCAAGGTTCTGCTCCTGAGAACCTTCTAGATGACACTATCACACACTGTCACCTAGACACAGTGCAGGCACAACAAACACCTTACCACCAACAAACACCTTACCACAACAAACACCTCACCACCAACCAACACGTACCATTTGATGTATCCAAAACCTCGACACTCAACTACTGAGGGTGAGGCTTATGGTGCTGGCTGTGCCAGTAGCAACTCCTATCACAGGCACCCGACACTTCAGAAGTCCCACAAATGACCACTTCCACGAATTAAAATAATAATTCAAGCATTCTGACCTACCTCTTCCTGATGGAACATAGCACAAATCTTGCAGACACCCAGAACACAGTTTGAGAGCCCTCTCCCTCCTCTGTGAGCCTGAGCTGTGTGTTAGTAACACTTCAGTTACCTGGATTCCCCTGAACAAGACTCAGTATGAGACAGAAAGCAGTCATGGCCTGACAGGCTCCAAGGATGATGTAACCTGCTTTGCCTACCTCACACATTCCTCCTAAAGACATATTTTTCCAGTGACCCAGATGTACAGCAGTAGGAAACAGGGTTAGCTCACAGAGCTTGCCAAATGAGGGCAACAGCTTGGGGATCAAGCGGGAGGATCAAGGCTTATCTTTCCATTACAGGAAGCCTTTTCAAACCTCACCAGGAATTCCACACGTGACCTGTTTCCACACCGCTGTTTCCAAATCACCGGGCTGGGAAACAACCAAGGTAACCTGTCAGAAGCTCCTCTGAAATGCCCCTACAGAGGACAGAGAAGTCCACAGACTGCTCTACATGAAGGACAGAAAGCAAACCCAAGGTGTTATTCAGTAACTCACTCCTCCTTACAGACCTGGGGATTGAACAGACTATTGCCTTTCCTCAGCAGGCCAAACGATTATCAGCACCCATGTTCTTGCTGCTACGGTTATGGTCAGGTACTCCTCAAAAAGAAAATGGGGGAGGGCAGGAAGCCAGATCTTGAACCACAGGACCAACATATGGGATTTCTACTTCAGCTTTAGGTTTTCCTTGAGTTGACAGAAGTGCAATTGCCTCAAGTTGTAGAGTTGCTTTTTGTCACGTGGCAGACAAATCCTCACTCGACAGGGTGCTCCACAATGAGACTGAGGGAAGTAACCAAGGCCTTGCCACTGAACTGCACCTCTAAGAGCAGCCTTGGTTGGAAACACCTCATGTGAGGAAATACTAACACAGACTGTGCCATAAGAGGCATGAGAGAGTCTAGGATACAAAATCCAAAATATTCTAGGATCAATTTCTTCCTTTACATCAGAATCTGAGTTAGAACAGGTTGCATGTAGCAGAGCACACAAGCATTACACATTACATGTCTGAAGACTTGGCACAACTGAAGACACAGGAAAGGCTGCATGGAGGTCTACACACTCTACTTCTACAACTCTTCTACCCATCAGGCCCTTACACAGAAATAATCTGTTAGAAGCACTGTCCAGTTGAGCTTCACTATAGCCAATATAAAGCAATAGCAATTGAATTCTATGAATCACAGACTGGTCTGGGTTGGAAGGGACCCCAAGGATCATCGAGTTCCACTCCCCTGCCACAGGCAGGGCCACCAACCTCCAGGCCCGCACCTAGACAAGGTTGCCCAGGGCCCCATCCAACCTGGCCTTGAACACCTCCAGGCTTGGGGCAGCCACCACCTCTCTGGGCAGCCTGTTCCAGCACCTCACCACTCTCTCCATGAAGAGCTTCCCCCTGGTATCTAACCTAAACCTTCCCTCCTCCAGCTTCAATCCATTCCCCCTTGTCCTACCACTATCTACCCTTGTAAAAACCCAATTCCCCTCCTGTCTATACGCTCCCTTTAGGTACTGGAAGGCTGCAGTGAGGTCCCCCCACAGCCTTGTCTTCTCCAGGCTGAACAAGCCCATCTCCCTCAGCCTGTCCTCACAGGGGAGGTGTTCCAGCCCCCTGAGCATCTTCATGGCCTCCTCTGAACCCCCTCCAACAGCTCCACACCCTTCTTGAATTGGGGGTCCCAGCTCTGGATGCCATATTCCAGATGGGGCCTCACAAGGGCAGAGTCGAGAGGGACAATCCCCTCCCTGTCCCTGCTGGCCACCCCTCTGCTGATGGAGCCCAGGACACCACTGGCCTTCAGAGCTGCAAGTGCCCACTGCTGGCTCATGTTCAGTTTCTCCTCCAACCTCAATAAACTCTAAATTAATCCTGAGCATTTTCCACTAGCTTTCATCGTGTTTTTTTCACACACAGTACAACACACACACAAGTAACACTGCAATCAGCACTGGTGTGTTGCAGTGCAATTATTTCCCCTACTCACCACCACCATGAGAACAGAAGCCAGGGAGGCAATACATGCCAACCACGAGACTGAGGAGGAATCACAGGGCATACTCTGTAAAGCAGTTAAAAACCTTGTCCTGAAGTGCCAGTCCTACATGGGTTCTAAGGAAAACTTCTTTGAGCAGCACGTGATAGGATTAAAAGGGTTAATAAACCATTCTGGGCTCTCACTCTTCCAGGCTGACTACAGTACTGGTCAACTCTTGGAAAGGGTGATGCACACGGTCCTGTCCCCATCTCCACTGAGCAGAGCTGAGGAGAGAGGGGCAACACAAGAAGCCTGTGAAGTGACTCTGCCCTCAGAAAAAAATGTGAGAAAACATGGAAATGCACTGAGGAAATTCACTTCACCTGCCTATTCAAGCTAAAAGCACAGGTACTCAGTGAACCCAAAATTAAGGAACATGCCTCCAGAACACTGCTCTTTCCCAAGCTGTCCCAAGGCAGCAGTGCTGTACAGGGTAAACAGGGCAGCCAGTTCCCTCCTGGGGATCATGCTCTATCACAAACCCTGCCAAGGGTCTGTCAGAGGTAGGTGCTATCCATGGGGCTGTTAGTGACAGGATGGCTGGTCAGCATGGGTTCTGGCAGAGGATTTCACCTGGAGTTGGATTATTAAATAAAACCAGATTTCTTGATTTCCATGTGAAGTGCTGAGGCACTCCAAAAGAAGGTGTAAAGACCAGAGTGTCAGCATGAGGTTAAAGGATGCCCTTCACCCAGCTCTGCCATCTAGGTTCAGACAACATGCAAAGTTCAAAGTCATAGTTTTTGCCCTAGATTAAAAAAAAAACAACAAAAAACCCCAAAACAACAACAACAAAAAACTACAAACCAAAAAAACAAAGGTTACTTTACTTTTTCTTAAAGCTACAACCAGCATGCACTTCACACACACTTGACCAAGCACCATGACAGGCTTCTTTCTCTTATCCTGAAGTGGACACAGTGTATTAGAGACACAAAGACTTTGGAAATGATTTCAAAGAAGCAGCAAGAATGTGCAGCCATCCTGCTCTACTGAGTAGCCATGAGACACTGGAAAATTTTGAAAATGTAAGAAAATCTTGTAGGTGACCTTATTTCTGTGAAGGAATGGTGACATCCAGTGGCCACGTGTGCCTGGTTTTACTTGCAGTTTACAACAGCATCTATTTCAAACCAGTTGTGGCTGCCAGTGGAGTAAAGGAGGCCTCGATGTAAGCCCAGATGTACAGCTGCAGCTTCACACGGGTAACTCCAGGGGAACAAAAAGAGCAGTTGAAGACAACTTCAGTTTTTGAAAAGACAGCAGTACCTTCTGTTAGTACTGCAAATGTTGGGTAAGGTATCTCCTTTCCTCTTCCCTCACTGCTCACAGCAGAGTTTGAAAAATGACATCTGTCCCAAGCCTTCTATTCCTGTACCTACTCGTCAAAAATCCTCAACTTGTTCTATAATATTCATTACTCTTCAACATCACACAGTCTAGATCAGCTGTGATGGAAGCACAAGGGCAGATGTAAAGCCTCCCAACATAAATCATCTTTAAGGACTTTTGCTGGATCTTGTTCTAAGGTGGTTGGTTTGCACTGTCTTCCTTTGATCACTGCAAGACTCTAGGTTCTGAGGTGATGCACTAAGTTTCTTCCCTTCATTGAAGTAGAAAAAATAAAAGGGAGGGTCATTGTCTGGCTGCTTTCCCCTGCAAAGAGACACTGCAGTAAAGGAAAAGGTCACTAATGAAGCTAAATTGGGAATCCATCCCAATTCTTGTTTATTTTATGTGCTGTAAATTTATTAAGCTTTTAGCTATGCTTTCAAGGAGAAGTATTGCTGTGAAGTCAGACATCCAGCTTCTCAAAGATGGGACTGGGTTTGTGATCTCTGACACAGGCAATCTGTGGCCAGCTATGCCACAGCTCACAAGCAGGGACTACTGTGCCAGAGGCTGGCAATGAAGACATCAACTAACAGGTCATGTTGGGAACACTAAGATATCAATATCAGGCATACCTTACAATGGAAACAAAATGCAGGGCCTTTGGAGATCCACCAACTCATACCTGCACACTGCCTTCCAGAGTGGCTACTCCTGAACTGGGATCTATCTCTGACAGCAAACTAGACAAGACAATACACAACAATGGTTCAAGCTACACCTGCCTCAGGGCAGCCAATGCAAGCTGCTCTCCTAACAGACATCCAACTCGATGAGAGCAGTGGCTAGAGCTGGTAGGACAATGACTTGAGCACAGAGGAGTGGCTGACCAGACGTTCTGGACTTCAGGGAAATCTTGGGGCAGTGGAAATAGGAACCTCTGCCTGTCACACTGAGGATCTAGCAACTGCTGCCCACCCTGCTCTCACAGAACCCAACCACAGGCAGGCAGCACTTGCTCTATTCACATAACCTGTTCAAAACCAGACCCTGATCATAACTACACGTAAGGAAACTGCCAGCAAGTTGTGAGCCCTAACAAGGGTAACTGATAATCATTACCTAATGAGTGCCCTTTCTGAAATGAGCTTGGCAGGCCTCAGGCATGGACTACAGAGATATCAACATCACAAAACTCCTCGTAATTGGCATTAATTGCTCCTTTGTTGACAGCACAGCAGATCTGCCAAGGATTAAATGGATGGAAGTGCCTTCATTCACCTCCAGTGATGGCCCCTCAGCACACGACTAGCCCTTCACCCCGGATCTGTCCAGCTGAAACTGGCTCAAGGCTCTGCCAACTGAATGATTTCTGCAATTCCTTTAAAAAAAAAATTTTTTTTCCATAATTTCATTAAAGAAACCAAATGGCTCAACTACAAGTATTCCATTTTAACAGGGAACAGAACTCACTCCTCATTACATGAGGAACCTGAAAGCTCCCACGAGAGGATGGTGGTGGCCTCTCTGAAAGTGGAAGACACCTTTTCCTAGCAGGGGAACCAACCTGGGGAAGTACAAACTGTTCAGTAAAGCCCAAACTTGCAAATCAGCCAGTTGCTCCCTCCTTCCACATTTCTTCACTGCAGCTCCATACACTGCTGCCAAAGTACACGAGATACATGCTGAGCTGCATCTGTAAGCTGCTCTGAACTATCTCCTGCATGTTTATTTTAAACCTCAGTCTAAAGTCTATAGGACTAAATTTCCATCCTGAGCCTGCATGGACCTTTGGCTGCACACCCTTACAGCTATGGCTAAGCAAGACTAGAAATCAATTAGAGCATACAGAAAGGCCAGCTCAGCCTCCAGAAAACAGTCAGCATGTTGCCTGTTTGTGATCTCTCTCCAAGCCACCTTAAAGTGGAATTAAAAAAAATATTACATAACCAGAGATGCAATTGCTCAAACTGTATTTACTTTTATATATGATTTTATGCAGGAACAAGTCTCTCTGGTAGCTTCTCTTCCTCTCCTGGGAATGCATATGGATAGATCAGACTGCTAAACACTCAAAATCACCAACAAGAGAAAACCCAACAGTTATGGAACACCACAAGGAAAGATGGAAACCACAAATAAAGATGAGGCAGGGAGAAGACAACTCTTATTTCAGGTTTTACATGGTTGAATATTTTTACTCAGCAGCCAGTGATTTAAGAAGTTGTGTCATGCTATAAAACCAAGGAGAACACCCTCACAGGAGCCAGAAAGAGTCTTCTGTATGCCCAAGTCCAGCAAAGTGACTCAAGGCTCTCAGCAGAATTAGGCTAAAGAGGACAGGCAACAAGACCCTATTCCCCACCCCACACCCCAGTAAATCAATAATTATGTTTCTTTATCATGAAAAGACAGTCCCTGAAGTTACAGAAAAGTAGCAAAAAATCAGATCAGACCAAATCGAAGCCTTTCTAATATGGTCTGATCATCCAGTGACAAACTGACAAGCTAACAAGGCATCTTGTTCAGGACATTAACCTTAAGGCAGAATACCAGAACTACCAACCCAGCAGAGCTGGTTAGCCCTATAATCCTGCCCAGTTTCTCCAAGGGCCACCTAGAAAACCACAAGTCACAGAAATACAACATGGAAAAAAAAAACTTGTGACTACTTCACCCAAAAGAATCTTCCATGCACAACTCAGCCCATGATCTGCTGTTTCTTCTTTCCCTTATGGTTATTCCACCAGTTGTAATTACAGGGTTTGGACTGCTGAAAAGCAGGTTACAGCTACAGAAGTCAGTGCCCTGTTATCAGATCTCTCCTACAGCCTCAGGGGGAAAAAACTAGGCTAAAAAGAAAAAAAGGCAACAACCAAACAAAAAACCCCAGCATCTAATTCTGGCAGATTCATGAAAGAAGAGTCTTATGAAAGAACTGGGTTATCCAACAGGTCTGGCAAACACCTGTAAACTTACAAAAAGGATGAAGTGAGAATGAAACAGTTTCTAGAAGCAGCCTGGACCACGCCTGTCAAATGGCATATTAATATATATGACGTGCTTGCTTTGAGCTCTCCAATTAGAAATCATTAGTTGAACATGATTAATACACAGTCAGTACTCAAAGCAACCTCTAAGGTATGTATGTGCACATGCACATATATACATGCACCCTATATGGGGTGTACCTATGTGAGGTCAATCCAAACTCCCAGATGTGAAGACAAGCGGGAGCCACCCAGTTTAAGCTCACAGAAGCCAAGGGAGAAGAAACCAGAGCAATGACACGAGGTTTCCATGCTGCTAATGCTGGACTGCTTTTGGCAGAGGCAGGGAGGAAGGTTAGGGGAGCAGGAGACATAAAAAGGAGAGTTTGTAACAAGGAAATAGAAAAGCTGGGGAGCTGAAACACTTCCATCAGTCCCACAGACAGCCCCTAGAAAAACTCAGGGGTCCAAATCCCTACAGACTAACTGGAGCTTCGATGCAGCTAAGGAACAGTCTTACTGGCTACTGTTATTTAGAATTGCTTTTCCATTTAATGCTACTTTCTGTTGTTTCCAGTTTTCTAGCTGAGGATTAAACCCCTTGTTCTGCCAGACTAAAGCAAGTTCCAGCACTGCCCAGTGCCTAGAAATGCCTAGTGATTAAAATGAACTAGAGTGCCTGTCAAAGCACATGGCTTTCAAAGAGTGCCAGTAGGACTGGATTTGGAGAGATCCTTTGAGGTACCTCCATCCTCAGACAGACTCAAGTTTCTTGGGTAACAGCCAATAAACAAAGCAAGAAGAGTCTCCAAGCTCAGAGACCCTGGTGTCGAGCACCTGGCTGAATGGAGATGTCCAAGAACACCACAGCTGGAGCAAACGGGTGGAAGATCACGGCAGCACGAAGAGTGATTCCTATACAGGTATCAAATATATCTTCACTGGTGAGCTACTTCATTAAAGGGATCAGCAGTACAATAGTTACCTCTGAAATGTTCCCATTACTGCTAGGCTTAAGTTAATTAGCAGTCCACAGCCATTAATCTGTGCTCATGCTAAGCTACTCATGAAGACAGACACCAGCTGTAAGCCCCACTCATCCCTATGCCTCTGCATTCTCTGCTATGCATTCCTTGCACTTTTATATTACTCTTCCCACTGGACTTGGCTTCCAGAATCCCTTTATATAAAGCTCTGGGAACCTACTAAGTTTGCAGCTGCTCCCTACATGTCCTTACCAGGTACCAGATGGGGCCCCAGATTATTTTTTGCCTTTTATTCCACTCTCCAAAAAGTCAACTTGATTATGAGAACATGAAGGTGGTGATGTTACTTCCCCAGCTGACAAAACCATAAGTAGTGATGTTATCCTTCCTCCCTAGATGAGCAGGAATCTACCAGCAACTTGGTGTTCTGACACCAAGCTGCTGGTCTCTAGAGCTTTTTGTAAATAGCAGCCATTAAACTCAGGTAATCGTCACATGCTGCCACCTACATGGAAATACTTGCAAACTCATTACATTCCATTTTGCACTGAGCTGCAAAGAGAGCCTGCAACCTCAACTGCAACATCACCTTGCTGATGTTCTGCTGGGTGCACCTTTGCCCTAGGGACCACTTCACATCTGGCCCATTTTGCAACGGGGGAGCAGTGGAAATCTCAAGAGGACAGAGAGAGGCACAAAGAGGAAGAGCAGAAAGGAATGTGAAGGAAAGCTTCTCAGTGAAGCATTAAGAGTGGCTGGTCATGGCTGGAGACTGCATTTTTAAAAACAAAACTAGCTTTGCCAAGAATCAGAGACGTGGAGTTCAAACAGCAGTGGAAAATCCAGCCTCACACTAAAATCAAGTTAAAGATTTCCAAAAGAGCTTCAGTCGAGTTACTGTTACACAAAGGCTCCCTCTGAACAGTGTCCTGAGAAGCTTCAACACTTCCACTGTTTGCAGATTTCTGAAACCATTAGGTAAAGGCAGTTGTCTTCTGCTTGCCTGATGAAATCCTACTGCACTCTAACCAAGTTATAAGCTGATTAAATGAGCAAATATGAACCCCAAATTAAGTCTTCCTTCACAGTATTGCCCTTCTTGCACTCAATGCCACTTTAGGCATTTCTGGTTGTATGCTAAATAAGCACAACATAGCTTAAAAAAAATAAAAATACAGTGCAGAAACCCAGCAATGGGCATTTAACACTGGAAATGCATATGCTGTCATCACCAGCCAAGGAAGGGTGTGGAAGAACAGACCAAAACAAACTCCAACCACATTTCTCTTGAGACCTGCAAAGTGGGTTTCCAGAGGCATAAGCACAGGGCCATGTCCTGTCCCATCCCCCAAGACCTCTCAGAGAGGTAACAACAGACCTCCTCTGATTGCCCCTCTGTGCACTGCACAAGACTGCAGCCCCCTTCCAGCAGTGATGTGTTCTGGAGGTGCCACCTCCTTCTCCAGTGTCAAAACCCACAAAGTGGGTGAGCTGCCTCTCCCATTCAGCTGACCCACTTGTGGCAACACCAGTTAAGGGATTTCCCACAGCCATCAACTCTCATGTAAAGTCTCATATGCAGCACATATACACACTGTGGACACGTGTGTACCAGCAGATAAAGAGCAGGAAGGGTGCACTCAGCTTCAAACCAAAAAATTGGAACATATAAGTGAACTAAGTATAGTTTATATAAACATTTGTAGCTATTTATAAAAATATCAGGGGAAGTCCAGAAGGTCATCGAGCCTATTTCCAGTTTACATCAACACCCACATGGGACAGAAAGACTTAAAACATTTTTTTTAAAAAAAAAAAAAAGGAAAGAAATAGAAAGGCCTCCTGCACAACCCTACTTCAAGCACGAGGTTGGACCAGATGCCATTTTGAGGTCCTGAATTCTCCTACTCCTCACCTGCTGATACATACATAGATATGGAAGTGGTTACAGCTTCATATTACAAAGAACCCTTTTAACCTTTTTGTTAAACAAGGAACTTTTATACCTAGACTGAAAGAAAACATAAATGGCAGAGTCCACTTCTTGAGATTTATTAAATCCAGCTATTTGCTCCATATTCTGGAGCATAAGCACTCTGACAAATACTACCAGCATGCAATCATGCATGACTCTTTCCTCTGCACTGAAACTCAGTCTGGACATGAAACAGATGCACAGGGAAGGGAGACAGAAGCATGCAGGGACTGGGTCAAGCCACATAAGTGCTTTTAAGTTTACAGTGCTTAATGCTTAATTCTAAAAAACCCATATCTGAACATATGGAAATGCAGTGCTAGAACGTGCAAATGAAGCTTGTCTGTGCTCCCCTGAATTACTGTTCAGTAGGGCCTGTTGTGACAGGACAAGGGCTGATGGGTTTAAAATAGAGGGAGGGAGATTTAGATTGGAGATGAGGAAAAAGTTCTTTGCTGTGAGAGTGGTGGAGCACTGGAACAGGTTGCCCAGGGAGGTGGTGGATGCCCCTGGATCCCTGGAGACGTTCAAGGCCAGGTTGGATGAGGCTCTGAGCAACCTGATCTAGTTGGGAGTGTCCCTGCTTCTTGCAGGGGGGTTGGACTAGATGACCTCTGGGGGTCCCTTCCAACCCCAGCCATTCTGGAGTTGGAAGGGACCCCCAGAGAGGCAGATGTATCCCCATCCATTACATTTCTGCTGTGCTATACAAACAATGCCATTCCTCAGACCACACGTCTGCATACCCAGAGGGATCTGCTCCAGTACAATCTGCTGGGCACCACTACAGCGTTTTCCCAACATTATCATGTCTACTATTTCCCAGCCCTGTCTCCAGCAATGGAGGCACAGTTCAAGCCCACCTGGAGGCACCTGCCTGTTATCACTCTTACCTTCTCCCCGCTCGAGTAGAAGAAGTAACGCAACCGGACAATGTTACAATGATCCAGCTTCCTCATGATCTGCAGCTCCCGGTTCTGAAACAGGAGAACAAACAAGCAATCAGGAAAAGCCAAGGATTACCTGCACAGATGACAAAAGCTCCAGTGCTAAGAGGCAAGGTGACATTTCCATTCTATTTTCTTATGTTGCAGTGATAGAAGACATGAGCCAGAATGGTCAGGAGCCCACCCGTTTCCCAGTCTAAAAATAACGGCAACAGCCTAAAAGCAAATGTAACACTCCCCCCCTCCTCCACACTGCAAAACAGGTTTGTGATGGAAGATCATTTCTCCTTCTAGTCTCTTTGCAGGAACAGCAAGCACCTGAAATTAAGCAGGCACTTCAGTCCCCACCGTTGTTCAGGCAAGTTCTGGGCAGACAGAGTAACAGTGTTATTTCCTGGTTTATATCAACCTGAATAAGCTGTTAAAATCAAATCAGTTTGTTACATGCATGATAAACTGGGGACTTTACTGACCACAAACGAGGCCTCCATTCTGCTAACAGAGAAAAATTAGGGAAATGTTGAATTGCAGGTAGGAATAAAACCAAGCAAGTAAAATTAGCACAGCTATATTTGTTACACTTCATTCCACAGCTGCTGCTACAATACTGCTTTCTCCTATGGGGACACACACCATTTTCCTCCCCCAATTACTATACAACCTGCAGCTTCAGAAACAGAAGGTATTCCAATCTTTACTTCAATGGTGGGGTTGCTAGTTGTACATCCTCTCTAGCTAGGACCAGCACACTAGTGGCTAGCAGCACCGTTAGCTTCAGCCAAATTTAGGAACATCTGGGAAGAGAATTCTTTCTCCATCATGTATTTTGATATTTAAATGCACCAAGCTAACACCTGCTCCACCCAGTGCTGTTGTCAAAATAATGCCTTCCCATTCCACGTATCAGAGGGTCATGTATGGTGCCTATCACTGTGATTAAAGCTCAAGGAGCTCT
Organism: Heliornis fulica; assembly: GCA_013399135.1. Classification (NCBI taxonomy): domain Eukaryota; kingdom Metazoa; phylum Chordata; class Aves; order Gruiformes; family Heliornithidae; genus Heliornis; species Heliornis fulica. The sequence continues at coordinate 82,288 of VXBZ01001202.1, read as the reverse complement.
GCAAGAACCACTCAGACCTTCTTAACGTGGTTACAAACTCTGCTTTTAGTTCCTCTAAGCCATGTAGCCTTAAAGCAAAGAAGAGAAAGGTGTTAAATAGGATGCTGTATCATGAATCCTATCATGCCTGCCACCCACTAACTGTAAAAAATACGACAGTATTAGCCAGGTCCTTACAGACAGGAGTGACACCTCACAACCAGCAGCTGGCAGCTACCCAGCCAGCAGCTAAGAACAAAGCGAGTCCTCCCTGAGCCTGCCCAGCTGCTGAAGTGATTAAATCCTAAATCTGTTAGGTGCACACCAAGAGAGACCTACTCTGTCCCCAAGGATAAAGAAAGAGAAAGCAGGGAGACCTCTGAGGCTCTCGTGTATCTCCTGGAATCCCAGGGGTGAACTGGTGTCAGAGGGATACAGCCTTCAGCACAACCTCATCAATCTCACAAAGTGTTCTCCTGGTAGGAACAGGAGCTCAAATATTCTTCACTTGTTCATTTGTAATGAAGTGGTTCCAAACCCAAGTCACCTGGAGCAGCACAGCTGGGGTTCCTGTGGCAGCTGGAGCAGTTCTGACTGCAGGCTGGCAGGACCCCTGCTTGCTCCCGGTGTCCCCCTGGCCCCTGCACCCTGTCACACCTCACACAGCCAGCCAGGGTTGGCTCCAGAGCCCACCAGTCACTCAAACAGGAGATTCATTTCCCCAGTTGGCATTTACAGAGCTTAACATTGTTACTACAGGACTGGACCCAACAATGGGAGCACCTTGACCAAATTCCAACAGAAACTCACAGCACAGAGCAGGGCAAGGAGCTCTTTCCTCCCTGGGAGATGGGAACACCGTTTGTCTTGTACAACTACTGGGAAAAATCTGAACACAGTAAGCATTAATGTGCAAATATTATTTTGGCAGTAACTCTACTAGCTCCTTAAAATACCCATGCCTGTGCTATGTATATGCCAAGTCAGGTTACCACTTCATGCTTGTTAAGATAGTATGCATATGCTGATTGAGTACAGTGGGGGGAAAACCCAACAAAACTTACTCTAATGCTGTGCTGGAGTTCTATTTATACTCTGGTAACTCATCCTAGACAAGCACAGCCTGTGCCCACTTTGATGCCTTCCCCCCTGATCCATCCCCTTCGGTTCTCATCCTGACCATCTGCTGCAGCTGCACAGACTGTGCTTCAAGAGGTGCTGATGCTCCTAAACCAGTTACACAGTAACCTACATCTCCCATCCTGCCACCAGGCAGAAGGAAACACCTTTAAACTGTCCCTCATTCAAACAGTCACCTCAGCCACCCTAACTCCAGCAGGGAGTGGTGGGAAGTAGCCAGCTTGGCTTTAAGCCAGTAAGTGCTTGAACAGTTGAGGGGCTTGAATTGGATGTGGCAGGGAACAGCTACAGAATCACAGAGGCACTGGGGTTGGAAGAGACCTCCAACTGTACTGAAGCCTCACTGACATTCATCTAACAGAATGAGGATTTAAAGAATTTGGGTTTGGGTTTTTTCTTTCTTCCCCTCAGATGAACACCTCAAGTAGCCTCACTTTACCGTGTATTTCCTTGTAAACACCTTCAACAACAGCCTTTTTATATTATAATGTAAGTTATTAATTATCAGTGCACTGGGGGGGGAGGGGAATATCTGACTATAAGCAGGGAACCTTTAGTGCACAGTGACAGATGTCCTACACAAAGTATAAGAAAGAAGAGACACATGTCTAAATATAATGCAAACTAAACCCTTTCAAAACATGCTGATGAGAAAGGCTGACAGTGCGTGATCAAAATACAGGGTGGATGAAAAACAAAGCTCATGCTTATCCTTAGCTCATCATTTTTGTCTTCCAAGGGAGATGGATGTGAAGTCAAAGAGGAAGTTCAGTCTTCTTTCCTGTTCTCCCACCCACCCACATCAAGAGAAGGGTTTAATTTTCTTACTGAATGAGAGCATCAGGCCTGGTAAGCCCCAAAACACCCCAACACCTTTCAGCACCAGCCTTGCCACAGAAGAAGAGCCAGCAGATATCTCACTGAGAACACAGCTCCTGCAGCAAACATCCCTTCCAGAAGCTGCAAACCACAAGGGACTGGGGAACAGATTGCTCAGCAAGTTTCTGTCGCAGTCTGATTTCCTCTAAAATATATTTCTTTATTCAGAAGGCAAGGGGGTGCTGCCAGGCCACTCCAAAAGGACTGCTTCAGGACCAGTGCTTTCAGCCCTTGGCTAATGACTGAAGCAAAAGTGACAAAACTCATCACTTCTGAGGACAACTTTCCCAGCCCAGACTGTCCATATCTGTTCATCACACCGAAGAATCTGGTTGCTCATCAAGGTTAAAGATTTGGTTAAAGATCACCAAACCATCAGATTTGTAAGCTCAAAGCATAGTCAGTAAAGCTCATGCATGGAGCCTTCTCTCCAAAGCTACAACCTCAACTCCTCATGACTATGCTGATGCTGCAGAAGATACAAAACCTCCAAAGCAAGATCACTCTGTCTCACTACCGTTCTCTGCTGTTCCTGCCTCTCCCAGACACCCTCCCCTTCCCCAGATTTCCAGTGCTGTGCCACTTGGCCCTGATCTTTGTCAACTCCCACCCCTTCCTCAGAGAAGGGATGAAGAGCCTGGGTCATGGGCAATGATGCCTTACAGACTCGTAACCTCCTGAACTGGCCCACAGACATGAAGGTGGGAGATTCTGTCCAGCTCATGTCAGCACAACATTATCAATACACACCCAAAGCAGCACAGAAATAACACCTGGATCTAGTTAAAAAGAATTCCTGGTTTCTGTAGCTAAAGGGCAACTGGTTTGGGGTTTTGGGTGGAGTTTTTTGTTGGGGGGAGGGATGTGGTGTGCTGGGGGTTTTTTGAGGGGTGGCATTTTGGGGTAAGGGGGGAGGGTTGGGTTGGTTTCCCCTCCTCCCCTTCTGAAATGCCTGTTTGAAGTCTTGCCAAGGTTCTTTGAGGATTACATTCAAAGCAGAATAAATGGGAGAATTTTTTGTTTTGGTTTTTTTTTTGTGTAAGACCGAGGCCATGGAGCTTGTGAACAGGTGAGACTGTTTACATCTTGTTTTTTAAAGAAAGGGAGAAAGGGTATCTTTTTGATGGAAAGGCAGGGATACCTTCTATCATTCTATTTAAACAAACAACTTCAGCATCAGTTTAAGTAAGGGCAGCCACTGAAGTCAGTTCTCTTTTTTTTTTGCAGTTCTGGAACTGATTTTTATTCTTCTCTGGACAATACCTTCAAATGCTGAAGCTCAGTATCTTGCATTCTTTCATCAAGTTGGAAAAACAGAAAATGGAAATAACAATCCCATTACAGATGAATAGAGCAGCAGTGGTAATGTAAATCTGCCTCCTCTTTCATGTCATGTTTACAGTTTCCTCCTTCCTCCCACTTACATTATAATCTGCTCCATTCTACCTCATTTCTTGTTCCTCAGCCAGGCAGAGTTCAGGAAGAAACCTGTTTCCAGTAGGAGGCATGAAGGCAGCGAAGCAGCAGGGCTTGTTTTCCACCCCCCACCCCAAATAGCACAAACAACTAGTTACCTCTGCTCACCTTTAACTGCTGCACTCATGTGCCTGCCCAGAAAACAGGCTCAGGCTGAGACCTTTAGAAATTTATAGCATTTCCATAGGTCAGGAAGAAGCCTCTTTATCCCAACCACCTCCTGTCATAAGGAAAAGGCTGGACTCCACGCTGACAGAGGGCTTTCAGTGAGATCCTAGCTAGTGACACTTGGTGCCTTGTAGAGACAGCTGCTTACACAACTTCCAAGTCATACCTTCTAGACTCAGCTTCACCAACATACTGAGAGAAAAAGCTCCAGACCACAGAGGAAACCATCATACTCACCACAAGCTGCCTATGGTACAGAAACAGCATCTGCAGCCTACCAAGGCAGAGTAGGATCACCAACTTCACCGTATTTTCACTGTATCATTACCACAGCTCCAATCCTGGTATGTCAGGTTTATCCTAAGCTTAATGGGACAGATTGTAACATGCAAGCAGACTGTAACATGCATGACATCCTCTCTGAACCGTCCTGAAGCTGCCTTACCCATTCCTCTAAAGGTAGATTTCAAACACCATCAATCATAAGGGTACTGCAAACAGTGGCTTGCTGTCAGCAGACATACTGCAGAAATGATTCTGTGGCTTACAGACCTGTCTGCCTCTCACATACATGACAATTGAGGCATTTTACAGAGTAAAGGCTAATTCCTACCTTCTTTATTTGTCTCAAGCTACCACAGAAATAAATCAGTGCTTGAAGTAAAATGAAGTGCAAAAGTGGCTTAACTAGAGGCCTGGGTTGGGAGCATGTCTACACTAGCCATCCAGTGCTTGCCACCCCTGAACAGTGCACACTCTGCAGGCACAGAATGTCAGGCAGGGACAGACACTAGAACAGGGATCACAGCTTCCCTCGTTCCCATTTGAGGAGTGGATTAAGACAAAGCCCCAGCTTCCCTCTCCTGCCAGTCACTACATATTTCTAACAGATCTAACAGATCACATTTAGGAAAGTCTTTCTCTTTGACCTGTTAAGTCTCAAATTCATACAATCCTGACCCTTAATCCAGAAATACAGGATGATGCTGACAATTAAACACTGTTTATGAAGTATCTGCATCAATAGCATACCGAGAGCTGCACTGCACAACCACCACCACTCAGTTAGTGCTGGTCCACTGACAACTGCTGAATACCTGCAGCCCAGCAGATGATGATCAACACAGAGGTCAGAAAGTCCAGACATGGTGTCCTGCTCCAACCTCTACCAATGTCTAACACATGCATGAGCAGAGACACAGGTTGAAGGTTAGTGTTTAGAAAATCTAAACATCTTTAGATTTTAGATAGCTTTAACATCTATCCTAAAAAAAAAAATAATAACCCTGGAAACGTACACACAACACCAATTACTACACTGTCAATGTTCAGGGCTTCACTAGGAAAATCACAATAAAAATCAGTGACAGCCACGAGCAGCTTACAGCATAAACACAGACCTGCTGCTTGAACCCCCCCCCACAACCCCCTTCCCTGCACTCTGCCTGGCACCAGCAGGAATCCCAACCCTCAGCCCGGGGATGTCCGAGTGCTGGGTGCTTACACCAGCTGGAACAAAGGATTCACACACACTGTGCACACCAGTACCCGTAGGAAGGTGACAGAGCTCTGAGGTACAGACTGCTTGTGCGTGATTTTTGTGCACCCAGACAAGTGCAGTTGCATCATGTTCTGTTTTACTACAAACCTAAGGGCAATTAAAAGGCTCCAAACCCAGCTTCATTTTACTACCAAGTTCCCCAGTGCACTGCCAAGCTCTCCACTACGTGTTCCCATGTAAATATCTGGTAATTATATTCTGAAGCAAGGAACGCTGGAGACACACAGCAGGGCTGTACCACTCGAGAGCAGCAGAGCACACAGCCCGTGTGCCAGCTGTGCTCCAGCCAGGCTCTGCTCCTGAGCACAGCGACCTTCAGCCCCGGCACGGGCACCGGCGGGGAGGACAGCGGGCAGGGGGGCCAGGCCCAAGGCACAGGGCCCAGGCAGGCCCAGGAGGGGCTGCCAGCACACACTGAGCCACCACAGCTCGACTGAAGGCAAAGAGCAGGCAGGGCAGCAGGGGGAACAGCCATGCCTGCATTTAAAGCGTTCTAGAACAGTGAGTGAGGCAGAGTCACCACACCACCACACGTGTGGGCTAGGCCTGAAGAGCTGGGCTGAGCTGGACCCCGTGCAGAAACCAGTGAGCTGACAGAAAGGTGTACTGGAGGAAAACGTGACACACCACACACACCTTGTTTCCACCCTGCTAGTTCTTTTTATTGCACTCCTGCCCACACTAAGCTCGGTCATTACAGCCCTTCTTGCCAAAGGGCCACATGCTTTGAACTCCCTCCTCTTCCTCAGGCAATCAGCAGTGGCAAGAGCCATCTCCAGCCTGCTCTTGGGATTTCAGACAGTCCTCAGGCAGCGATCCTGAGCTTCACAGAGCTACTACCCTGTGACTGGGCACAGAAACGGCTTACTCGTGCTCTTAGAGGACACACAACCACCCTCAATCCCTTGGAAGAGCAGAATAAAAATTCTGACTCTTCTTTCGCTTCCTCCCTGTATTTCAGTTAACCGAAGACGGATATTTTGCTAACTTGTCTTTGAATGGAAGTGAAGTTTGAGAGCCTCTCAGAGACTTAATACCATCTCTAAACTCCTGCCAGCTCAGGAAGCTGGAGCCTAAAATTGGAATGCAAATTTGAGTTCCAGAATCACGTCACTCCGAGACCACAAACTGAAACTCACTTAATCATTTTCAAGTGGTTGTTTCAGATATCGTAACCTGATGAACAGCTCAGCTCTTCATCTCACTTCTACAGCATCTACTGTGCTCTGCCAGCAGCAAGTCCGTGTACACTAAGAATTACAGTGTACCCAAGGTAAAAATTAGAAAAACAAAACTAAAAAAACACCCTGAAAACTCAGAGAGATGGTTCAAGTCCATTGTAACACTGAAATAAAGTGCAAGAAGAAGAAGAATTGAAAATAAAAAGTATTTGCTAAAAGACAGCCCTATGACTTCAGGCACAACAGCCCCTTTCTTTCAAGGAGGTAGCACAGAACATATCTGTTCAAAAAATTGGGGAAAATATAATTTTTCTTCTAGAACATGCTGATTTTTCATGTTTTGATTTTGAGCTCTTCAGGTAGGAAAAGGATAGTAAGTATAAGTACGACTGACATCGGTCCTCAGGGAATCTGCAACATCCATGGACGCTCACACCTGCAATCACAACCGGAACAGGCTGCAATTAATCTATTAATCAAATAAGTTTCAATCTCCCACGGGCATAAGACATTTGCTAATCACTATGTTATTAAACATTAATGAAATGTTTTATTACTTTTGGCCTCCTCTTCTTACATATGATGCAGCAGAAGTTTCACAGACAGATTTCAAAGGACTTGCAAAATAAAAATAATTTCTCCTCAACCTTCTAAAATTTTTTTTTTAAATTTAAGGAACAGGTTAAGTGCTGCCTCCAATGTTTACTTCTGCTTTGTGTCAGGACTATTGTATATGACACAGATGTCTGATGCCAGAAGCCACTCAGGGACCTCAATTTCAATCCCAATGAAAATCTCTGCCTTGCTAAGAGCTTAAAAGATGCATCCAAATTAGGAGGACACGGGAAAGGGAAGTGGCAGGTGAAAACTGAGCAGGAAGCAAAGGGGGAGTAGAACTGGCAAGTGGAATTAGCTGTCTGCAGATGATTATTTGCCAAGCAGAATTAAACCTTTCAGAAGTCCAAGTCTTAGTGATGAGCTCCCAGATGACCAAGCTTTTGAAAGGTTAAGCGCTCTCCACTGGATTCAGAGGGAGACTGGGAAGTGCTCTAGGAGCAGGGGAATGGAGAAGGGTATTGGCCCAACTGGAATAGTGAAGCTGAAACAGGACTTACACTCCTTATCCTACACATGTGGACACTAAGTCCTTCTCCCCAGATTCTTGGTGGGTTCCAAATGCCCCGTTGGAGAAGTGTGTCAAGAAGAGATGCCAGCATTTCTTAGTTACCACCACAATTTAAAACCACCACATGTGACTCTCAGATCTGAGCTATGTCCAAGATCATACCCTACATCACATCTCAGGCGACAGCAGCACATGCATAAGAACATTTCAACACCCACCCTTTGTAGTTCTATATAGAAAAACCATTCAAGCTTTTCCAGATATGCATCTTCATAATGAAATGCAGCAGCACACTCTTTCAGTAGGTACAAAATAATTTTACCAGTTGACTTGCTGGACAGAAAGAACCCAAAAGAAAAAGTCTGTCCTACCCTTGAGAGAGAGTCATCCATGTCAGAGTACAAGCCCACTCCAAGGCTCCAGCAGTTTGATAAAACAGGTTATCAGACCTCTTGCTTGAACTCCCCCCCACACACACACACTTAGACAGCACTGGAGTTTTCCAAACACTGTCCCAGTTTTCAGGAAATCATTTCCTTAGGCTAAAGGGTGTCCCAGCACTGAAATGAGTAGGAAATCCTCACGTTCACTTCTAGCCTAAGCTGCCCCAAGAGAAAAGGAGTAGAGAGATGAAGAGTAAGTTTTAGTAATTGTTTACATAGCAAAGGACTTTTTTTAATGCCAAATTTCAACAGCAGACCCAGCACTATGGTTATATTCACCACTCAGTCACACTAAAAAGTAATACATATCCCCAGAAAGAGGAGCAGAAATAAACTGTATCATATGTCAGGCCAGCACCTCGAATTGGAGGTGGCAGAAGCTAATCCCATTTCAAAAGGCTACACCACCACTTGATGGGCTTCCAAGCTCAGTCTCCCAAGGAACAGGTCCAGCTGGACTCACACAGACCACAGGCAGCCCAACCCCTGTGAAGCTCGACCCTTCTTGCCTCAGAATCTGCAAAGATCTAGGAATGTTATCAACTCACTTGTGCCCTTCTCTCACTGCACTAAGACAGCTGAATTGAAGCCTACCCCAGGCTAAGTGTCACAAGCCAGGGCTTGTCCCAGGCCCAGCAGCAGCTAACACTCACAGGGCTGAGGAAGGCCTCCACAGCCTCCCTCTCCCAGGGCCGCTGTCCCTGCAGCCAGGACACTCGGGTGGCTCATCAGACACTGCCCGATTCAAATCCCAGAGCTGATTTTGCTGCAGGGGCAGTGAGTATGACAGCCACCCCATCTGTCACCACAAGTGCTCAGTGTGGAAGCATATGCTCACTGGACTCACCACCAGGTCTCTGGGCATGACTACGGAGCTGCTATCAGACCAGAAAGTCTTCAGAAAAGGAAACAAAGCTGAAGTTACAGCTGGGAACCTGGGCAGTAGTGACACTGCCACACGAGAGGTGTAACTTGGAGAGCATCCTGGCTTCCAGCACGGAATGAGAACTTGCACATAACCTTACAGCAAGCAAGCAGAAGAACTGGTGACACCAAGGTAACAACGACAGCGTGACCATACCCCTATCATCTTGGCACCCATCACCCAGTCAGTCAGCAGCAGCCTTCAGCAGATGCCTACAAAGAAGGCTTAAAAAAAGCTTTGTTTCTGGTCACCTGGCATCACCCTGATGGCATGGAAGCTTAACCTCTCTTACTGATCTCAAGATACATATGTAAGACATAAGACACTCCAGGACTTTGTAACATCATGTGCAACTCCATCATGTGAAATATGGTGGAGATAACTTCCAGCACACCACCTGCCACCTTCTCAGTGCACCACACACTTTTGGGTGTTTAAATTAACAGCACTAGAGGACTTCATTTAACTTCATTAAAACTTCCACTGTGACTTGTAGTGCACGTTGCTAAACCTGTCACTGCCCTTGCCATGTACTTTCCCCTACAGATCTTACTTCCCCCAGTTTAAAGAGGTCTTACACTACATACATCACACAACACAGCCTCAACTCCAGTTCATCTCTGAACTGGGGAAAGGAGACTTGGTTTTAGGAGCCCTGCCTCACTGGTTACTGACAAGCTCAGCATTCTGAAGCACTGAGTGATCAAGTGTACATGAGAGAGATCAACAGGACCACTGATGTTCACACCTGTCAAAACCCAGGGTCTGCCTCTTCTGTCCTGCACCCACTACATGACATAGATGAAGGAGGATTCCCAGTGTCTGCATTTTAGACCTGCATTATCTTCACCATCAGAGATAAACCGTGAGATCAGCAAGACAGACACTGCACCTGTCCCAGCCCAAGGTATCCTGCAAACACCACAGAAGCCGGGTGAGGCTGGCTTGCCCAAGACTTCCCTGCATACCAGCCTATGTATTTCTCACCAGTTTCCCTGGTTGTCCTCTGGGAACATGAAGTTTTACTTGCACTGAGTTCAAAGAATGCACAATGGGGCAGAAAGCATGCACTTCTGACTAGATGGAGGCTGTGAAATACTTATGCTCTGCATTCAAAAATCAGAGGTACAAGGAACACGGGACTGGTGTCATCCAGCTGCCAGAGATGCCAGGCACATTATTATGCACAGATTAAGTTTCCAAAGGACCCTGAGAAAGTTAAAGTGTCTCCTGAACATCTGGTGGCTGCCAGTAACATCAGAAGTTAAAACAGGAGTTCTGAACCTTTTCTCTTTGCTTGGGAAGGATTACTTAAGTGACCTCCACAGAAGCCAATGGAAATGCAACGGACCTCAATATCCCTTTAAGTCCTTTTTTTGTTTGCTTTTAACTACACTTCATGGACTATTTACAGTTGTGTATTTTAGAAGTGGGGAAGCAAAAGATGAAACCTGTTATGCCAGTAAGCAATAATTCAATCAAATTCTAAGCTACTGAAGGCATCTTGTACTTCACAGCAGTCACACAAGGTGCAGTTGCTGGAAGCTGATGCACAGGAGCAAGCAGGGGTTAAAAGAGTCCCTGGTTATCAGAAACAAAGAGACTGGAGATCAGGTGCCAGTAGCTTCACCTCTCTAACCACTCCCAGGGAGTCTCTAGACCAACAGGCACAAGAGCAATGGAGTAGGTACAGCTCTTACAGGAACACTCTGGGGATAGCCCCTACTGACAGCAGCAACATGCTCACTGGAAGCACAAGGGGTTACTACCAGATGCCCCCTACTTCCACAGGCTCGTGCCTTGCCCCAAACCCTCAACAGTGAACAATGCTTTTGCACCCTTTGTTGAAATCCAGCTCTATGCAAAGGGTGCTGAGATCCTTCTGCATTCAACACCCCCAGAACATGAAATAAGGAAGACTTACCTCTCACTGAGGACACTGTCCTGCCTGCTTGTGCAGGCAATACAGCATCACTGGGCATCACCCCCTGACACTGTCCTGCCTTGTGCAGGCAATACAGCATCACTGGGCATCACCCCCTGACACTGTCCTGCCTTGTGCAGGCAATACAGCATCTCTGGGCATCACCCCCTGCGTATTCTGGCGTTTGCTGCCCTCAGGGTTACAGCGAGACACAGTCACCACACCTTGAGTTATGGTGACATTCAGGAAAACTCCCAAAATCTCAAGTTTTAGCAGTGAATCAGTTCAAATTTCCCCCAGAGTTCAGCTGGGCAGCTGAATTCCGAAGGGTCTCAGGTGAACTCAACCTGTAAGCACAGGGTTCACTCCCCACAAGCAGACCCACCAGCCAGTGGGACAGGATGCCACAGCTCAGGGCTCCTGCAGGATGGGACTTTCTACCACCTCCTGCACACAGCACCCTGCATCTGCACTGGGCACAGGCTGTTCCCACCAGCAAGGAGGACCCTTTCCCAGAGATCCTCAGCCCAGCTCCACAGAGCAGCCCTGGTGCTGTTTATCCTTCCTGCTAACTGGTGGCCTTCATACTGCCACAGAACTGCTCAATGACTACATGGACTCTGTTAAGCCTCCAACACTGCAGGCAACCCTCAACTTGCCCTGGTTTTCCTATTTCTCATGCTACCTTCTTGTCCTACTACATGTTAGCTTTCTGTGAGAGTAGAAAACCTTTATACCTGGTATCACAGCTAGAGCAGCACTCTTTGCCCATCAGGAAATCTATTATATTACCTGCAAACCACGTCCTTTTTCGCCCTTTCCCAAGTTTTGTTGACTTTTCAGGGAAAAAAGAAGTGTGCATTGTACCAAGTTCTTGACTATTTGCTCTGGCTCCTCAAACACTGACTCAAATCACCTACTGTGGTTCCCAGCACACTGGGGAAAGAGCATTTCTGTTTCTTCTGTTCTCGTGCTGCTGCTTTTTATAGGTATCTAAATGACAAGTGAATGGTGTTAATAAGCCCAGTGTAAATGAAGGAAGCCCCAGGTCTTAGAGACAGGCAATTCTGGCACAGGCTGCTGAAGCTGCACCAACAGAAGAATCTAACATAAAAAGAATATTACACTTCAAAAATAACCAACTCCTAATTAGAAATTAGGAATCATCAACTCTTATCACCTTCTCATTTTGTACCTCAGAAGTGCTCACTGTTTATGAAATATGTCCAACAGAGCACCACAAAGAACATCATCAAGCATTCATCCCTATTTTCAGGAGCTCTTCAGAAAGCTGTGCTCCTCACCCATCTCCTGCTCTACACCCTGTTGCTCACTGTCACACTATGTGAAACATGCTCACAAAGCTGCTCAGGGTCAGAAACTGAGACAAGGGTATCCATGGAAGACACTGAACTGAGTTTTCCTACCATTCCCTAGGCCATGGACTACATTTTGGAGCAGGAAGCTCCAAAGTGCTCATTTCCACACTTACTGCCAATCCCCATGTCAGCAACACATCTTTTAACATTTCCTCTGCTCTCTAGGAGTAAAACCAGATTTGCCTACTAAGGTACCATGCTGAGTTCACACAGCACCATGAAAGTTCATAGCGGGAATTCATTTATTTAAAAAAATGATTTAAAAAAAAATGATTGGGGGTTGGGGAAGAGAGAAAAAGAAATCCTTCTGTGGACACTTGCAATGAGAGCAAGGGAACAGCGAGTCTGGAGCTCAGAGCCAGCAAGCTCAGACCAACAAGCAGATCCTCAGGGGAAGAACACAGACACAGAGCAGTCTTTAAAGGACATCACATCAGATACTGTCTTCACCCTCACTTGGTAACATTTAGGGGAGGAAGCAAGGAGAGAAACCCTAGTTCTCTGTGGCAGACAGCCTTTTGAATTAAAAATAAATAATCAAAATCAGATCCAGCTGTTCTTTTACATATGCATTGTCATGCCTCAATGATTCAGAGTGGAGGTTTGCATTCTGACTAGTCAGATCAGGACTGAGCAGTTAATCACCATGGCTGAGCTTTCAAAGGAACATCACAGGTGAAGAGGCAGAGCAAGAACCTTTGTTGAGCCTGTAACAATTAGTCCAGCCTTCAAATTTTGGAACTACAGAGTATGGATGTATACAGTCTAGGTATTTGCATCATGACACATACAGGAGCCTTGGTTACTCATCCCAGTTCACTCTGCCAGGCACTACACATAAACTCACTCTGAAGACAGCTGACTGCATTCTGCTTAAGTCTGTAACATATATTTAAAAGTAAGATAAACACCACACCTCACATTTCACCCTAGAGAAGCAGAACTGGATTTTGAGTGGGTCCCTTTCCTGCTCCTGCCCAAACTCCACCTTTTTATTGGCATCACTATTTTGAAACAAGCATCAACATGGTACCAAAGCATCAAAGTTTCTCATTAACTTTCAGAATTATTTGTGATTTTGGGTTATTATGTGATACAACTATACAAGGCCACTCAAAGAAAAATCACATTGAGTTTGATTTCCCACAGTAGATCACAGAGGAGTCAGTGTCACCCAATGGAACTTCACTGTCTCCATCATCCTTTAAATTTAGTCTTGGGCACTGTATGTTTCAGTGCATAATGCAGACAGAAAACATGAGGTGAAAAACCAGAAGTGGAATATAAAGCCAAAAAAAAGCTTTTCTCAAAAACATGCAATGCAAACTAGCAGGGAAGTAATTCCTTGTGCTGCACAGGCTAAAAATAGTTGTGTGTGTCACATCTCACCTCCTCAGCTGTCCCAGGGACCAGGAAGTATCCAGGTCTCAGGAAAAGCCGTCAGCTAATTCTAGAATATGCCTGACAGTCTGAGGTGCCTTTTATAGCTGCTTGACAAACCATTTCAAGTAGCTTCCTCCCATTATTTCTGCACATCTTGGTAGGACTTTTCAGAGCAGCAGTGGGAGGTGCATACTGCCTTTATCAGCAAAGGAAACAATCACCAGTTACACAACCCAGAAAGCTCTGAAAACTTCCCACGAGGAACATGCCAGTTGCTTCTGAGATGTCGGGTCTACTCGAGAGAACAAAGTGGCAACTAAAAATTATTCCCACTCCCCTTCACCTTCCTCATTTTAGTTGCTGAATTTGAGTTACTGGCCTTCAAGGAGGAACCAGAGATAAAAATTAAAAGTAAGAAAGACAAAATAAACAAAAAAAGACTTTAAAAAAGCCAAAAGGACTGAAGTGCAGGACAGTGCCAGAGAGAAGAGCTCAGCTGTCCTGGTGGTACCCTGAGGAAGAGGTTGTCCCCTCTCTCTGCTTCAGGAAGCCTCTGCCAAGCAGCAGGTGGATCTCTGGTCCCCTCTGCCTTACACTGCAGCAGTTATCCCCTTTCCTCTCAAGTGTGCAGTTACCACAGCAGAACATCTGAACAAATAACAAAGAAGGAGTTTAAAGGGGACACGACAGTTGGCCACTGCCTGATTTTACAGCCAAGTGTTTGGAAAATAAAAATCTGTATGCACTGGCAATGCTGAAGCCAAGTGATCTGACAACATATTCCAATCATGCTTCAAGAAGGGTGACTTGTACCAAAGTCAGCTCACCCAAGACAGACACGAGAGCCACAGGCACAGAATGTCACCAGACTCAAGAAGTGTTTATGCCAAAGCCTCCATAGCCAGGCAATCTCATGCTGGGGGACTACACAATGGAACCACATAAAGCCTTGAAGTAACTGCATGCACCAAGCATCCAAGTCATCTCAAAAGCACCACTTTCACCTCAACAAGCATCAGCTAATTTTCTATTTATACACTACACAATACTTTTCTCCCTGACTGGGAGACAGGTGTACAAGGTTCCCACTAGGCCACGATTTCACCCAACATCTGCTTTAATACCCAAGCTCCACACAGCAGCAGTGTTACAGAATCATAGAGTTGGAAGGGACCCCAGAGGTCATCCAGTCCAACCCCCCTGCAAGAAGCAGGGACACCCCCAACTAGATCAGGTTGCTCAGGGCCTCATCCAACCTGGCCATGAACATCTCCAGGGATCCAGGGGCATCCACCACCTCCCTGGGCAACCTGTTCCAGTGCTCCACCACTCTCTCAGGAGAGAACTTTTTCCTAATCTCCAATCTAACTCTCCCTCCCTCTATTTTAACCCCTTTATCACCCCTTGTCCTGTCACAACAGGCCCTACTGAACAGCCTCTCCCCATCTTTCTTGGAGGCCCCCTTGAGGTCCTGGCAGAGCACTAGAAGGTCTCCCCGGAGCCTCCTCTTCTCCAGGCTCAACAGCCCCAACTCTCTCAGCCTGTCCTCGTAGGAAAGGTGCTCCAGCCCCTTTAGCATCTTTGTGGCCTCCTCTGGACCCTCTCCAACTGGTCCATGTCCTTCTCATGTTGGGGGTTCCAGCACTGGCCCCAGTACTCCAGGTGAGGTCTCCCGAGGGCAGAGTAGAGGGGGAGAATCCCCTCCCTCGCCCTGCTGGCCACGCTCCTCTGGATGCAGCCCAGGGGGCGGTTGGCTGCTGGGCCCCAGAGCACATTGTCGGCCATGTTGAGCCTCTCACCCACCAGCACTCCCCAGTCCTTCTCCTCAGGGCTGCTCTGGAGCCACTCTCCACCCAGTCTGGAGTTGTGCCTGGGATTGCCCCGACCCAGCTGCAGGACCTTGCACTGGGCCTGGTTGACCCTCATGAGGTTGGCCTGGGCCCACCTCTCCAGCCCATCCAGAGAGTTAGATGTGCCTACTGTCCCTGCCTGTCTTAGCTAGAGCTGCAAGATGACAAAAACCCCAAGTCAAAGATCCAGCTTAGAATTTATGTATCACCTCATGCAACTGTGTAACACAAATCCCTGGGCTTCAGAAAGACTCGGGAATTTTACTGTGACTTTTCTCTTTGTAAACACCCAGGTTGTGGCTGCGCTGTCAACACGAGGAGCAGCCCTGGATTCTCCACTTGGGAGAACTCCTCTGTCAGCACCCAAGGAGGTACCAGTGGTGACCAGTACGGATTTCCAAAGGAGAAAAGCGAAGTCTGCTCCACCAACCTGGAACCTTTCAACCTCAGAGATGCTTATCCAGTGTGTTGGTATGTTCTCAGGCAAGCAAAGATGGACAGTATTCATGGTTATGCTCCTGAAAGACTGACACAGATCTTTCCAGAACACTACCTCCACACTTCTCAAGTCTTCCTGACCACAAGCATGGCACCCTGTCCCAAAGGGCCAAGGATGTGTCAGCTTTCAGCTCAGCTGGGGACACCTATCCATGCAGCAAACAGGAGTCCCACCCCTCTAAGCAGAAGACTCACCACAAAAGTAAAGCCTCGGTTTACAGACACGAGCAATAATCCCTACTGTAACAGAATTGAGTTTTTTCTGTGTGAGTCCTTCTCAGGCACTTAAGCAGCAAAATCACAGTGCCAGAGGAAAGCAAAGTCACTTAATGTGACCAGGATCAGGAATCCTACAGCATCTCCAACTATGCTTGTAGAGCTGTAGCGTGCTGGTGGTGTGTGCTGGAGTTACAGCCATTTCTGTAGTTCAAACTACACATTTCCACACCTTAATGTGTCTGGAGTTATTTTGAGCTGTAATTTTCATCCTGATTTCAGAATAGCATCCCTACAATGTTATTCTTTAACCTCTATGTCTCAAAACGGTCTCCAGCTTAATTTAGAAACATATATTTCATAAAATATATGGATAAACAGATGTATTTCACAAGCATCAGACATATGAACTCACTTCCCTTGGCCGGTGTGAGACACACCAGGAAACAAACCGAATCACTATTACTGCAGACATATAAATTACAGGGACCAGTGGGGGAAAAGACTTTTTATAAATTTAATATATCTAAAGCATCTTTATGTTGGTCAGCAGATACACACTGGACAGTCAGGTTTAATTCTAGTCTCAGGTCATGCACTAGAAGTGGACAATAAGGAAGTTGACCACAAACAGCTCTTTTGTTTTAAAATCCTATTTTTGGTCCAATTCTAAGGACAGAACAACTCATGAAAATAGAAAAATCCAAAATAACTGCACCACTTGAACTGCAGCATGTATCTACCCCAGTGCCTCATGCCAGCATCAACAGGATAAGGGGGAAAAAAAAGGTCTCAAGGACTCTTGACTTCTCACTTTTCAAAGAACACATTCTTACAGCCAACATTTCCCTACTAACAGGGGGGCTTTCACATCCACAGATCCAGAGCTCTTCTTCCTCTTCCCCAGCCCAACTGCAACTAGATGATGCTGCATTGCCTGGACAGTAACTTTCAGCACAACTGCCCAGCTGAAAAAGGAAACCTAAATCAACAACCATAATACATACTCAAATTCATCTCCATGTGCCCAACTGGAGACCTATTTTGTATTAAAACCTAATGAACTTGATCACCTTAAAGCTCTTGTCCAACCTTGATGATTCTACAATTCAATTATACATCCAACTGACTTTTCAGATTAGAAAAGATCTGCAGGAACAGTTGTAAAACAACTACAACCACGTTATTATATTGGCTTTAATGCAAAGTGAAGAAGATACTTGTCAGCCTTCTTCAATCCCTTCTCAGCCCCAGAACTCAGGGAGGCCTCAGGTGACACCAGGTTAAGGACACTGCTTACTCCAAAGACTGCCCAAAGTAAAACCACATTTTTGGTTCACTGCAAAACTCTGTGTTTGCAGAAACTGAGAAGTGGTGTAAGACACAGGTTGTGAGTGAATCCAGCTATCTTCCCAGCCTCTTTGGTGTGCTCTGAACAGGCACTGCAACTGCAGGAACAGCCAAATGACAGATGGGCCCAGATATGCTGGTGCTCAGGAGACACACAGCTCAAGTACTGCTGTAAGAAATGCTATTATCTTCACAAATATCTCTGGTAATCTGGCTAAACTAAAATGGACCAGTGCTACAAATCTGGCTTCTGTACAAGAGTTGACTTGAAGAAATTCTCTGGAACTGAACACAGCCCTCCAGCTTTTCAGAAGATGGGAAACCATACTCAACACATGCCCAGGCATCTCCTATCCTGCAAACTGTACCTGACAGCCCCAGTCCTTGAGAGGAACTGCATTCCCTCAGATCAGACAGGTAGGACTAGAGAAACACTTCTGAAAATGCTTGAGTCAACCTCCATGACCTTCCTCTGCCTGTTTTACAGATGTTTGTAGTACTTGCTAGTGTCACTGGAAAATGCTCAGAGCCTTCCTTCCCCACTGGTGATATAAACAAAAGCCATCACATTGTAACAGTCAGAAGGCAGATGTGTTGCTCTAGGTGTACTCTGTAGATGTCTAACAATAAATTTAAGCAGCCTTTTAAAAGTGCCACCTTCATAATGGTCTTATGAACAGTGATTCACCATTCCTCAGATCTTCAAACTAACTATAATGTGCAAGTCCTCAAAGACTTACAAAAAAGGTGCTTAAATGTTCTATTTCTCAGTGCCATGTCTTTCCTTTATGACCTTTTTATCCCACAGGTGCTTCCAACTCAAATGGAGGGTCCCTGGAGATAAGATAAAGGAAAAAAAAAAAAAAGAACCCAAACCCACAACTACATTCTTTTGAGAAGGCCTTACTGATCAAAACTGGAACCCTTAGATCCTAGAGGGCCCTGCTAGCTCACAGAGATTAATTAACAGAGTGCAGTCGTCAGCTCAGTGGAAACCTGTGCAGATGACGATGGCACTGAGAAAGAGCATCACTAACACACCACAGCAGGTCCAACTTCTACACTTGTACTCAGCACTTACAACACTGACTTGGGGTGAAGGCAGCCTTCACTCTAAACCTGTGATAACTCCAGAAAGGGCTTCAGGCACTGGGCTTGAAAGGTCTGCAGCTCAGGCACACACCAAGGCAGGCAGAGCTCTGTGTGCTACCTCAGGTTTCTGCAGGATCGATGGCTTCTCATCTCCTGTGCACACATCTCCTGTTCCTACACACATGGACACACATGTGTCCATGTGTGTAGGAACAGGAGCCTGGGAGCTAGGCTTGCTGGAACATGAAAAGGCAAGGTGCTGCTTGCATCCTGCCTGACCTTGACAAAGGGAGAACAACCTCCATTAAAGAGATGCCTTTTCCCTTTAAGCTCTCCAGCTGGGTTCTCCAAAGCAGAAGGCTGGGTATTATTGATTTGACTGTCAGCCTATAGGCAAGATTTTGCAGCCCAAGCTTGCAGACTGCAGAAATGTCTTGTTCTAACTCTTATTTCTACCAGGACACCAGGTACATCCCTCCTCAAAAGAGACCAGCTGCACTAACAATGGCCTTTGCAGAATGAACACCCCTGCAAACGCAGCCTTACTCTAACATACCACTGGCTGTATCGTAAAGGATAACCAGGAGCCAAGACACAAACCTGGAGGTCAGCCAAGCCTGGAATTAACCACACTCAATTCCAAGGCAGACTCCCACAGTGGTCTGCTCACCACAGGTTCTGAGAGCAAAGGTTGTGTATCTCACTGGATGCCAAGAGGTTCACACCTTCTTGTACACACATTTACAGAATTCCACCTTCAACCAAAAGCACACACACACTATGAAAAAAACCCAAACCTGATTCAAACTTTAGACTGCAGAATGCTTTACACAGAAGTCTCTTGAGAAGTTGACAGATCTTAACCTCAACACTGTGTCACTCTTCAGTAAGAATCCTTCCTTGTGGTTTTATTTTTTCATGTGAGGTGCTGCAATTAAAGTTAACAGCAGATATGGGCTACTTATAAAAAAAAAATCTTTTAGCAGCTTAAAGCATCTGAGGAAGGAACAGAAAGTTCTTGCTTTTTCAGACACATTTCAAACAACTCACAAAAATACACACACAGGACAGAGAAAAGCCAGATCCTCAATATAAGACTTATTTTCCATCCTGATATTTTATGGGATTTTAAGTCTCAAATAATAAATAATCATGCAAATGGTTACAACATATATTCCTCTCAAAACTAAAAACAAAGGAAACAGCCTGCTATTTAGTGGCCACAGCTTCCCCAAAGTAGGGCTTCATGTTTATAGACACCAGGGCCTTAGTTTGACACTGTCCCACACTGCCTGTGATCTGCCTGTG
Source organism: Heliornis fulica (assembly GCA_013399135.1). NCBI lineage: Eukaryota > Metazoa > Chordata > Aves > Gruiformes > Heliornithidae > Heliornis > Heliornis fulica. Next base: position 62,410 of record VXBZ01001202.1, on the reverse strand, counting down.
ATCTGCCTGTTTTGAGTAATCCAGGCAGCTAAACCACACACACAGAGTTGGGAGTGCTCAGCCTCAACAGTCCCTGAATGATCTGACAGCCTGGATGGCATTAATGGTTCTTGTTTGCTTCTGCTGCACACTTGAAGTCTTGTGAGCATCAGCAAGAGGTGTGATGCCCAGTCCAGGTTATCTGGAAAGGGGCAGGGATCAAGATTATTACTCTGTTCCTCATTTAGACAGCAACAGCCAAGCACTGAAGCACACACATTAGTACTGCAATTCAGACACACAGAACTCGAGTGATTCTCAGCTGACAGACATTTCTAGCTACTCACACATTTGTTCAACAGGACCTCTTAAGAATGGGCATGGAATGGCAGAAATAACAAAAACTAGACTACAAGTTGCCTGTTTATGCTAACACACCTGCTTGATTATTGCTTTTTGCAGAATCAGACAGCCATGTGACTGACTCCATGTGAGTATGCCAACAAAAGCAGTGCAAGAGAACTGACACCACCTGTATTTTATTTTCAAGCATCACAATGAGGCTGTGTCAGCTAAAGGTATGCACAGACACATGGACTGAAAATATGCCAAATCAATTCACTGCACTTCTCTGTATCAATGTTTTGCTTGAGAAGCTGTTGTTATGCATCTGTGGGATAAATGAAGAAACACAGTGTAGATCTGTGAAAGCAAGGGCATACTCTGTAGGAAATTATGCCATTTGAATGGATTTTGGACCCCAAAAGTTTGAGTGGTCTTACACCATTACTCAAAGAAAAGCATCTCTCTTACCCTTATTACACTTAAAAAAAAACAAACTCAAAGAAAATATGACTCTCCATACTGACTAGAGATAAATTCAGTGGTCTCAGGGATGAATAACAGCATTTAGTCTGTGACCTACTCACCTAAACATCACATAATTATCCAAAATATACATTACTGGAGTTCTTCACTTAATTTGGCATAAAACTCTATTTTATTTTCTTTACTGCCCTCAGCCCTTTGTCTCCATGCTTAGTGTACCAATACTACTGCTTTAGGTTACACCCAACTCCAGACACCATTTAAACCCCAGAGCACTTCAAAGATCCTGCTTAAAGCACAGCCATACATAAACTACCCTGCAACCTGGAGAACCACTGCACTCCACAAGGCAGTAGAAAGAAGTGGGAGCACTGCAAATTTTCTTCTGCATCACAGCAAGTGTAATATTCAACTCTTCAGCAAAGATTTTACAATCACTTCTGTCTAGCACAGACCAATGCTGCTTCCACTTCAGTGGAGGCTGCTGATGAACTTGTAGTAATGGAAAAGGGAAAAAGGAAAAATACCACCCTTCTCTGTTAATTCCAGTTTTCAAGCTAGCTTTAAACCTGGATGGAAGCATATCAATTTTGTGTCAGTTCTAATGACAGGCAACTATGGTGCATTCTCCACATCTTCACAATAAACTCCCTCCACATTCACATAATGCAGGAGACCTGAAGTTACATTCCCTCTGAACTTCCTAAAGTGTCTGATTCATGCCCTTTAAGTTTCAAGACTTCCTGACAGCTTTCCTAAAAGCCTTTTTTTTAAAAAAAAAAAAAGCTAAATCACAACCAAGGAATTATCCTGTGTGTAACAAGATAAATCCACCAGGTTACAGAGATAAGCAGGTACCAGCTTGAAGCACAGAACTGAAGATTTTGTTGAGGACATACACTTCAGAAAGGGACCTCCAATGCATCACTGTCCTTGCTGCTTCTCCACCACTGGGACCAGTGCAGACAGGTGTTGCTAAAGTGCTCACTTCATTCCCTGAGAAGTTGACAGAGGTGATTTATCTCAAAGAAGGACTGCCACCTTTGGCTGTCTGCAATAGCTTCCCTCATCACTGCCACAGTATGGGTATACATCAACAAGAAACAAGCAACTGCACATTTCCCAAGAGATTCCAATCACCAGGGCTTGGATCTGGATTCAGGCAGCCATAGGAGGGTGGCAACAGCCCAGCTGAACAGAAGAGCTGATCTGCTCCTACACTGAATCAAACTGTATGTCCAACAGAAACCCAAAAGCTCCCTGTTGAACTGGTAAAGTATCTGCTCCAGCATTTACAACCCAGATCAGATGTTCCCAAAGAGTAGCATACCCCCAAGTAATTGTATGCTATTCTTGATATCAGATACGTGTCTCTAGCTTCCAAATCTGGCCAGGCAAAGGCTTTCATCCAGCCTGCAGGAATTCACTTCTCCTGCCAACAGAACATACACTTCCAGATCAGAATGTGAAAAGAAAGGGAGGCCCAGACTGATGAATGCTGGGAAGAGCTAGGGAGCTGGGACCAAAGGTAGATGATCGTGTGCCACTGGGATACAAGCACGGGACGAGAACATACACACAACAGCTCGGGCACTGCTGCAGACATGACTAGCACAAATCACAACCTTACAACCATTTTCAAGTTAATGCTATCTACCTGTAAATCTACACATGCACTTAACACTAATTCCACCTAGTTTAGGGGTATTAAAGCCTCTAGCTACTGAATGCTCTCAGATTATGTCATCATACAAAGACCTAGAAGCATTTAGGTTGGAAAAGATCTTTTAAGATCATCAAATCCAACTGTTAACACCACCAAATCAATTCCTCAAGCATGTCCCTAAGTGCTGTATCTACATGTATTTTAAATAACTCCAGGGATGGTGACTCAGCCACTTTCCCAGGCAGTCTGTTCCCATGACTGCAACCTTTCCAGTGAAAAGATTTCCTAATATCCAACCTAAACCTCCCCATCTGACACTTGAAGCCATTTCCTCTCATCCCGTTGCTTGTTCCTTGGGAGAAGGGATTGACACCCACTTCACTACAACCTCATTCCAGGTAGTTTTAGAGAGCATTAGTTCAGAGTCCAAACTGGAAACACCCTACTGCTTGTTTTTCTCCTGAAACAAAACCTACTAATATTAAAAAGATTTTAGTGTGTTTTTTTTTTCTAGTCACATAAGTAACACACTGAAATATAAAAGATATATAGTCAAGTAACAAAATGCCACTAAAGTAAATACTGAAATAAAAAATCTGTGTTTTTGTTGTACATGCCCAACACTTTATTCTAAATGCCCAATACAGATGTACATATAAGTATAAAAAATTTAGATGTCACAAACTATTAGTATCTGTTGGGCAGGAACTGAAATACTCTGCCAGCTTTTAATTCTGGCACTCTACACAAACTCATGGTCAAGAGACTAAAGAAATCAAAGATTTTTGTCCAAAGCACTAGCTGACATCAACCAAGCATGACATGGAAAGGGAAATGTCCTGGCCTTCCTCCTAAAACTATGCAACAGGAAGAGATCAAAAAAGCTCTTTGAAGCATGACCAGGTTTTCGAGCTCCTGCTCCTTCCCTACCTCTTCCACTCCTCTAAAGCAATCCCCTATCACATCACACTGCATGCTTCCCTGGTGCTGGCTGCTCCAGCACAACGCAGCCCAGAAGTAACTGGGATGCAAGAACAGTGTAAGAACTTTACATGCCTTTCTCAGTCAGAAGTTAAACAATGCTGCATGACTGCATTGATGTAAACACACCTCTCCTTCTCCATCTCCATCTCCATCTAATGCATCTGTGATATGATGATGGTGAGGACGGCATCGATTTCAAGGCTCTGGGAGAAGTCATACATTAGCTCCTTCAAAACACTTCAAAAGAGTGACTTTGCTACCAAAACAGGACACAAATTATAAACATTGCCAGTGAAGCTGGTTGTATATGAAGTCTGACTAGAGAAATGACAAAACTGAGCTTATGTCAGCTAGTAGCCTTTAGAAATATTTCTAAACTAACAGTGAGTATGAACTTGTTCACAAGAATCTCCAAATTGCAGATTTTCCTTAAATATGCTTCAGCTTCCTATTTTTAAGCTCCTAAGTTGTTTGGTTTTTTTTTTATCTAGGCCATGCCAACGAGACTGTCTGTGACACATTTCCTCTGGATTTTCCTTATGCTCCTACAGACATGAAAGCCACGTCCTTCAGATGCTGACACACCCCAGGATTTCAGATGCTCTGGCTAGTACTGCCTGCACACCATGAGCTGCAGGCCACTTGACTGCAGGGGAATGCAGTCAGGCTCACCCAGCACCAAGCAGAGGACTAGCAGTAGTGATGAAATAGCTCAAGGTCCTTAACTTTTATTTGGTTTAAGTGTCACCAGATTAAAAAAAAAAATACAGCTTTTTGGAAGGCTACTTGTTTAGAATAAAGAAACACTAGGAAAAACTAGGAAAACAGATTACACATATAAATCTGGTAAGAGAGAAGGAACTTGCCTTCAGACCAAATTGCCCTGGGTTCAGCTTTTTTTCTTGGCTGGCCTGGGGACTTGCCAATTACTCATATAAAGCCTTTCACTTTGTAGGTGTGACAAGAAAAAAGCCTAAAGGCTTCTGTTCCTTCCAGCAACTTAATTACTAGTGACTGGAGAAGAGTCTACACAAGAAAAAGTGTACTTAAGATAAGCTTTTCCTCCATTTCCCCAGTTCACTGTCTGAAAAATCTAGCCAGTGACATGAAAACAGCACCACAACATGAAATCTGGACTTTTAGCTTCCTGTTTTGCACTAACTTAATAATCATAATAGTGACTCACTGATTTTCAAGTCAAAACTATATGCCTTCATTGTAAACCCGCTGCTTAATCTTCAGTTTTGGAAATTTTAAGACATTTACATGCTCCAATGAAAATTAATTTCTTTTAAAATCAAAAACACTGCCATCAGACATGGAAAATGAGATAACATTCATGAGAAGTAATCTGAATTTACATATAGGCTCACCTTAAATCTTTTATCCTGCAGGACTTTCTTAATGGCCACAAGCTCTCCTGAATCACAGAGTTTGGCTTGATACACAACACCAAAGGATCCGTTCCCAATCACCTTGGTGTCAGTGTAGCTAACCTCTTGTGGTCGGTCAGGACCTTGTCCAGGAGTTGCCACTACTGTAGTCACTTTGCTGCCATCTTTGTCTCCTGTGAAGCAAAAGGTACAAAAAAAAAAATCAATCAAAATACATGTGTAAACAAAGTGACCAACAAGACTGTAAAGCAATCAGCATGCATATATCAGTATTACAGAGAAAAATAAAACACCCTGACACAATGCAAAGAAAACAGAGACTTCTTTTACAGAAAAATATTAAGTGGTAACAATTTCTCTTACAGACTATTGCTAACAAAGATATTGCATTTCCAAGAGCTAAGAGTTCAACAATAAAAAGTGATGCATGCCCAAGACAAGTCCTTCTTTCTCTACCTTTTTAACATCAGTGGTATGAGAGAGAGTGCTGCTTGTATTACCAAAACGAAGCTTTTCCCCATACTTCCCTGTAATGGATGACACCAGGTGTTAGCACAGCCTGCAAAGCAGCCATGGCCTTTACAGGCACAGATCTGGCAAAAAACCCGACCCAAAAGCACTGAAGGTTTGTTACTGGCCACCTACATGGGGTTTGACATGAAGCAGAATGCAGACAGGGGCACACTGTCAGGATGGAAAACCAGGGTGGATGCTGCAGAGGTGAAGGCATGTTGGTATGACTGCAGTGGAACCACTCGTGCACTCACAGCAAAGCAGCCACCTTCCCATCAACAAAGCCACCACCACCTACTCTCAGCACCACTGCCAATGCCAACAGTGTTCAAAGGCTGGTTTTGTTTGCAATAGGTCCAAAGTTTCAGGCATTTTGCAAGACCACAGGGGACATTTACTGCCTTCAACTGCCACAGCTCAGGTTACAGTTCAGATCGGGGCTGCAAGAAAAAAACAACCAGAAGCAACCTGCTGTTCCACAGCCATCACTCTCAGCTCTGCAGAAGCCACACAAGAGATGCCCATCACGCCTGCACACTGCCAAACTTTCCTCCCACAGCTTCTCCCAAGAACCTCTTCCAGTCCTTCACTACTCCTGCCTCTAGTTTCTGATGAGCTAGCTCAGGCCACCTCATGGCTCCCTGCCCTGCTCCGAGACGGCATGGAAAGCAGCACGGCTCCCCCCTGCCCCCTTTCCCCCCTGGAATTTGCACGGAGCTGCTGCGAAGGAAGTCACCCTGATGGAGAAGTCCTCATGCAGGACCTCTCCTCTTGCAGCTGAAAGCCCCCCGGCATGGTACCCCGAAGCAGACCCAGCAGAGGAAGCTCCCCTCAGCGTGCTGGTGAGGTCTGGTCACACCACACTCGTTCCTGCAGCCTGGCACAGTGTCTGCAGCCTGAACCACTGCGGCTCCCTTAACTCACGGCCAGGTCGGGTATCGAGTTCTCCTCTGCTTGAGGAGCTGCTGCCTGTCCAACCCTCCTCCACTTTCCACTTACACAAGTGGATTAGTCTTATCAAAACCTAACATTTTGCTTTTGTCCTGACTGAACTGCATCCAAAGTTACTTAACACTCCCCTGTCAGCTTGTCACATCTTTCAAGCACACAGCCACCACCAGAAGATCCTTTCACCATGAAGTTAACCTAACAAACGTGCAAGCACCAGCGAATGCTGTCAGACTGCTTAAAGGGTCTACTTAAACCATTAAATATCTCATCCTAATTCTATCTTTAGCCTCTTGTTGTGCCCCACAGAACAGCCAAGCCATGCTGTATGCCTTTCAGGGGATCTCAAGTAGTCCATTGTCTTCCCAAACTTTGCATGAGAAAATGAGTTTTGGAATTCAGTGTCAAGATACACATCTACTACTTCTGTACCTGTAAGATCCCAAGGAAAGCCAGACTGGCTTGGCACCATTTGCTCCTGATAAATCCACATTAACTGTTACTCATGTCACCTCTTCTCAGTCATTACCAATTGTTTGGTTTTATGCATCTAATTGCTCCAAGAAGCAAATTAGAAATATAGAGTGTGCTACCACAAAGAGTGCCAATACCTGCCAAGCATTACACAGCAGGTGTATCACCCTTCTCCAAAATATTCAAGAAAGTGAGATGCAGATTTACACATTTGAAGAGAAGCAACCAAAAAATGGTGAACTGAAGAGATAGATTAACATCTGCTCAGGGGGAGAGGGGACAGAAACAGAAGCAGGCTACGGCTGGACGGAAAAATCACCCTTTTTGATAACTGTCAGAAATAAATGGAAGGAATCCAAGAAAGGAAAAGAACATTAAAACCCCTTTTTTTTTGAAAACAAGTCAAAAGCAATTCCAATAGCAGCCCTGCATTTTATTTGCCCAACTAGTCTATGATTAGCTTTCTAACTCTGCATATGTAAATAAGCAACAGCCTTCACCATTTAAAATGGAATCCCCTACTTCTCCACATCTGGGGGCTTCCTCCCACCTCCCTGGTCACCAGGCTTCAGTACTGAGGTTATCGCTAATGAGGTTTGCTCCTCACTTTTCCCAAAAATCAAAACTACTGAAGTCTTAGAGGTAAAAAAAAAATTGTCCACGTGAATACTGGTTGAGATCTGTACTTGGTATCTAGACATCCGTTTCAAGGACACTCTTCAGAGCTCCAACTCATTTAGGGGTCTCCTCAACCACATAAGCAAACTGAATTTCAGGTCACATCAGCTGGTTCTTCCTAACATGGCACTGCAAAGACACCAGCCAATTCAAAGAGCTCAAATGAGAAGCCAGTTGGCATTACAGACTTCCCTTGGCCACCACAGAGAAACAGCTCCTAACTCAACTTGATACAATTTTCCACGTTAGAACTGCAAGCCCCAAAGCTTTAATTAGGTACATCCAGAACTACTTTGGTTCGTTACCAGAATGTTACAGAGCATTAAGCCTCCTAGATGCTACTTCCAGTTTCCTTCCTTCAGTAAAAAACAGGTCTTGCAAACCCACCCCAACGAGCCACCCTGGCACCTCCAGGCCTTTAAAGGCAAGCCTGCTAGGCCTCAGCTATGCTCCACTACAGAACAGGTGAACAAAAGGGACAGTAGGGGACAAATTTGCCTTACACCTTTGACAGCTTTGACCTCAAAGAGGTATCTTGCTATTTTGCAAGGCACACAAACATTACACATGTGTATGAGCAGCATCAAGGGGCTCTGAGCCTGTTTCGCCGCCGGCTGCGCTGCAGGGCCATATGTGCTGTTTATTCAGAAGCCCACGGGTGACCCAGAACAGTTATCCTGGGTTTTCTGTTGTCTGGACAGCAAGAGCTGACTCGGGAGTTGAACAGAATATAAAGGAGTTCACTGAACAGCTCTGTAAAATACCAGTTTTAACCTCAGCATGACGAACGATCACAAAGAAGAAACATCCTTTCCCAGCGATGTTTGCAGCGATTTCTACCTCCAGAGACCCTGGCAGCAAACACCAAGCTGCACTGCACCACAGCAGGTCTAAGGAGAAGCCCAGACAGCTCCCACCTCATCCCTTTCACCTCTTGCTTTGTTCCTGTCAGCCCCAGCGGATCAGCAGGTGTTGTCAAACACACAAGGCTCTGGACACCTTCAACTGTAGATCTACACCAGAACTAGAACATTAAGTTGAAAAACTAAGGAAGGAAGGACAGACCAAACACCAAAATACTGAATGGCTCTTGCAGCACAGCTCACATCACAACAGTCACCAACAGCTGTCCAAAAGCAGCTGGTTTCTGGTGCCAGTGGCAATACACCAAGTCTCACTGTAGCAGACAGGCTGATTTATGTGACTGTACAACCAAACAAATCACCTTTTTACCACCCAGGACAGAAGCACGAGTGAAAATAAACAGCCATCACTACTGCACTTGTGCTTTTCATGCAAACCCTTAAAGCATTTCCCTTTGCCATTTTGCTCTTTAAGATCATTTATGATCAATTTTGGGGGTGGTTTTTGATGGCTATTCCAGAAGTCTGATGTGGAAATGAAAACAAAATCCACATATTTTAATTCCTAAATGCTCTTTCTAGCTCACCTTCCACCTTTACCACATGAAGACCATACGTGACAGGTCAGAAGCATTATGTCAAGTCAGTGGTTTGAAATCAGAGAACACTCATCAGCTTGTGGGAAGTAAAGATGATACTCCACTTACAAGCCTATGGTTTAGAGGAGCATCAGTGCAAGTTCTAATTCTATTTTCCAGCACCTTGGTATAACATTAGAATGCCTCATGTCTTTACTGAATGCCAATGGCCACTTACCCTTTCAAGCTGAGTATTAAATTAACCTTGTACATTAAAAAGTCAAATAAAGAATTACAGACTCATAGAACGGTTTGGGTTGGAAGGAACCTCAAAGATCATCTACTTCCACCCCCCTGCCATGGGCAGGGACACCCTCTACTAGCTCAGGATGCCCAAAGCCTCATCCAACCTGGCCTTGAACAGACAGAGATGGGGCTTCCACAACCTCTCTGGGCAACTGTGCCAGGGCCTCACCACCCTGTTCCAATGCCTCACCAGTATAGTTCATTCTGATTTTTGTTCACCAGTCAAACAAAAATGAGTATGAACCAGTATTATCTTAATGGTTTGGAAACAGGAGACAAACAGCTCAGAAAACAGTTGGCAGAGGTATACCCAGGTAAGATGAGAGATTCTTGTACTGGACAAGCATTTCATCACCAGTACCCCACCAGCTGCAGACACCTACTGCCAGTTCAAAGCTAGCTACTCTACTGTGTACACTGCACAAGCCACCTTCTGCCAGGGCCTAAACATTGCTGTCAGTCAATAAAATTCCCTACAGCCCCCAGAGACCATGAAAGAGCCCTTTGCTATTGATCTGAACCCCTCCCATGTCTTCCAAGGAATGGGGCTGGTCCAAGTCCAAAGTCCTCTCTGCCCCACAGCCCTTCAGCGTTTAGTTTCCGACAGAGCAGTAGGAACACACAGGCACAGTCAGAGATACAGAGATACACCCTCTTCCTACTCTTTTTATATGCTTTATGTTTTGAAGTTGAAGGGGAAAAACAGTGAATTAGAAGGATGTTTACAGTGCTTCCTTCCTACTTCCAATGCAACCTTAATCCTTTGTGTCAACTAGAAATTCCTTCTCCTGTTTCTTTCAACTTTACTCATGTCCTCTTGTATCCCTCCTCCAATTGCCACATTCCTCCTTGCTCACAGGTCCTCCTATTAGGTGTTCCTTAGGGTTTAAGTCCTAAATAAAAACCTCACAGACCTACACCATGTTCTGCAACATCTGAGCTCACACAACTGTTTGATTCCACTTAATTCAAGTATCTTCACTGACCTGTTTTAATTCACAGTGCCACCTCCCTGTTAAAACATGGCTCAGCACTAAGTCCATATTGACTGCTTCTCCCCTTCCAAGTCTAAGGCTTCCCCAAACTCCTCTTAATTTGGTCCATGTTCAATACAGTTCATGGAAACTCTACACTGCCCAGTACATTGCCCTGTGCCAATTTAAACAGGTTACAACCAGCAGCTGACACAGCTATCTCCAGAGAAAGGAGTGACCAGAGGGAATGGAAGTCCACCAGAATTGCACTGGCTTTTTTTCAGCCATTGATAACTGAGAAGGTCAAAAGAACTGACCCCTTTATGAAACAAATGTCTTAATAGAAAGCACAAGAAAAAATATCTGCTAGGATCTGATGCCAACCATCAGATCAGGCTATGAAATAAAACACCTGGCTTCTAAGATATCTGCTCCTGGTGTATGATGGAAGGAGGTCATCAGCTGCTCGAGAGTCTTCAGCGGTAGCAACACAGGTTTGAGGCAATACCTATCACAGTGTCAGCTGACACCTCTCTAATTATTTTCCCTACTATATAGTTAAAATTTTAATTCCATATAATTATAATAATTATGAGCCAGTACAGAGGGAAAAATAATTTTCAAATGCATTTATGAATTGGGTTTATTAGACAGCTTCCTTTCCTCATCAGTGAACTGTATGAACATTACATAGTGGTAGACAACAGAAGACAGATGTGAACATTCAAGGACCAAATCAGAAAAACTCAGAAAAATGGAATGAAGGGGTCTAACAAAAGAGAACTTTTGGATCTAAGTTTATCCCAAACAAAAGAAGTCCTTCAAATTTCAAAAACTGCTCAGGTTAAACACTGAGCAAAACCCCCTCCAGTGTGCCAGCCACATCCCAGAGAAGGCAGAGGTAGTCACTAAATATGTGTACGTGTGTGTATATATATACACACATAGTCACTTGTTTTAGCACAGGAAATGTCATCTGACTTGACTGTAACTGAACACTGAAATAAAGGAGCCCCACCAGACGTTACTTAAGATCAGAAGAATCTCACAATTTGTGTCCAAGGATCCTGGAAGAGCTGGCTAATCTGGGAAGGGGCACCGGTTTCCAAAGAAATGAGAACACCTGGAGAACTTCAGAGGTACATGGGATCATGCACATAATTCTGTGAATGTGACAATTCCAGATCAGGTACTGTATCAGCTGCTTTGACAGTGACACTGGATTGTGGGACTCCATATCATTAAAGAAATTGCAGGTTCATTTGGAAAATGAGGGGAAAGCACTGTGGCTTCTGGAACATTTCTGACTTCCTATCACATCCTAATTAAGGAACACATACACAGAAAAACCCAATTATCAATCAAAATTACAGTACACTAGCCTACAAGCTGCAACATAACTGTGACCCAATAAAATACAGCAGGAGGCCCCACTGGCACTAGTCTTTGGCCTCCCATTCACTGGTATTACCAACGGCCTCATTAAGTTCACAGACCCAAGATTTAGAGAGGTACACACAGGGTAGATATCAATGAAACAGCAACTGGCCTCCCTCTGCACACTAACCAGGCAAAAATTAAACAGAGGGATCCAAAACAAACCAGAATACCTCTACCAAAGAAACCCACAAAACCAACCTAGAGCTCTCTAGTTCTCCTCTTCCCTGTCTGACATCCATGCAACCACTGACAGGAGAGTGTGCCCACTCACATCTACAACTCAGGGGTGATGATTCAAAACACCAGAGGTTCAGAAAGAAGCCACAGAATTATAAGGTCAGAAAAATACATTTCTTTGAGAATTTAAGAGCTCAAACAATTCAAGTCAAAGTCAAAGCTGGAGGGGTGCTATCTAAAAGCTACTTGCTTAAGGAACAGGCAGGTTCTGGTCTGCAGGTGGAGAAGATCTTGCACATAATGAATAGAAACAGAAATTGCAGAAGTTCAGGACAGATCTGTGGGTGGAAAAAATTAATAAGGAAATTATTTTTCCTAAAAAAAGCCAAACCCCTTACAGTTAAGGTTATTGTTGCAACCGGTTTTTATTTTAGATTGCAATCATTTCTAAATCATACAGTGTAGCTGACAACAGCTGCTGGGCTTGAAATAAGACTTCACAGATGAATATAATGGGTCTCCGGATCTTAAGAAGGTCAGAAAGGTTCAATACCTACAATAAGCCACTTTTTTTGTACCCAGCACTAATGCAATGGTGTCATAGCTCAACACCAGATATGCTGCTTTCCACAACACTTCGAAATCTGCATTTAAACCACAGCACAGTGAGGCAGTAAAGGATGAAAAGGTGAAAGTCATTCTTTGGCTCTGCTGCTGGTGATCAAATGATAGTCACAGTTAATTGTCAATTCACTTCCATTCAATACAGAGACAAATAATCAGGACAAGTTTCAGCAAACAACTGCCAAGCCAAAGATCACTAAGGCAAAAGGTTTTTAGAACACTTGCCCTTAAATAGAAACTGCCTTTGCCTCTAGCTGGACACAAAGGAAGGAGACTGTGAGTGTGAGTGAGTGTGAGTGTAATAAATCACCCCCCTTGCACCCATTTGCTTTTTTGATGTCAAGACATTTCCGTACTTTCCAGAAGGACAATCATCTAACACCAATCAAGCATTGGTACCTCCACATTTTGCTCAGCAGACTCTAAATGGCAATGTGAATTCAAAGTGCCAAGTTCATGCAGGAGACAGTTTGACAACGGAGTAGAAAGTCAACACTACTGGATAGATGTCAGTCACTGCTGTTGTCAAATCATACCATTACTACAGAATAAGCAGTAACACCTCAAAGGCAACAACTTTATATTAAAAATGAAATAGTGTGTAACTCAACTGACCTCTGTCTTCATGTTTTTTTGAGGTCAGTATGTCACAAGGAAAGAGGAACTAAATATATTTCCCAGGAAAGCGTGACAGCTACTGACATGCCCCATATGCCTATATTAGATACAATAAACATGTAAAGTTGCATCAAGATGCAGGGACTTTTTCCATCTATTATTTATCTGTTGGAAAGAAAAAACCCCGATGCACAACCTGGAACTTGACTAAAGGCAGGGCATCTGAACTCACTGCACCTCAGTTCAGTCATTCCAAGCACCACTGGAGCCCTACTTCTCCCTTCTGAGGTAAATCCCAGTGTTCTGGAGGCATCACCCTCTTCACCATCTGAATGCTAAAGACTGTAAACCAAACTTTACAAAATGGACAGGAAACTGAGCAGGCCCCTGAACACTCATGACAGGGTTAAAATGTCCACCACAAGAAGCTCTAAGACACTGTCTTTCTACTGCAGGTTTTTAGGTCCTAACAGAGGAAGCCAAAGCACAGCACAACACTGAGCAGGCAGCTGTGCTGGTCTACACCGACAGCAAAAGTCTGACTCCAAACAATTTAAAAGCCAAACCAAACAAAACCACAAGAGGAAAAAGGCCAGGAAGAGTCCTGCTGATCTAGCCTGGGTGCCTATCACACTGGCCATCAGATGACCTCCTCCAGATCCAGCTGTGGCAGATGGAACTCCAAAAGCCACCAAGTGCCTGCAGGCTGCCATCCCGCTGACTTATGAGCCAGGCAGCTGGATCCAAAAGGAATGCTTATTTGCAGCATCTGAAGAAAAGCCTTCCTAAAGCCTTCCCTGAGCCTTCCTTCCTACCACTGGGAAGGTCCTGCCCCGCACCTTTCTGAGGTACCTCCAAGGCTGGCGTTGGCCGTCTCTCGCAGTGGCACATTGGTTGGTTCACGTACTCTGTCAGAGCAGACACTCAACAGAGTAAACAAGTTTCTAAGCAAAACAGCTTTCTCAAGCTGCAGTTAACACTCAGGTGGGGTAAATTGTACCCTATTTCAGTGAGAGCAGTATTAAAGTTTTCCTTTTTTTTTTTCCCCTGTGACTAAACAAAATATCCACCAGAATGCTTATACTTAAATATCTACTTTGGGGGGAAAAAAAACCCCAAACAGCAACATACAATCAAGGTAATCTAGAGCCTGGCTGCTGGTGGGGTTTCATAAGCAGTTTCATGCTCGTTAGCAAGTTATTTTTAGTAGGCACTCTTCTATTCTCTCTCCACCACCCCCCCAGATGAACCCACCTCCCAGAAGTTGTTTAGCTATACAAATCAACTTTAAATTTAGATAAGGTGATTCCACAGATTAGGAAGCAAGTAATGAGGTGATCATAACAGTATTTGTTTTTATAATCTCTCGGGTCAGGTCAATCCTGCCCCACAGAGCTTACAGATTAAATGCAGCACAAGACACAAGGACAGAGATGGGGAGTGAGCACAAACAGTATGACATCATTTTAGCATGAGATTGTGGCCTCAACAGTAGTAACCCCTTTTGCTACATAGTTCTGCATTAATTGCTAGCTGAGAAATTCATCCTATACACGACTAGGAATTCTTATTTGAAATTTCCTTTAGCTGTTCCTCTGTCTTACATCATCAGGAAACATGATTTAGCAAACATTTGCCAAAGATAACTATAGCAGTTCAGCTGACACATAATAACTTATAAAACCTTTGTAACTGAGCCCTGACAGGGCACTGGAGAACCCCAAGTTGCAAACAGATCATATTTACCCACTTGTTCATGCCATTCAACAGCTGACCCTCAACAAGTTTATCAGCATCTTTTAGCGAGGCCGAGATACTGAATCTGTCACTGCGCACCTACTGATACGGCAATTTTAAGAGCCCTGTCAGACTCCAGATCCCCCCTCCCCAAAGCTAATAAGTGATAAACAGTACATTGGGGAACACCTGTAAGGTCTACAACCTTCTCATCACAGTATCTGGTACGGCCTGTAAGCCTTTCACTGAAGTAGTTGCTCATAAACTGCTTAAGGAGGAGCGTGCTGGAGACCTCCCAGTTTGAACTGCGAAGAGACTTTGGCTTTAACTGTGCTTGTGACAGTTTCTGCACCCAGTTAAACATACACATCTCAGCCCAGCACACCTCTTATGCCTCAGTGCACAGATCCTGAGTGCTCCCTCCTGTTTGTTCTCCCTCTGCCTCCACTCCAAGGTTTCTCACTCGCAAGACCTCACCATTAACAAACCCCAGAGAACAGCCCCCTGCGCCGACTGCGACTGCCTGTGCCAGGACCGTTCCCCTCACACCCTCGCACAAATCCAGACCATCTGACCATCCCAGAGGGAGCCTCCGCTCTTCCACCGGGGTTTAAAGGAGAACTCTTTCGACCACGTTTGCTCCAGCAGTGCTGCAGTATCCCCTGTGAAGAGGGAATGAGCCAGCTCCTGCCCTGGCAGCCCTGCAGCCCCGCCTGAGGAGCGGACAGACAGACGGACAGACCCAGGCTGGGACAGAGCAGCCCACAGAGGAAACTGGAGAGCGGCCACTTGTCTCAGGCAAGTTCCACGGTCACGTGAGAAGAAAGAAGGGATGAAGATGTAAATGAAACAGGATTAAAAATGTGAAGGTAAGGAAGAGTGTGATGGGGGAAAGAACCAAACGAAAAACCCCACACAATAAAAAATACCCAAACCAACCAAGTACATCAGAGCCACACTAAAGAGACAAAGCAGGGAGAGGCAGAAACAAAGAGCACAGACTCAAGAAAAGAATTTGGAGCAGGACTATTATCAGATTAACACCAGACAGAGAGAGCCCTGAAGTTCTCCAAGTGCTTGCTGTCACCATCACTGCGGGCAGCCTGGGCCACCAGAGCCTCCCCCAGGTCTGCGGCCTCTGCAAGCCCTGCCAGGTAGAGAAGCACGTACTTACCAATCTGCTGAAGTCTCCTCAGCACAGTCCCTTACTGGTGGAGATATCTGCCACAGCATCCCATCCTCATCACAACACTGAGCTTAATTTTTCTTTTTGCTAAAAATAGAGCAATTTCTGTGTTTGTCAGAAACACAGGTGGTCTTGAACACCCAGGTGCACTGAAGTGACACCTGCGCAAACCTGCAGAGCTGTCCTAGTCAGGCAGAGGACTAAGCTCTCCCCCCTCCCCAGCCAAAACCAGGACTTCTGATATATTTTTCTACACTCCAAGATGTCAGAGAACACTACTTTTCACTTTGCCATGCTTTTCCAATACCTTCACTTAACACCGGACAGGAATATAGTACATGTTTGCCATGCTACTCCCTGTAGCATTCAGGGAGCAGCATCTTTGACCCAGAGTCCAACCTAGAGAACCTAACAGTGAAACCAAAATGAGGAACAATTTTGTCCAGAATCTGAAACAGCAAACAAAACCTAAAAAGACAGATGAAGCTAGTTAGGAAGCGGCATTCATTTGATGCCTGTCTTTTAATGCAGGAGGAGGAATAACAAAATTGCCAGCTGCTCAGAACCAACATTCACCTCTGATAGGAAACACACTGAGGGGCAGGGGGAGAGGGTCTAACAAAGATAAGTGAGTCATAGCTATTTGAATCTGTGACCTGAGTGATGGGGGCATTACAGCTAGTTCAAGAAAAGAAGAAGCGGGGGGTGGGGGAGAAAAAAAACTCCATTTGTGCTGCACTGCCCAGTTTGTGCTGCAGAACACAGAGCAGCTCCAAGAGACTATGCAGCCTCCAGACTAGTCCCATGTTCCGTCTTCAGTTTGTGCCAGAGAGCAGCAGAGAAATGGAACAAGTCAGCTTAGGTTAAAGATCATTCTGAATTCAAGGAGAGCATTATCTCCATTAGTGTTAAGCGACCGTCGGCATGCCATCAGTGCAGAGCAGATATTTTCCATGGCAGGAATAGCTATCTTGGTGAAAGAGCTCTTATTACAGATGAGGCAGCACTTTAAGAGCTAGATGCATAAGCTTTCCATCTTTGGCAGTCTCGATGTTTTCTTTTAAGTAATAAGAACAGTAGAACGACAAGATCAGGAGAACTAAGTGTTGGACATCTCTCAAACTGTTTTAGTTAACCAGATGAACTGCAGTTTATTTTCACATTAATCTGATCAAAATTTAGGCTACTGCCAAAAAACCAATGGTCTAATACCCCACCTTTGTGCTCCTGCCACAGCACATTTTGCAATCTTGTAGTCTCATGACTCAGTTCAGCTTACTGACCTGAAAAACTAATTTATCTCCAAAACATAACAGGCCTCAAAACAGCAAGTTGACCCAACTCATCTTGAGGACAGGCAGCTGCCAGGCCTGACCAGGTGAAGAGCGGAGATGACTGTTCCGTAGGGCCCATACGCCCAGATAAGTCACGCTAGGCCAAGCGCGAAACCACACCCTGTGACTCAGCCACCACAGAGCTGCGGCCTGAGAGGAGGGGAAGATGGCTTCCTCCAGCAGGGCAGAGCTGGCCCCCGGCCCTTCATGAGACCCCACATCTCTGAGCTGCTACCTGCGAGCAGGCTGTGTCCCGAGGGACAAAACCCCTCCACGGCAAGGAGAGAGCTTGGGCTGGCAGGGAAAGGAGAGAGAAGCAGGCAGGAAGGCCATTCCTCTTGGTGACAGCCTCCATCAGGGACAGGCTGATGTAGTCACCAAGCTGCAGGCCCAGGCAAACCTCTAACCTTGGGCGCCACATCCACTGCTGTCTCAAAGCACAACACAGGCTCAGGCTTCCACTGTGGTTTAAAGAAACACATTTTACAGAACAGGCATGCATTCTGGTCAGTAACTGGCCTGCCTCACAATGCCTTCCTTAGCTAATTTTCACTTATTTTCTCCTAAGGCTTCTTAAGATCGTCAATAAATGTGTTTAGTTTTCCTGTCAGAAACAATACACCTACTTCAATAAGACATTTTTTCCCCGTGAAAGACAGTGTAACTCAAACAAAACATGTTTCCAAGTATTTCTTTGCAATACACAGATTTTTACTTATAAAAACAAAATCCTACACAATGGGAATCAGATTTAAAAAAAAAAAAACAAAACCCAACAACAATAAACCCCAACAACACACAAACAGAAAAACCCACCCAAGATGAACAAAGGCGTATTTCTCCTCTTAAGAATGAGCCCAGGCATCCTGGGATTCGATTCCCTTCTGTCAGCATATGAGCAGACTGAGCCTTTCAGGGACAATCTTTACACACAGCTGAGATTCTCAAAACTGTTCCTGTAATTGTTTGTTAAAAGAAAACTGCTGGAGCTTTAAACTCTAAAATAGTGTCAGGTATCTGGAAGCAGGGAGAGCAGAGAAGCACGGTTTTAGCAAAGCTTCCTCTCAATTATGTGAGAGAAAAAAAACAAAAAACCAACTGGCAAACCCAGACCTTTCCCTAGCCTAGCCAGCTTTCACACCAGGCAAAAAAAAGAGTATCACTCCTGAAGATATGACAAAGCAGAAAATAAGCAACACAAAGTAGAAAATAAGCCTAAAACCTCATGAGAGCAAGTTTTGAGGAGTTTTTTGAGGCCTACTGTTCCAAACACCTAAGTACCCTAAGTACCCAAGCCTTTCTTGTCAGCTGCACAGCAAGTTTCCCTCATTAGAAGCTTGATTGTCTTTGAGGGATAGCAAGGAAGATTTTGAGGTCTCAACACTGCTAGTTCTTCCTTCCCTTCTTAAATTTACATCCTAGAAATCTCAAGACAAACCAGGCATTATGAAGCCAAGACTGTGCAAAAGATTTCCATTTCTGGAAGGAGAGAATGGAGCCTGTTACTTCTTTACTGCTACTAAAACTGGAGAAAAGTGTCAATGCTTTATCTTGGACCAGGTAAGGAGGCTACTTTCAATGCAGTGATGGGCATTTATCTCAGAGACAAAACAGAGGAGCACTTGCTCCTCTGTTTTTTCTGCAGACAAATGTAGGCAGTAACTAAAATAACAGCACTTGGAGGAATACAGTTCCCTTATTGGAAAGGTTCAGGTAGACAAAAGACTCAAAATATGGTATTTATCAAGACAGAAGAAGCACATAAGAGACAACACACAGGTTTATCTATTCCATCTTCCCATTTCTTACAGCAACAAACTAAGCGTTAATGGAAGAGTATAAAACAGGGCCAGCTTGCAGGGACAGCTATCCCAGCACACACTCTCCCAACCACCAGCCATAAGTAGCCTGGGAAATTTCCAAGCCAGAGGTAGTTATCTTGGGATTTTTCCTTTCTGAATTTGTGAACTCAACCCAAGATCTGCAATAAGCCAGTCAACCATTTTCTGAACAGGCAAAAGCAGAAGAGACATCTCTAAAGCATACCACTTTCTACTACCTGGTAGAAAGCTGAAATTTTATATTAAATATTTACCATAGCAAGTAGGGATAATTTTGTTCCAGGTCCAGAACAGGTAAAACATGAGCATACTAGTCATCAACCAGACACTTCTACTACATTGTATTAACCTTCACCTCTTTCAGAAGGTTCTCTCTGCTCTTGATGTCAGACAAACAATATTAGTGTTAAACTGACTGATGTCTCTAAACAGACTAAATAAAAACAAGATCAGGAACACAACGTGTGTTTGGGAACAGGAGACAGCCACAATAATGTAAGCTAAAGATCAAAGTTGTGTTACTTAGAGCAGAGAAGAAATTCTCACTAAAGCAAGACTGGAAAGGAGCATATAGAACACACATATAGAATGCCTGCATTTTGGCTCAGGCAGGAATTCAAGTCTTGACTAGAAGTTATTTTCCACAGTAACAGCCATTCACCCACAAACCTACAGTGAAATCATATTAAGACAATATAGCCTGGCACTGTAGCAGAGATAATGAATGCATAAATCAGAGAAGGATTTCAGCCAAGACAAGATGAGACTCATCTTAAAAGGCTATGGATAAAGCCAACAAAAAAGCCGAAAAATTTCTTCATGTTTCAGTTTAGAGTTATTACAAAATACACTTTTTCTTCCTTTAGTACAAACGTTCTTCTGAATAAACATGTTTTTCTAACAATCAAATCAGTAATTGCCCTTTATTCACCAAGAAGTTATTCCAGGGTTCTGCTTTCCTTTACACTTGCATATAAATAACACCTAATGTTCCACTTTAGCTCCTTGATAAAGCAAACAGCTACAATCCAGTGTGCAATTAATAAGGATAAACAGCTCTATTCCCAGTATTTTCTTTCAAACATTGAAATGCAACTGAGTTCGCACACAATTTTGGAATTAGTGATTTTTTAAAAAAATATTTATTTGCTCTGTAAGATGACCTGAAAATACACTCTGCTTTTTAGTTCAACAACTGCCCCTTTCAGTTTGTTGCACCCAAAGGGTCTGATGGCTGACAGGGCAGACAAGAACTACAGGAAGTAATTCATGCTGCCTACATCACAAATGAAAGTAGTGAAACCTTTAAGTAGTTTCATACATATTGCTTGTCAGAGTATTCATGTATAGGGTCATCAAAATTAGATGGTTGGGAAAAATGCAAATTCAGACTCATCCCCTTTCCAACACAAAAGATCATGGCAGTGCCAAAATCACTCAAAGACAGGTCTTTTATAGCTTAATGATTGATCACCATCTATCCTGATGACAGATCATCTACCTTTACACTTAATTCATTTGCCACTGCAGCAAAATTATTCCCAGGAAGTTAGAATCAGATGGAGAAACGGGCAGGAGGCATCGTACTTGTACAGGATGAATATCAACTGGTTTCCTCCATAATTACAAGAACTTCAGAATGTCTGCATCACTAAAGTATTTATACACAAAATTATGCCTGAAGAGTTGAAAATCATGCTTTATTATGGCATTAGATATCCTGAGAAAATGTTCTTGGTCATTACAGGGACCTGTGGCTTTAAGAAGAAAAAAAATTAACTGCTATAATTTCTTAAAACTTAAGTTCATTATCTGTTATGTTCAAGAAGATCAATCTATGGCTAAGAACACATTCCCCAATTCAGCTCTGCAAACTGAACATGAACAAAAGCATAAAAGATCAGTGCAGAGCCCCAGATGCAAGAGACATCACTATAGAAAACACATGTTGGCAAAATTAACAGGTTTTCACACAACTAAAAAAAGCATCCGGTGACTACTGCTTTGCCAGCTTTAAGCATGAGAAATAAAATATATATGCACTCCTTTTCAATAGTTTCACATTACTCCTTTATTTCACAATCCATACTCGTGCCATTTGCCCACTGAAGACAGAACCCCCTACAGAAACCACACAGGAAAGACCAGTGCAACACTGTATGCAAAATATCCTCTGGAAAGTCTGTAGCCACCTTCAACACTCAGTATCATCTCAGTCAAACCATTTAAAAAACCCACCATCCTACAACAAAACAGCCTAGACCAGTCTGATTACGAGAAACATTTAATGGGATTTTTCTCTTATGACAAGAACTGCTGATGCTTGTAAGCTTCCAAGAGCTAAGCTGAGCTCCAGGGTTTTACAGCCACCTTTCCTACCCCTGAGAGGATGGTTCCACTTCAGCACTAGAACATCCCTTCTAAGCATGCTGTCACAAGCTGGTTCAACATATTTAAGTTTTGCAAGCACAAGTTACTTTACCTTCCTTTATTTCCCTTGCAGCATCAAGAGGGACAATTAAACATAAATGACACAGCAAATTGCCTTCATGCTTGAAATCATAGAATAGCTAGTTGGAAGGGACTCCCAGAGGTCATCCAGTCCAACGCCCCTGCAAGAAGCAGGGACACCCCCAACTAGATCAGGTTGCTCAGGGCCTCATCCAACCTGGCCTTGAACATCTCCAGGGATCCAGGGGCATCCACCACCTCCCTGGGCAACCTGTTCCAGTGCTCCACCACTCTCACAGCAAAGAACTTTTTCCTAATGTCCAATCTAAATCTCCCTCCCTCTATTTTAACCCCTTTATCACCCCTTGTCCTGTCACAACAGGCCCTACTGAACAGCCTCTCCCCATCTTTCTTGTAGGCCCCCTTGAGGTACTACAGTACAAACCTTCCATATTTTGTATCAGGATTCAGTAATGACTTATTGTCACCAACACAAGTGGTGTTGGTCTAAAAAGACCAACACTTTGGTCTTTCTAGACCAAAGCAATGCTGCAGGGGTTCAATATTCTGTCACTATACCTGGTGGCCAGAGTCAACGTTCACTGTATGTAACATTTACACTTAAACACTGACACTGTATGAGAAAAGGCAGTAGTGAGCTTCATGCAGGTAATACCACAATCATTGCATGTGCCACAGCTGCACAGTGTTTCTGTATGAAAGCATAGCTAGGACTCCTAACCTACTGGTTTTACACACACTTGGATGTAGAGTTGCACATTGCTTTTCTCCTCTGGTAGCTCAGTCAGATTAAGAAGTCTCCCACACACCACAGCACTTTATTCCTCGCCTACTACCATAATTCATCATGCACTAAACCATGCTGATGAAACTGTGGCTATGCTATAAACATCAATAGTAATCTGGGAAGGAAACCAAGCTATGGTTTTTATTAAAGAAATAAACCCAAAAACAACGACACACTTGTAAGTCTGGATCATCTCACTGACTCTGCTCACAGTAGACTGTGGAAGAAACTGGTGTGGGGGACCGAACAGGTCAGGGTCAGGCAGGAGAATGAAACCAGCCTTGCCATGAGGAAAACTAAAGATACATCTGTACTTCAAGGAAAGAAAAAAGAAAAAAAAAACGAAAACCCAACACAAAAAACCCAGCATAGCAAGGTAAAGGTAAAAAGTTTGTCAGCCTTAGCACAGCAAACTGCCACTATTGTGGCATTACTGACTTACCTTTGAGCCACATGCTAACAGCAGATCAGCATTCACTCTTTTAAAAAGCCACAAAACAAAAAAAAAAACCCCACTGATATTTATGCAGTATTAACTGAATAGAACTAAGTCATGCACACATTTACCTTAAGCCATGTGCTGCAGGACTGCTCAAGTGTTACAACTGAGCATTCACTTCACACTGTCCAAATCTGTGCTTTGGGCAACCTGGGTCAGGAGAAATAACTTCTCATTACTTGCAGGTTTCTTTCAAATTATCTGATAACTGGCCCTGGTGGGCTCTCAAAACAGGGAAAAAAGATGACCCCAGTGGGAATCCTAAGAGGTACAGAATGGTAAACGTGATTCCCATCCACAGCAAGACTTCAGATAGAGGCACACCAAACAACCTGCTGGGTAAGCTGAATGGGGCTTTGGCAAATAAAAAACACCCTGATGGCACTCCAAGCAAACAGGTAAAAGGGATCCAAGGAAAACACATACTTGGACTTCCAAGAAGCCCAGGCTGCTTTTTTAACGGTCTGTGGCAAGAAGTCAGGTTGTTGCCCAGTTATAGAGGCAAGGCCCATTTCTGGGCAGAAAGGCAGCTAAAACTTAACAGTCAACTTTCTACTATGGAGAGGAGTTAACAGTGGAGCTGACCTGGCAGCACTGCTAGGTCTCATTCTACTCAACATCCTCAGTGACCTGAATACAAGTGCACAGTGAAATGCTCCAAGTCTACCTGCAGACAAAGCTGCACTTTTCCAGGTCAGCCAGCTGCAGTGGACTGTGAACTCTGGAAGGGCCTCACCAAGTGAGTAAGTGTGGTAGATGAACTTCCATGCAGACAGATCCAAGTCAGTACATATGAGGGGAAAAAAGTAACAATAATGCAGGTTCTGTAAGCTTCAGCAACAAATGCAGTATGGAAACAATTTCAAAAAGTGATTTTGGAGTCACTGTTGACAGTCCTCTGAAATTACCGGCTCAGTGTGCAACATTTGCTGAAAACATCATTTAGTTCCTTCCTATTTATGTCTAATATCTAAGAGAACAAGACAAAAAGCAATTCTGCTGTTATGTAAAGACTGTGCACTGCAATCTTAGGAACCAGTATGTGGTGATGAGAACAGCACAGGAGCAGGGCAAAATTCAAAAAGGCACAGAAAACAAAGAATTAAAGAGACATGGCAGCTGCCTTAGGAGAAGGCTTTTGGAGTCTGGGGATCTTCAGTTTAGATGCAACATGATGAGGGGTGCAATATATTCAAAGCTTACAAAATCCTGATGGCAGCAGGTAAGCTCACAAGCCTGGCAAGAACTTTGTTACCTCAGGATCATGAGCAGATACTAAGGGGAACAGAACAGACAAGGGTGTAGCCTCCAATGCTGCCAGTCTGATAAGTGGATGCTGGATCAGTAGGAGGGCAGTGAGTCACAGAGTGGCCACACTCACCAGTTCTCCCTAAACAGCAATGCCACTGCCACTGAAGACCATGTATTGGAAGATAAGAAGTTCCAACTAAACATGAGGGAGAAAAACTTCTTTACTCTGAGGGTGACAAAGCACTGGGACAGGCTGCCCAGGGAGGTTCTGGAGTCTCCTCCTCTAGAGATATTCAAAAACCTGCCTGGACACAGTCCTGTGCCACCTGCTCTAGGTGATCCTGCTCTGGCAAAGGGGTTGGACTAGATGATCTCTAGAGTTTCCTTCCAACCCCTATCATTCAGTCATTCTGTGATTTCACTACACAAACTACTGACCTGATCCAGTAGAGTGTTTACCTTCTAAATCAGAATCAATAAAATTAATAAAGAAAATCAATAAAAACAAGAAAAAAATTGTGAAAATACCAGTTAGCATTAAGCTTGACTTAAAAGGAGGCCCACCTTGGAGAAGAAAAATACAGATGCCAAATTAGATGCTGTGAGGAAGAGAATGAACAGGAAGACAAGCTTGGCCATCTCATGGGTACTCCATGCACTAAGAGCCAAGAAGAGCTTGCTTCCAAAACAACTACACACCTCTGTACTACAGCTTCCATCTCCAAAAGCTCTGAGGTCAGCAAAGGTAGCCCAGGTTCAAAGCAAACTGCCTGCCCCTGGCTGCACAACCAACTGTACTTATGGTTCCTTGACGTCATCTCAAGGGAATTCCACCCAGAGTAAAACACACCTTTAAAAGGCAACATCTATTTCTCCATGAAGGCACATCCTCTCCAGGCAAATCTTAAATTAGGAGGGACAGAAAAACAAGCTTAGAATAACTGAGTCACTGCCCAGTATCTCCGCTGCAAAAGTTTCTTCAAAAGAGACAAGGCCACACTAAGCATTTGCACATGGCTCCTTTCAAATACCAGCAAACCCAGCCCTCTCAGGGCCATGGAAGCAGGGAAGAAGCAAGGCTCTCATCCCAGACCTGCTGCTGAGCAAATCCACAGGCTCTGACTCAGAGCTCTTCAGGACCTAAGACGCACCTGGGTTATTTCCTACCACATGTCCCTCAAAGCAGTCACCTGCTCCACCTCCCTGCTCTCTGCTCCTAAGGTAAGGGACAGCAGGGGAGAAGCGGGCAGACCGGCTCTGAAATCACTGGGACCGACACCATCCCTGTACAAGTACCTTAAGGTGATGACAGATGTGCTTTATTACCGGGTCCTGCACAGCTGGGCGGAGCTGCCTCCTCCTTGGCTGAGCTTGGGGACAGCAGGGGCTGGGCCTCAGTCTCTTTATGTTCTCTTGTGCCTTACAGTCTGGAAACAGCTTCTGATGCTAACAGCTACGTGAAACTGTGAGAGACAACTTGCAAGACAGACCTAGAGCACTTCACCTCTGCTTACCTTGAGACAGGAGCTGCACGGAATAAAACTCATCCAGTGCTCAGTATGGATCACAGCTGAGAAAAAAAAATGGTCCAGAAGCACTGGCCTGACTCAGACACTGACCTGGCACCTGCTCCAAGCAGCCACACTGGCCGAGGAAACAGCCCATGTAGCACCAAGGGATGCAGTGCAACTCCAGCCCTGGGCGAGCACCTCAAGCCCCACTGCAGATGGAGCTTGGGGACACTTTGCAGGGCCCTGGAGGATGTGGGGAGACCAAACCAGCCCCCAGAATGTGATGCAATACCATGCCCTCTCCCTCCACTTGTACTGAGAGGAACCAGCATCCATGGCAACAATAGAGGAACTGTAGGAAAAATGATGTGGGGCTTTTCCATGTCTTCAGATCCCCATGAACAAATATGACCCATTTAAGCAGCTACAAAAGGAATGAAGCCTGAAGAACTACAACCAGAAAGAGCCACCTGAAGTGTCCTTACACACAATGGCACTTGAGCAGTCAGGCAGACAGCTGTGTGAATACCCTAAGCACTGAAAAGACCAGCAGCTTCATACCCACTTCAACATCTCAACTGTCCTTCTAAGCAGGAGGAAGCACATCTGCAATTTGTAACAAGTAGGAACAAGCACTGGTTTACTATCAAATTAAAATGAATTTCAGAACAGGGGGTTTATTTTTAATTCTTTATTTTAATTATTATTATTAGTCAGTTTCTGCCCATGTATTTTAACTAACATATCTGAAACGTCAACACTTCTCTAATATTGCACTACATATAACTAAGACAAATACATTTTTAAATGTCTTTGCTCAGCTCATATTTGGGTTGGAAAAAGTCCCCCACAAAAAAACCCAAAAAACCAAACAGCAGACTAAAAAGGAAGAGTCAAGCTGACTCTGAAAAAAACCAAAAAAAACACCAAACATAAGTGACATCCCACTAAAATGAAGATACACTAAGTGGTATATCACTCTTGTCTGTTAATGTCCCAAGACTGCTGTAAAACTCACGTTTAAAACTTTTTGAAGGAATAACATCCCAGCATAAAACAGCAATGAAGAGAATGCTCTGGCTAGTTGTAGTCATTAAATGCATGCAGTTAAACCTGCACCACCAATACAAACAAAAGCACCATGTTAAAAAAAAAAAACAAAAACCCCAAATGTATTTTTGTTTGTTCTACAATTCAAGCAGTTCTTCAGATTCATGGGCTGTTAAAGTCTTAATGTGTTGGTGAACCAGCGTGGAGGACAATGTTGAACTGTGGGCTTTGCAATGTATCTTAGTCATTTTAAGTGTGTAACTCGGTGCCCCTTCAGCACAGAATTTTCTGTACAATAACTGTAAATGCTGGTTCATTAATGTTTTACTATATCTACTGCACATTTCTGTTCTTAAAAACATAGTTTCCTGAAAAATACACTCAAGTCATTGAACTTTGAGTACCTAGTAGTCTTTTTATAGGGCCTGGAGTCACTTGATCAGACAATAAATTTGTCTCTCCTTAAAAGTAACCCTCATTTTTCATCTTATGGAGCCCTGGAAAATAGGAAGGTGCATAACTCTACAGACAAAACGTCTTTCTCCTATCACAAGCTGGGGAATAGTGTCATTCTGGGCAGCACTGTTTGCAAACAGTGGACAACCACAGAATTAGGCACAACAGGCAGGTTTTGTTTGTTTTAATGCAAAACACAGCCAACCAGGACTCAGTGCTTACTCAGAAGCCTAACAAGTTCAAATTCTTCAAAAGCACACTGTAGTCACTTCACAAATGTGGTGGAGTTACTGAACTGAAGCTAAAACTAATTTCTCGACCTGCACAGTGTTCCAGACCAGTTGCTTCCATCTGCAAGAACCGTATCTTACCTGGTTTCACTGTCTCACTTCCCTCATTTTCATTCCCATATGCTCTTGTTATTTACTCCTATTGCCCCTTCAGATTTATTCTGCTCCTTCCAGCTCTTCTGCCCTGCTACTCCCTTGTCTGTGACTCAGAGCTGTTACAGCAACAGCTTGTCCCTTCAACTCCCTTCTCCAGCCTGATCACCTATTCCAGCCCAAGCAGCAAAAGTCACTGGCACCCTCATTCCCTCAGCCACCTTCACAGCTTCCCTTCCATTGAAAGCAAGGCTGAACCTGTGTACAGATCACTGGCCAGACCTAAGCCCAGCCAAGTGCAGTCTAGCTGGAGTAGTGTTCATGCAGCAGCTGGGAAGGAGCAGATCACAACTCATACTTCTGCAAAGGTGTACAAAACAGCATAATCCTTCTCCCAGAAGAGTTACTGAACACCTAGCCTGCTTTACTGGAAATTCATCAGGCAATGGCAAACAGTGTATGGTATGGGAACACCAATTACTCACCTCAGACTTCAAACTCTCCCAGAATTTAAATTGATCCCACCTAAAGGCTAGGCCAGGGAACAATCAGTTCCCGAGCTGCAGAGCAGTACAGAATAAACCCAAGAGGGCAGGTAAAGGGGCTTCGAGCACTGACAGTGCTTGAGAGTCCCAGGAGACTGAGAACCCTCTGGTAACAGGAACCACACACCCCCTTACACCGGGTAGGAGCTCAGCCTTTACACAGACCCCAGCACACTGCACTTCTGGAACCCCAGAGCCTGACCAACCACGCCAAACCTGCAGTGATCAGCCTGACGCAGGACCTGACAGAACACCACCAGCTGCCAAGCCACAAACTGCAGTTATAAAGCTCATTATTAGCCTGCCATTACATTCAAATCCAAGTCAGCTCTCTCAACAGAGCTGGACTCAATTTTAGCCTCTAGCTACCTTTAAAAAAGTGTGCTTCCAAGCCCCAAAGGCAAACAGCCTGGCAGCCAACAAACCATCCACTCTGGTGAGACTGATGTCCTCTCCAATGGGCGGTGTCTCCATCACGCACTGTGGCACCTGGGTACTTGCACATCTGCTGCTCAGAACATATTTTCTTGCAAGGTTCTCTTCCTTCAGAGGTTGTGTGAGTGCTTGTAAACTTCCAGAACCCAAAGGACTCTAAAAAGCTCCTAATCAAAGTTTATGGAAGCAGTTACAGCAGCTTTCACATGTCCTTCTGACTGCCTTCAGCACACATGCTTTGTGAAAGGATGGACTAGAAGCACTGAGTAAACTCAGTAAGAGGCAAACTGAAAGCAACTAAAAAACCCCATTTCTTATTCTTTTATAGTAAACCAGGTTATTTTCTCCAAAAAAGGGACACTAAATACTACAACTGTTTATTTACTTAAAGCACCTCCGTACTCACACGTACTTCTTACTTTGTCCTGTCATTCACAGGGCTGTTAAAAACATCTTTACAATACAGATTAGGTGTTAGAAAAAAAGACAGGCTCAAGCATCACACTGTCATATCACAACTGCAAATATCCCTTCCACTCATCACAGCATCCAACATAACTGGAAGTATACAAACACGCATTTTACACACCTGAGAATATCAGGATAATATATTTAAGAGGGTTTAGGCCATTTGGGAGGTAGCATAAAACATCAGTTCAAGAGGGAAGAGCTCAGACCTATGCCTAAGTAGTGCAGAGCCCTCAGTCAAATCAACTGATCAATCAACATACTGGAAGTTTTATGTAGGCAGCACCAAGAAACTGCTACAAAACACTATTACCCTGCACACACAGCCCCTCCTCCCTAGCTACTTGTACAGAATGAATGCTACTGCTTACAGAGGAAGCACTTAACTTTCATGACTGCCTCTAAACTAAGATGACTTTGCACTTCTAATTGGATTCCTACATCTCCAATTGCCAATTTGGAACAGAGAAGCTGTTTACTTCACTGATGGCAAACAGCAGAACTGATTGAGCATCGGTTATGGAACTCCTTGTTTAATTAAAGAAAAAATCAGCTTTTTTCAACTGATTTTTTTTTAAATACAAACCTCATTTTTCTCATGTACCAGATACAGACAGCAGCATCTGACTATACATCACGTCTGTATTTAAGATAATCCCTAAATACAAAGCCTGAGCAGAAGTTTCTACACTCAGCAAGTCCACTGGTATATCAGAATAGATATATTTAGATATATAGTTTTTTCCAAGAAAACTCTAGGTACAAGTAACCAGCTAGCCAGGTCAGCTGCCCACATACCAGGGCTCATCTGAAGGTCGTCTCTCTACTCCACTCTCCTAACAAGCCATGGTGAGGCCAAGACCTTTAGGTACTGCCAGCAAGCAGACCCACCTCCCATCCTCCCCCTTGCCTTACATTGACACGTCTGCAATCCAAGCACAAGCTCCATAGTTATCAGAGACAAGCACCCTACCTTGGGCATATTTTTGTCTGTTTGTGGAGGAGGGTGAGAATGTAAAAGCATATTAAAACAAAATATAAAGTGTCCTTAACTGAGTGAAGCCAAAACCCCACTGCTTTCAAGTGTCCTGGTTTCACCTGCTACAGAGTTCATTTTCTTCCTAGTATAGTTTTGGAGTTAGGATGGAAATAATAACAACATGCTGATGTTTTGGTTGTCGCTGGGCCACGCTTACACCAAGTAAAGGGTTTTTCAGCTGGGGGTGCACAAGAAGCTGGGAGGGGACACAGCCAGGACAGCTGACCCAAACTGATCAAAGGGATATTCTGTATCCTATGTTGTCATGCTCTGTGTGTGTAACTGGGGTGAAGCTGACAGGGGCATGACAGCGGCTCAGGAACTAGGTGAGCATCAGTGGTCCATGGGTTGTGAGCAACTGCACTGTGCATCACTTGTTTTTTCATTCTTTTACAGGAATCATTACAATTCTCTTCCTTTTCCTGTCCTATTGAACTGTCTTTATCTCAACCCATGAGTTTTACTACTTCTCCCTCCCCGATTCTCTTTCCCCATCCCACCAGGAGCAGGGAGAGAGTGAGCAAACGGTGGTGCAGTTGTTTTAGCTGCTGATGTTGTGGTTTCACTTGGCCAAGTCATAATTTTACACTTTTACTTGGGGGGG